>CM018682.1:14742116-15132408 GCA_009363875.1 Mikania micrantha | reverse complement strand
GAATGGTGGCAATCACACTTGCACCTTTTAAACACTTCAACTCTTGGCAACCCCCACTACATTCAATGGTACAGGAAGGAGCCACTGGCCTTTACAGTGGTTCGAAAAGTATCGAGAACCACCTTCCTCAATAGTGGTTGCCCTGAGAATCTTCGGGTACAATATGGTACAAGTGTTTTTCAAAGAGGGCACTAACTTGGTGGAACGGTGAAAACGTAACCGCGGTGTGGATGTTGCTATGGCACTACCTTGGGCCAATGTCAAACAACTTATGACCGAAGAAATTTTGCCCAAGAAACGAAATGAAGAAGCTCGAGGAAGAGTTTTGGAATCTTACCCAAGACAGTGGTGAAAATCTTGCATACACGAACCGATTTCATGAGCTTAGTCTGCTTGTACCCCATATGGTCACTCCTTTATCAAGGGCCATAGAGAAGTACATTGGTGGACTACCAATGATAATTCAAGATACTGTGCTAGGCAGAAATCCTACAACTCTTGAGGATGCTATCAGACTTGCTGCAACGTTAACCGATAATCATGTCAAGGATGGTACCCTAACCAGGAAAGGAAGCAAGATTAATCAACTAATCACCTACCTTGTCATAATCAAAAATGGTTAAACCACTATAACCATCGTTATAATTCCATGCAAACCGGGCATTACAACGGCTCAAAACAAGGATTTTCCCATTGACAGTTCGAGTTTCTCGTTTATAATCAATCCTAGCCATCATCTAGGCAATAATCAACAACCCTAAACTATATCACTACGTTCAAAAACAAGATTTAATCAATCATAATCAATCTAGAAGGTTAAAGTGAACCGTTACCTATTCCAACGGAGTTCTGCGGGTAAAAGAAAACGATCAGAATTGTAAATACGATCCCTGGTATGATCGGTGACTTCTGGTGGCTTCAAATTGAAGATTAGATGATGAAAACTCGTCTGGTGGTGTTCTTGAGCGAATATGATCGAGTATGAAATAAAATTTTAAACTCTGCGTTAATCTGATGAAGAATATCAATCCACTGCACCGCCTCACTCGTCGCGTACCGCGACGAGGGGGCAAATACAGCTTCGCGTACCGCGAAGAAATCCGGAGGATTTAGATATTTTAGGTCCATCGCGTACCGAAGGATCCTCTCCGTCGTCGCGTACCGCGCGACGAGTCCAAAAGTTCGATACTTTGAAAATTTTTCTTCGTTTCACGATTCCGGACAATCCGTAACTCCGTTTCGCGCACGGTTTTCGCCTACATTCATTATTTCTCGTATACTATCAACCTGAATAATTTCACACGTTATCGTTAAGATGCTAAATTTTCGGGTGTTACAAATCTACCCTCCTTACAATAGGTTTCGTCCTCGAAACCTGTTACGTCTCAAACAAATGTGGGGAGAGAGAGTCATCATCTCGTCTTCCAAGTTCTTGACTTGTCCAAAGACACGTTCAAACTTACATTCTTTTCTCTTTAATCCTTCCTGTTGTGCCTGCTTGTGTTCGTCTAGAGAGTCTGGCGTGAAGCATAAGCTATGTCGTGATGCATCAGCGTACACACAAGATCATCTTTTCCATTCGGCAGTGCTAAAACAGGAGCTTGGGTAGATTTCTCCTTTAGCACTGTAACCGCTTGTTCTTGGTTCGGCCCCATTTGTACTTTACATCTTTCTTCGTGAGCTCGTCATCTGGTGTGTCGCTATCTTGGAGAACTCCTAAATAACTCTCCGATAGTAACCGGCCAAACCAAGAAAACTGCGTACTTCCGTAGGTGATTTTAAAGGCTACATTTCATAACCGTTTCAACTTTAGCTAGGTCTACCATAATGCCTTCTGGGTTCACCACGTGACCCAGAAATTGTAACTCTCATAACCAGAAAACGCATTTGGAGAATTTAGCATAAAGTTTCTCTTTCCTCAGGATCTCCAGTACCTCACGTATGTGGCAAGCATGGTCTCCCTTTTGAATCGAGGGGGGGCGAAACCTTTATTTTTAACTAAAAATCGCATTTCAGCTGAAAAATTAACATTACGGACGGAAAAACAGGGGGGCTATCGCCAGTGGCGTACCTACATGTATACTTGAGGTGGCAGCCGCCCCCTTGAAATTTTTTTTAGTAGTATATATATGTTAAAAAATGATTGCCCCCCGTAAATTTTACAATCGCCCCCATTAAACTTTTGATTTCTAAGTGTTAATTGATAAATTAAGTTGATAAATGCCCACTAATAATTTAAACCCAATGTAAAATCAGGTTTAGTATTAATTATAATAAGTCTAAACACCACTAAACGGTTAAAAACCGAATTCAATTGAATATACCAATTAAAACAAATAAACCAATCCAAATAAACCAAATTCCCTTATATATTATTAAAAAACAAATTTAAATATGAATTCGCTTTAATCGGGTAACAAAACAAACTGAATTCAAAAAAAAATTTGGAACCGATAACCATACCGAAACCGAAATTTGGATACAGTTAGGAACCGACTTCGGAATTCGGTTCGTTTTTTTGTTACAAATACGGTTAAGTTTTTTGTATTAACAATTTTCAGCTTTTTTGAATACCCTTACTTTAATATTCGAATTCACTATGTGGCCTTTTCTTTTTGACTCGTCCTGGGCTCTCCCAATTCTCAGAGCCGCCCCAACCTAGCCCATTATAAAAAACTTGTATTATTAATTTAAATAACATATTAAAATATTACTTGAAGTTAGATTTGCGTAATCGAATTGGTTATGAGAATTTAAACGATAATTGTATTTGTAAAGAGTTATTTAAGAACGTCTCATTATACATTGTTTTGAACATATATAAAAAAGAGTAAACTTCTCTTTTGCTTCCTGTGGTTTGACAAAAGTAACAATTTCATCCAAATTTTGAAATTTTGCAATTTTCCTCCATTAGTTTCAGAAAATTAACCATTTTAGTCCCTGTGGTTTGACAAAAGTAACCATTTTCATTCAAAGTTTAAATGGACTTTGGATGAAAATGGTTAATTTTCTGAAACTAATGGAGGAAAATTGCAAAATTTCAAAATTTGGATGAAAATGGTTACTTTTGTCAAGCCACAGGAAGCAAAAGAGAAGTTTACTCTATTTTTTTATAAGATCACGTAATATATTGTATTTTAATTATGTCTTTATATGTGAAATTTAGTTTGATTGTCGTTTTTTAGCATGACCCGACCCGATCCGTCCAACCGAACTTGAACACCAGTGAACCTAAAAAATTTCCGCCCCCCATTTAAAATCCTAGGTCCGCCACTGGCTGTCGCCCCCCATAGTCTCAACAAAGATGCGCCTTGCTCATCACCCCCACCGTACACCACCACCAATTTATTTTAGGAGTAACAGACGTTAAAAACAAACACTATTTTCTTGCAGACTGCAGACATTTGGTCAACCTCTTCTCCTGCAGATGTCTGCAGATGTGGTCCGCAGACTACAAACATTTTACCTATTAAAAAAGAAACACCATCTTGATCATATAATATTACGGTTTTTACCTTGGTTGGTCACCGCACGAGTGATTAAACACTACTTTATAAATGACTATATTCCAAATTTGCTCTTATGACTTGACCACCATAAAATTCGGTTTACATTTTTTATCGTACGTCATTCTAAAAAATTGTTGGTGAGGTAATCATTAGCCGATCCCATCCCTACGATTAATAAATTTATCTTTAAATACATGTAATAAATTAAGAGGTTAATTGACTTTTCAAAGTCAACATAAAGCATGAGTAGTTCATCCCTCTACATATATGGTTGCTTTTAAAAACAAACTAGTGCTTCTAGTTCAAGTATTCTTTAATTATACGAGATACTCTTTTCATATGTCTCTACGTAAACAAAAAGAGAAACAATATAATTGATTCGTGTAGGACCCTAAGAATAAAAATTTAGTACACCATCAAGTTTTGTACGTGTTAGAAAATAGCATAGATGGAATTGGTATGCTTACTTTAAGAATATATAAATTATAACCATCAAGGCTTTGGAACAAATAAATATACATACACAAGTTCGGCGATAAATTAAATAGCAAATTTACCTGTGTACTTTGACATGACAGTACAATTAAAAAATCATGTGAAATCATGAAAAATTAGTTATGAGGACTGAAATATGAATAGCTATATTTTTCATGTGAAATAATCACTATATTATTCATGTTTACATATCAATCTTTAAGTTTTTCTGTTGATTTTGAGAGCAAATAGCTTTTTGCATAAGTTATTATTATGAAAAGAAATTATACTATAAAGTGTGTTTTATGTAATTTGTTAATATTATTGTTATATAAATTTAATAAATAACCAATTTCATAAAAGAGAACCCACATTATAACTTGATTATAGTGTGTAATAATATAATTTATAACATGATCTTATAGCACTAATAACATGTATTAACACTACTTGCGCAATTTATAGTGTCAGTAGTATTAGTGTTGGATTCTAGTAAATATAAGATTGATTAGTAAAAAATATGAGAAGGATTATAGACATTTATAAACCGACTCAAATTAACTTCGATTAAACTGATTTTAACGGTGTTGAAACTGGCTCATCAAACTCTACAATCTTGGATTTTAGTGTTTAGCATCTGAATTATTGATTTTAAAATTTAGCTTTTATGTTAAAATTTATATTTTTCATCTCATTGTATATTTCTACTCATTATAAGTCTTTCTTGCACGTGATCACTGTGTCTATCTTGCTTGTCTTTATGCATTAAAGTTTAACTTTAAGGTTTAGATTCTAAGATATAACTTTTAGGTTTTATAATTTAGACTTTTAAGCTCAATTTTCTTTTTGCTCGTTAATATGTTTTTTGCAGCTTGTTATTGTGATTTATGACTTAGTTTTACGGTTTAGCTTTTATAATTAGAATTAATGTTACGTTTTTTGGGTTTAGCTTTTATGTTTAAAAATGGGTTATTGGATTAAAATACTCTCAACTTTAACCTTCTGCCCGGCAATACTCCCTACTCAGGAAATGTTTCATAACACTCCCTACTTTAAACTTAGTTTTTGCTGGCACTCCCAAACTAACGGAAGTGTAACTCTGCTAACACTTTTGATGATTATCCCCAATTCTATATAAACCCTAGCTTTGTACCCCAATCCAAATCGATCAAATGATCATCTGATGATCAAATTAACAATAAGGCTTTCATTCTAGACCTAAAAATGAGGCTAATGGTATCTAGAATTACGTGGATCAGATTCGAATTGATTGAGTTCGTTTATAAAATGCAGTCGCAACGCAACTTTTCTTAGATTGAAAATCGATAGGAAGGATGATGTTTGATCAAATTAATCATATGGCTTTCGTTCTAGACCTAAAAACGAGGCTAATGGTTTCAAGATTACCTGGATCGGATTCGAGTTGCTTGAGTTCGTGTATACAGTATCCATGACTGTTTCTTGGATTCAAAATGGATAGGAATAATGATGTTTGATGAAATTGAGGCCACGATTAGGACTAAATGAATTTCAACTAAGTTTATGTGAGTTCAATTTTTGATTGAGAGAATGTATTGTGATTGTTAGGTTCGATTTTGCGATTCAAGTTAACGGAGTTACATTTATGTTAGTACGGGAGTGCCAACAAAAACTAAGTTTAAAGTAGGGAGCGATGTGAAACATTTCCTGAGTATAGAGTAACGATGGCCAAGAGGTTAAAATTGAGAGTATTTTAATCCAATAACCCTTAAAAATTTACATTTCTAGCTCCTTGTGTCTTCATGCTCTCTCCTGTGTCTGTCATGGTCGTCATTGATTTTACAATTTAACTTTAGAGTTTAGGATTTGACTTGCTGGATCAAATTTAATTAAAGTAAGCTAAATCAGAATCCGTTTGAATCGGTTTATAAGTTGTTAATAATTCTTATCACCCTTTTTACCGAGAGACTTTTTAGAATAAGTTTACGAGGAATATGTCATCTAATAGTGATCAAGATTCTTAAGTATTTTAATTAAGTCATCAAAAGTTTTGTCTATTTAAAGCCACTCAACTTTCACTAAGTATTTCAATCATGTATAATTTTGTTTATAAATATGTAAAAATTTTAAAATTAATAGAGGCAAATATTAATAATAAGTTTTTTTTAATTAACTAGAAATAAGATGTAATCTTAAAGAAAAAACAAATTTATAAATTAATAACCAAGTTTCAAAATTGTTAAATTAGTGAAATTGAGTCAAAATAATAATTAGATGCTTATAAATATTCCTCTATGTTTCATTTACCTCGATTTATTTAAAAAAAATTAAATATTTATAAAAAAATGACACATGATTGAAATATTTAGTGAAAGTTAAGTGATTTTAAAGAAGAAAAGAACTTTTGATAATTTTAATTGCAGCACTTAAAAAACTTGGCTGGTATCCTAAAAATTAAAGTTACCCCTAAGTTTACCCATTAATTGTAATAATAATTTGATTTATAGCGTGCTACGTATGTAGTAGCGTGAATTATAGTCGACTCTTATTCCTCCAATATGTCGTATTCCGGTAATTTCGTAATGTTTTGCATGTTAACTTTGCATTTGAATCCATTTTCTATAATTTCTCTATTTTTTATAAATATATTTATTTATTTATTTATATATATATAAAAAGGGGTGGTGGTGGTCCATCAAGTATACCAGTTATTTTACTTGGAAATCAAGCAACATTGTTCTCCATGACGAAGGCATCATCATCTGTCCTACTCCACATCTAAAATCGCATGTGACTCCACCTTCCACCACCTTCCTTCACCCCATTTTTTTTCCTCTTTAAAACACATCACAAACTATAAAATTCAACTTAATTTTATTTATAAGAGCGTGATATTAGGGATAAATTAATTTCTATATATTTACTTTATTCCATACACATCATTATACAATATAATTTGCATCGTTTGTTAACTTAATAGATTAGAAAATTTTATGTATTATATTAGTTGAATAAATTTAACATTTATAAATTACAATAATTTATGTAAAAATTTATCAGATATAATTGAAATCTTCTTATAGTTTATTAAGTTTTAGTAAATAATTAAATTATTAGAATAAGAAAATTTAATGAATTACTAAAAGTTATTAGTATTATTAGGAGACATACAATTTTTTTTTTTTAATTTTACCAGAACACTACATGTGTTTTTAAAGATATTATTTTTACTAGTATTAAGAGATATGCTTTTTTAAGTTATTTATACACATGTAAAAAAAGTCTTTAAATCTATCTTATTTAAAAAAAAGGTCCTAAACGTTATATAAAATGAAAAATAATGATAGGTTATGGGCAAGCTATTTAAAACAAATAAAACAATTAATTAAAAAATCAAGGGCATAAAACGTGATCATGTGTCTTTTTTTTAGTAGAGAAGGTAAAAAAATTTCTACCCTACAAAAAAAGGTAAGATTTAATACGATCGTGACAAATGTCAACATTTAATATATTTTAATCAATCTTATTTATTATTCAAAGTTACCTCATATTATTTTTATATGTTTGTAACTTTTCATACGATACTATTTTTGTATAAAAATGCACGACTAAATTCGTCCCATTTTTCTGTTTAATTCTTTTATAAACTCGACTAGATTTGTTGAATTTTTTCCAGATCCATGCATTTACGTCTATATAATAAGTTTTGAAACACATCGTTTACATAATATAAAATACAACTTACATTAATTTAATGAGTTGTAACAAATTTGGAGTCTAAAATCAACTAAAATTACGTTGTCATAAATTTGTAACAAATGTGTTAGGTTGACTTATATCATTTATTTAATTAAAGTGATGCAATTTATGGCTCTCAAAAAAAATCAAATTAATTTTTTTATGATAAAGTTCGTTGCATTAGTGTAAATTTAAGTCATCTAGAAAAAAAACAACAAAAAAAAACTATTCAAAACCATAACGTAATTAAAAAGAAAAATAAGGTGAATATATGTTGCAATTTTTATAAAAAAATATAGTATAAAAAGATGAATGTTTGAAACTAATGAGGTAACTTTTAAATAAAAATTACAATGATTAAAATATATTAGGTGGTGATATTTATCACCACCATATTAAATATAACTTTAAAATAATAATAATGACACGTGACACATCTTATCTATTTGTGTTTAATTAACCATTGAGTAAAGGTTAAATATTGCTTATCTATAGGTTATCATATGGTCTCAATCTTATATATATAGGATTAAGAATTAAATATAACCCAAAGTATTTGCAATAACCAATTAACCAATCATCCAATGGTTGAGATATAAAAGTCAATTAAATAAGTGTCATGTGTTATTATATTTATTTGACATGGAAGTGCATTTAAGACATTTTATACCTATTAAAAAGCTATATTTAATGTGATAGTAGCAAGTAAAACCATCAAATATATTTAATCAATATAATTTTTATATAAAAGTTTATCCCACTTCTTTTAAACAATCATATCTTTTACATATTATATTATTTTTTATAAAAATTACATCATTATAGTCATCTCATTTTTCTCTTTATTTCTATTATAATATCGACTATATTTTTTATTTTCATCGTATGTACTTATGTAACGAACATAAACATATCACATTATTAATCTGACTACGGTATTAAATGGTTTAGCAACCATTCCATGTAAAAAGGATGAGATGAATTATAGGGTTGACATGTGAATTTTCTTAAATTTTTAAAAAGTGTGTATTTGTTTATTGTGTTTCATGCTAAAGGTCATTGTATCATATGTTTTATCCATTAATGTCTTTATCAGTGGTTTTATATTTTAACTTATTTTGTGTTATTATGTCATTGTATTTCATGCATTGAATAAAATTTGATATTTAATTTTTATGTTTTACATATTAAAAGTACACAATTGTATTATTTCATCATTGTATTTTTAAATTCTTGTAATTTTTAAAAACACATATATCTAAATTTTTTGAAAAAAATCATTTTTGTTACTGTGTTTACGTTTACTAAAGTGTGTAAAAAATATTCATTATTGAGTTTTATATTTAAGTTATTGTGTAATATGATTGTGTTTTATGTTTATTTTATGTTTTAAGTCAATCTTTGTGATTGTTTTTTTTTATCAATTAGATAAACATGTTGTCATTATGTATTATAAACTTATCATTTTAGAAAACTGTAAGACAAAATCACGTAAAGAAAGAAACAAGGACAGGCATATTGAGAGAATATACGATGCTTAAAAAGACACAGTGACGCGTTTAAAATGTAAGGTGTTGAAAAACATTTTTTTATATAGCAATACTATACTTATTTTAAAAATAAAAAGTAAGCTTCAAATATGTATTTATAATATAAACCTCATGACAATTTAGGTAATTGACTAACTACCTTAATATCAATATCAAATATGTAAATATTCGATGTATATAATTGTCCTTACTATTATAGTTAAGGTTTCCCCTTAATTGTATAAATAAGAGATTACAAACATTTAATTAATGTTACCAAACATCACAAATCATGTATTCCTAAACCTTACGAATTTCGTGATCCTCTCTGCCTCTCCAATAATGTGTTCATTTGAACACTAAAATTCATCCTCATTATACCCCTAAACACTGAATCAGATGTACTGGGAGAAATCATTTCATCAATCAGTTCTAAAGTCACTGGATTCATAACGTTCATCTAGTTCATCTTATGATTATTATTGTTGTTGTTCATATTGCTTATGATTTAATCTATGAATCGATCAAAGAAAAACCACTCATTTTTTGGTGTAATTTTTTAAAAGATGATTCCATACATAAAAGTTACGATCGTTTTAAAAAAAGTAGATAACCAAATTAAAAATCAATAAAAGTGATCATGAGCAAAATACACTTTCATCAATTTTTATATACAATTTGATATCAATCATTAATTATAAATCTATCAGTCTTAAATATTTCCTATACTCTTATATTAAAAACTCTTTTTATTATATACTCTCCTTATTTATATATATATATATATATATGTGTGTGTGTGTGTGTGTATGTATTTATGTATGCATGCATGCATGCATGCATGTACCAATTGTACCAATAGTAAGTATGTTCACTGCATATATAAGCACTACTATGATACTCACATGATTCAACGAGAAACACAACATTTAAGTTGAGTGATTTTAAATAACAAAAGTATTTTTTAATTTATTAGTTAATTAACATTTAAGTTGGGTGATTTTAAATAACAAAAGTATTTTTTAATTTATTAGTTAATTAAAAGTGACTTTAACTTTTAACATATACCAACTTGACAAAAAAAAGTCAAGAAATGAGTCATTTATTCCGAGGAATTTTTTTTATAATTATTCTATCTCATTTTAATTCTTAAATGATATCAATATGAGACAAAGTGAAAAGTAAAACAAATCATAAAGGTTAGATTAAAAAATTTTGTTATATGATATATAAGTTGTAAAACTTTTAATTTTAAAAAATTTAATCAAATTATTATGTTGTTCTTCTAATATTTATTATATAGTAGTACATATTTTGACAATAAAATATTTTTAAAAAAATAAAATCTAAATGGTTATAATTCATTCTTTTTATTATTCTTTTTAACATCACCTATGCTGTTGCACCTGTGCTATAATTTACACTAGCATGTCTATAACACGAGACTTGACCCTAAATCTTAAGAGAAACATGTATGCATTATCCTAAGGGTCCTACTAAACATACTACCCCACCCCTCGTTCCGAAACACATCTGGCTATCTTCTATACGGCAGTATAGGGCATATACAACCAGTATAAAATAAGTCAACCCAACAAAAGCTGCTAGCGCTAACGTGTCAATTTGAAGTGAAACTATACGACCGTATAGGCCTATACGGGCATAAAGTTTATTTCTATATGGCCATATATATATTTATATATGTTATGTGTTTGTGTATTACTTATTTGTTTTTATGTAATTTATGTGGTTGTTCATATGGTTATGTATTTATTTCTGTGGTTCTTTAATAGTATATATAATCAAACAATTGTGAAATTATCGGCTTTTTTAAAAAGATAGTAATACAATTTATTTTTACGCAAGTTTAGTCATAACATTTTTTAAATAAATAACATATGTCATACCAATTTATAAACAATTTTCGTAACGAAGCAAGTTTAAAAAAATATGCGTACAAGATTATATAAAAACGTACAAATATACGTGATAAAAGCGTACAAAAAGTTAGTGTTAAAATTGATTTTCGAAAAAAAAAAAAGTTATATACACCCGTATAAGTGAGCCCTGCTGTATGGATAGAAAGGATGATGTATGTATAGTGGGAGCCTATCCTAACTTTGATGTTTTAATTATTTGGACCCCGTCACATCACTCTCAA
The DNA here is from genome assembly GCA_009363875.1 of Mikania micrantha. Classification (NCBI taxonomy): domain Eukaryota; kingdom Viridiplantae; phylum Streptophyta; class Magnoliopsida; order Asterales; family Asteraceae; genus Mikania; species Mikania micrantha. The sequence continues at coordinate 15,121,018 of CM018682.1, read as the reverse complement.
ATTGGTTTTAATTTGTTAATTAATTTGCTTTTGTAAACTCAAGGGTGCGGGTATTTTCTTTTTTACGTAAGATGTGACATTGTATTAAAAATGGTTTATCAACAAAGAGATCATGAGTTTAAATTAGGACACGTGTCTTAATATCCACCCTTAAAAATTATTGATTGGTTCTCTTACACGTCAAATAAATATTAACTGATTTGAGCAAACTTTGTTTGAGTTACTTATAATTATTTTGCTATTATTGCAGTTTTTTTTAAAATTTAAAGCATTAAATTAAGTAATTTGAGACAGGTCTTGTCATTTTTATTTAAATACTTAGTAGCACTGTTGCAAAAGTCGGCCTTCAAGGCCGAGTACTAGCCGAGTACTCGCTCCAAGAAGTTGTTTCGTGGCCGAGTAGTGACTGAGTGTTACCCGAGTACTCCCGTCTAGGGCCGAGTACTCCCCGATTACTCGCGCCAAGAAGCTATTCCGACCTGGTAGCGCCTAGCGACTTTTGCAACCTTGCTTAGTAGTAGAAACGGGTAGATTTTTTGTGCTAGTATTTTTTCTACAAATATATTCCTTATATATTAAAATACTATATCTTTTTTAAATAAATTAAAAGTATGATTTTTTATAAAGAAAAATCAAAACCAGACAGTTAGTATAGCCGTCCCGCAAAGCTTTTACTTTAGCGGTCAATACTCTCATATTCGACCTCTTTCTGTGACTTTAAGCTTATCATATAATATCTACGTTAATAAATCCTCTCTCTATGTATATACATATGTTTGAAAATCTGTCTGAATACAAAAAAAATGTGAAAAAATAAAATTAACATAAAGTTACTTAATTAAATGTATGTCCTTTCAGCTATTTATATATTATTAGTATAGATATATATAGATATATGTCAAGCTGGAGGTCTCATTGAAAGTCGTTTATGTATTCCTATAAGCTAGAGAGGTTATCAATATATATTTTACTCTCTTCAGATCCTATCTTAGTTTTGCTAATGTTAAGATATGGTGATCGAGTATGATGATGATATGATATAGATATATGTGTGCGCCTGTAACTATACAACAACAACTTTACCCAGTATATTCCCACTTTTTAATAGAGGAAAGGATATATAAATATAAACCTTACCCCTGTCCCAATACAAATAGAGAGGCTGCTCCTGTAACTATATGAATACATAAACATTCATGTATACGTACGTGTATACATACATATACACTAAGAGTGGTGTTACATATATACGTATATATATACACACACTTAGAGAGAGAGAGAGAGAGCTTTTCCTTTATCTCACTGGGCTTGAGTTAAAGTTTGAAGGAATTTTGGTGTTTTTTATGGTTAAAGCCTCAGGTTTCATACTCTCTCTCTCTCTTCCCCTTCAATTAGTATATTTGTTGTTAGGATGTTTTCACTTACAAGAATATATACCATTTTGGTACTCATCAACATGTGTTTTCTTTCTTATTCTTCATATAAACCCTTATAATTTCCAATAAAAAACACTTCTTGATTGATTCTTTAAGTGTTTATTGATCCAGATCTTCATCAAAGTAACTGTCATAATTAACTATTTAAATCTATATATAGTTGATTTACCGGACGACACGAAGATGATGATTGCTTCGCGGGTATTCGATAACTAATGAGTTAATTTCATTGATGTAAGATTAATCCCATCAACAAGAATATGAATATCAGCAGCTGTGATCTCATTGATGCAAAGCTTGAAGAACATCAGTTATGTGGATCCAAACATTGTCCCGGATGCGGTCATCGACTCGAAGGAAAACCGGTATGCTAATAGATCGTACGGATGGTTAAGTTTTCATTAAAAATATTATAGGTTGAAATATAATCTAGAATCAATTCAAAAGAATATAAACTTATGCAGGTTCTTGATTTTTCTTTTGTTCTTTTTTACATATATGTTTATGAACTTCAGTCTATCCTTCATGCTTCTTTACCAAATTTAATTCATCTTATGTAACACCAAATTCCCAGTTTTTTTTTTTAATTTTGTATTATTTATTTATTTTTTTGATTTTCAAGAAATTCGGTTCAAAGATTAAATTCACTGTTAAATATATATTCTTCCATTTTCAAGATCTTCATTACAAAAAGATTTAATTTTTTTTCGAATAATCTTGTAAATAATTTACTAATCTCTTGAGATCAATTAATAGCAGGATTGGATGGGTCTACCAGCTGGAGTGAAATTTGATCCAACGGACCAAGAATTGATCGAGCATCTTGAAGCCAAAGTTGAAGCCAAGAAGCTAAAATCTCACCCGTTGATTGATGAGTTCATCCCTACAATTGAAGGTGAAGATGGGATTTGTTATACTCATCCTGAAAAACTACCAGGTACGTACACCTTATTTCCTAGCTGTTTCTTGATCTCCGGCGATCGATCGATGTTGCGCGCAACCATTCGATTGAATGTGTTCATAAAAACAAGAACACATAAATAAACCAAAAAAAAACATATAATATAATTAATCAATTAAGCTGTGTGTCTCATTATATCTTGAAGAGTTAGGTTTTACTACATATGGATTTAATGCACACTATATAAGTAATTAATACTTCATGGTTTTTCAAAGTTAGGGTTTCTTGTTTTGTTACACCTAGAAACCTACTTTATTTGATTTTCAAATTTATACAAAAGTCATTTTTCTTATGGCTATATTTGTTATTTCATAATTAACAAATTAATTAACCATACAAGTTTGTAAAATTCTTGTGATTTTTATCTTTTTATATATTATTTTACATCAAAATATTTATAAATATTAATTTTTTAATTTTTATTTAGTTTTTTTTTTTAGTTTTTGCTTAATTAATGACTGAATTATAAGATGATTAAAACATCTATGAAAAAACACATACATGAATTAAATCTTGAATAATGATTTGTTCTTGATGTTTAATTAATTAGGAGTTACTAAAGACGGATTAAGTAGACACTTCTTCCACCGGCCATCAAAAGCTTACACCACGGGCACAAGAAAAAGAAGAAAGATCCAAACCGAATGTGATCTACAAGGCGGTGAGACTCGTTGGCACAAAACGGGCAAAACCCGACCCGTTATGGTTAACGGAATACAAAAAGGGTGCAAGAAAATCTTGGTACTCTACACAAACTTTGGTAAAAACCGAAAACCCGAAAAGACCAACTGGGTAATGCATCAATACCACCTCGGACAACATGAGGAGGAACGTGAAGGAGAGCTTGTGGTGTCAAAGATATTTTATCAAACACAACCTCGGCAATGCAGTTGGACCGATCGGGCTAGTAATAACGTTTTATCAAATATGATCCCCATCGAGGGGGTGCATAATAGCGAAATGAGCAGGAGTGGTAGTGGGAGTTGTTCTTCTAAAGAAGTTAACATACCTCACACTACTGCTCGTGCTCATAATAACATGGATGAATTCTCTCCGGTTAGCGTTGGCGCGGTCATGTCGAGTTACAATCCTATGGATCAAATGCAACATCTCAAAGGTGTGGATCACTTTAGCTTTGTGCCGTTTCGGAAAAGCTTCGATGAGGTATGTTTGTTTGATTTGTTATCTATATATGTATGCCAAATCTATCAATTTAATTTGATGGAAAACACTTCTTTTCAATTTTTAATAATTATAATTGTTTTTTGTAATATGTAGAAAAAATGGCATGATACGCTTGTGATATTCTTACTTTCATTGATTCTCTTTTTAAATTAATAATATTTGTTCAAAACGCAAAAGAGTCATTCCGTTTATCTTCTTTAAATCAAATTTGTTTTCTGAAATATATTCAAAATGATAAGATGGTACAGTTGTTATATTTGTTGTTTCCATCGACCCTCCATCACTATTAAAATATTATTTCTTCTAAATTTTAGGAAATCTTTATTAATTCTTATGATAATCAAACTTATTAAAATATGTAAAATATTATGTACAAATGAACTTCATTTCATACATTTTAGTAAATCATATTATGTATCAAATCAACAAAATTAAAACATTACACAAATATATTAATTATGTCAATAACATATCATTATACAACTCTTATAACATCCATGAATAAAACTAAATTACCTCCCAAAAGGGTATTTGTCTCAATAGTACCCAACAATACTAAATTATATAATGTGTTTCTTTCTAAAATAAGTTAAGGATTATAGTCTTATATAGAAAAAAAAGGTGAAAAAAATTGTTGATGAAAAAAACTAAAGTGGTTGTATATTATTAATTGGGATAATATCATACATCCCCTCATTAAACATTCAAATTACATATATTTCTAATGTTAAAATAAGCCCCCGTGATGGTGGCCTAGTAGTAAAGGGGTGGAAATCTATAATGGAGATCTAGAGTTCAAAGCTCGGCACCACCCAATTTTCCATGGGTCACGCGATTTACCTCCCTTATGTTGGCCGTAGGACCGGTCGGTGAGGGCGCCTAATGGTGGCGTTCTCCATTTTTTTAATGTTAAAATAAAATTACAAATGTCTCATGTTCCAAAATTGTCCCTTATTAATTAAGGAGAAATATGTAAATTGTTTTTAGTTAATTCATTAAGGGTAAAATAGAAAATACATAATTTTTTTAATAAAATGGATAAATATGTAATATATTTGGTTTATGAAGGGAAATATATAATTTAGTTTTAGCAATGGGAAATATGTAAATGACCTTATTAATTCGATCGGTCAACAATTTGATATTAATAAGGTATCTAACGTTATCACTTTTGACCTAATTTTCATGAGTCGATCGAATGATTGATTCGAATATGGAAGAATTATATACATACAATTATATATATAGTGACCCAACCAAAATTTTAATTTTATTCCTTTACGTACGTATTTTAAATAGTTAATTTTCTTTTTTGATTATTAGAAATTATTTTATTGTTAAATTACTTTAATCATGGCATAAAATGAGGCCAAAATTTTGGAAATTAGTTGAGTGTAAGGTTAAGGGATGACCTCAAAATGGGTTGAAGGTTGCTTTTCTCATTTACTTTTCCTTGTGCTACAAGCAAACCCAATTCTTGATTGTAACTCCGTCTAAGGTACTTTGTGCATCAATTGTTGTACTTCCTACATTCGAACCAAACACAGCCAATCAAGTGTACAACTGTTTATGCAGGTGGGTACAACTGCTACCGGAGGAGAGCCGTCAACCGGAAGTGATATAGATATCGGAGTATTGAGAGGTATCACGTGCGACGAGCATGACCTACAAAAGCAGCCGCATCACCTGACTCAACACAACCCACATCAGCACCTAATGGCAGCAGCTGCCTACCACGTCAGCATGCCAACTCATCCAGTATCTACGCTAATCTCGCCACCTCATCCACCACATCACCAACATCACACCTCTATTATGCTTGATGAGGGTTCATTTCATGTCTCACGAATTATGGATAATTTTCAGGTATACTTTTATAGTTTTATTAATTAATACTCCTAATATCAAACGACTTCTTCTTCTTTTTTTTTTTTTTTTTTTTTTGTTAAAGCCATCATTTATGTTTAATTACGAAATATGCAATGAAAATCTTTTTGCGTGTATCATATAATATTAATATTATTTATAAATTTATAAAAACTGGGTAAGGTTTACGGCATATAAGATTAGTATAGCATTACATGTGTAATTAACCATTTCAGTTGCGAACGAATAAAAAATATATAGTTTAATTTATACTATACTAACTATATATATTAGAAAAACGTACATTACACGGGTTACACTAAATAAAATATTAATTAGCGATATGTAATACAATAAACAAAATACTAATTAAAAATATTAAATAGTTTATAAAAAAGGTAATGTTACATAATATTAAGAATTGAATGTAAGTCATTATAATTTTAAAACACATGATACAACCTTTTTAAAGCTAAATGTGTTGTTATTGTTGTTGTTGTACGTTATTATCATTACTACTACTACTAATACTACTATCACCATGATTTATAAACAATTATAATTTTTTATATACATTAATATTTTTTAAAATAATTATAACATAAAAACAATAGCTTTTTTCTTCTTATTGTGTATAGTATGATATTGCCATTGTTTACTTAATTTTTAAAAATTAGCATGTGATTATGTATTTTACCAGCATTTGTGTTAGTGTGGGTGAGACAACAATTTTAAGGGATTTTGAAATTTGTTATCAAATATATGGTAAATTATAAATGAAGGAATTTGAAATTGATTATTGAGATCGATTTACTTTTAAAACATTAAGTAGCTACTAGCTAGATGACATGTATTAAACAAGTAATCGCAGACATAAAATGATTAAATGTACCTTTTTTCTCTTATAATCATCCACCATTAAAAAATAAAGTTTTTTTTATTAAATTATAATAAAATACAGTTAAAATAGTAGAATAAAAAAGGTAATAATGTGTTTGCATGATTTTTAAAAACAGCAGCAACATCATCATCATAAAATGGGAGGAGGGAGATCAACATCAGGATTGGAGGAACTGATAATGGGGTGCACTCCTTCATCATCAACTGATATAAAAGAAGTTAGTTTTTCACCACCTTTTTGACTCTGAATTTTATGTAATTATACACTTTCAATATTATATTAAAATATATATATAGGGGAAGGTTCCCCTAAAAAGTCTATTTTGCCTAAGAAGGCTAAGAAGGATTTTGAAAAACTCGAAAACCGACCCAAGTAAACTCCGATTGAATTCATTTTTGCATCATTGGAATCGTCTTGTCGAACCCTAAAACCTAAACCTTAAATTATAAACAATAAACCCTAATACTTAAACCATAACTTTAAAAACAAACCCTAAATCAAAATATAAAACATAAAAGCTAAAAATCAAGCCCTAAAATCTAAATTTTGAAACTAGTTGTTAAAGGTAAAACTTAAAAGCTAATATTGTAGGGTTCGATGAGGCGGTTCCAACGCAATCGAAATGAGTTCAATCGGAGTTCGTTTGGGTCGGTTTTTGAGGTTTTGAAAATCCTTTTTAGCCTTCTTAGGCAAAATGGACTTTTTATTTGATCTTTCTCCTATATATATATATATATATATATAAAATTAAGTAAACTTTCATAAAATTAAACTACTATTATTATAACTAAAGGAAAAGACGAGGATAAAGCATTTAATCTATTCCTTTTCACTTTTCTCTTTTGATTGCCCATTTCTATTTACTAATTATATATTTGAATTTTAGTTATATTTATATCATAATTCTAAAAATAAACAAAATGTAGACTTGCTGTTATTCTTCTCCAATTCTTACTTATTATTCTCTTTCCCTTTATAACCTTTGCTCTTTTTACCTTTAGATAACGTGTTCACACACACATATATAAACACACATACATATATATAGGTTTTAAACTATATTTTTTTATTCAAATCCCAATTTGCATAGGATACAATCCCTATATAGGGATTTTATCGTTTAAAAACTCGATTTTAAAGAGAAAAATCCTTAAACTTTATTTTGTTTATTCAAATCCTAATTTTTTATTTTATTTAATGTGGACCACATATTTATTTTTAATATTTTAAATGAATGGCTCATATAAGGTTTAAAGGTTTCTCTCTAAGATCAAGTTTTCATATGATACAATCCATATATATATATATATATATATATATATATATATATATATATATATATATATATATATATGTGTGTGTGTGTGTGTGTGTGTATATATACACACATAGGGATGGTTCGAATGTTAACCCTTCCTTATTACGTTAACCGAATAACTACTTATTATTACTTTGGTGTCCACATTAAAGTAAATATAAAGGTTTAGGTTTTTTCTTTTTTTTATTAATGTAAGTGAGGCCTACATTAATTAAAAAAGAAAAAAAATATACGCCTTTATATTTACTTTAATGTGGGTCACAAAGTAATAAGATGCAGTTATCCGGTTAACGCAATAACTATGAGTTAACATTTGATCTTCTCCCTATATATATGTATATATATATATATGTGGGATAAAATCTTTCATAACTCACTCTTATTGTAATAACTCAAAAAAGTATGTCAAGATCACGCTTTGATTTTTTTTTAACATCATTGTAACACATATATAACACTTTCTTCTTTTACGTGTTTGTGTAAATTCATCATCGTTTAAAAATTAACATCGTTTATAATTTTTTTACTTACATCAATGTGTCTTGAATGGTTCAAAAATACACAACATTAATCAGGAAATACAAAATACACAATGATATGTACAAAAAACACAATTAATTGAAAAAACAATTTTTTTTATATAAACACTATATACTCATTTTGAATATAATAAAATGCTCGTTTTTATGTTGTATTTTTTTCAAAAAATAATGTCGTATGAAAAAGTTATTAACGTTTAAAAAAGGTGGGGGAAGTAGAAAAAAAGCAACAAAAATAGTCATTATTAAAAATACACTCCAACAAATTGATTTAATCATATCTTTTGATTAATGATTTAATGGCTCGTGATACTTTTAAATCTTTTATGGTAAGAAAACTATTTAGTTAAGCTAATCCTTATAAAAATGGGTGTATACAATTGTTATATGTATACAATTGTGAGACATTAATCTGGTATAACGCATAGTACTTAATTTTTTTTATTTTTAACTTTTTAGAGCAGGATAAAGAAAGTAAGTTTAAAAAAAAAAAAAAGATTTAAATCGTGCATAAAAGTTTGACATGCAACATGCCTCTATTTGAACATGAAAACAGGCACATGCAAAGAAACTCAACCTTATGCACACATATGTCACAAAGTAAATATTCTAAGATCGAGCCCTAGTTTTATATTATTTGAGTTGTTTTATAACCGTTATATATAATATTGGCATGTTACGCAACCTATAATATTGCCGGTGCATAAAAAAGTCTGATTGCCATAATTCCTTTCTTTCTTTTTTAATTTTTGAATGTTTGCCTTTGTTTATACCGACTCATCCTCTCATTCGATATTTCACTTTAGAGTGATGTGTTACAAAACCAAACAGAAGAACTCAACCCAAAAGACCAGTCTAATGGGTAAGAGAGCGCATTTGGCTTATAAACTGCACATCAATTGCTCATACAACCAATGTAAGACAAGTCACATATCTTGCAATGGTTTCGATCCGTAACAATCGACCCTAGCTCCTTAAGGGCCAACGTCCTCGTTGGCCATGGCCACGTTGGTCACGGCTAGCTCCTTCCAAGCCACCAATCCCAGTTGGCTCTGATACCATTGTTACAAACCAAACATGAGAACTCAACTCAAAAAAGTAGTCTGATGGGTGAGAGTGTCTATTTAGCTTATAAACCCCACATCAATTGTCCATACAACCGATGTGTGACAAGTCTCATACCTTGAAATGGTTTCGATCCGTAACATGATGTTACTAGCAACACATAAAATGGGAGTGCTAAACGACCAAGCCTTATGCCTTGTGTATATATGACAGAACTTGAACGTTTATTAGATGAGGTGAAATTTTACGGAAACAACAACACATGCTAATTTTTTGAAGCGAAAGGAAGTGAAAATTTACAGGAACCACAATACACTACATTATACGATTTTATGGACAATAGTTGCAATATGATTATTGCAATCTTGGGCTTCAAAAACTCAACAAATAGTACCACTTGCTTCAACACTGTTTTTAGAAGTAGATTGAACCTATCAATCGAATTAGGACGTATTGAATATTCTTGAGCCATCTTCGTTTGCATCAACTGGTTATAAATTAACTAACCGCTTTAAATTGCAAGCAAGACCGATGGTTGAATTTATTTTTATATTTGTTTTAATTAATTTTCTCTTTTAAACTCTTATATTTGGATTTTGGACAGATCATTGGTTATGAATTGGCCGAGCGGCGTTATTAAATTGAATTCTCAAAAAAAAATTAAATGTTTCTTTTTTGCTCTTATAAAGATATTCATACTACTTTTTTTTTTGAACGGCGAAGGTCTCAATCGTGTGAACCCACAGTTTCCAGGCCATGTCACAAAGTTTTAGTTACCTGGACCTCCCATGAGCCACCACAACCACCCCAGGAGGAAACCCCACTGAGAAAACCCCCTGACCCCCCCCCCCTCAGACCCTTTTTTCGCTGCGAGAGGGATTTGAACCCAAAACCTCCCATTTTGAAAGAATCTTGAGGTACAATTGAGGCAATGCCTCATTGGTTATTCATACTACTTAAAGCTACATATTTTGTTTACTCCAAACTAGTTAATTTCTTAACATTACCAATTTACATCAAATAATAAATTAGTTTCATATTTATTTTATTTATATATATATATATATAGGAGAGGGTTTCATACATAACTATTATTTTCAAGAAACTTAGCAAACTAATCATAACCATTACCAATCTTTTTTATTTTTTATTTTTTTATTATAAAGTTAGAAATTTTTTTATAAAAAAAGAATGAAAAACATAGGTAGCTTACAATGTTACATATATGTACATTATATAAATTACATGTATATAATTTTATGAATTATGTGCGAAACTTCGTTAGTTACATATGCGTAACTTCATGATCTACATATTTTTCTTTATTTTTTTTTCTTATTAAATATATAATCTTACAATTAAAACTCATAAAAAAACTTTAAAAATTAATTGATTAGGACTTTTCTTAGTATTGTTCAAAATAAGAAATTTCTTTTAAATTTTCTTATATATATATATATATATATCTATGTGTGTGTAGAAATTTTATCATCTGAAAACCCAATATAAGAGAGAAACTCTTAAACCTTATATTAGCCGTCCATTTGTAATCTTAAAAATAAATATGTGGTTCGCATTAAACCATTTTTTTTATACAAATTTTAATTTTTTATTCAATTTAATGTCGACCAGATATTTGTTTTTAAGATTCCAAATGGACTCCCAGAAATGATTTAAGAGTTTCTCTTTAAGATCAAGTTTTTACATGAAACAAATATATATATATATATATATGATACATCTAATTAGGGTAAATTACATCTAATTAGGGTAAATTACGGTTTTGGCTTCTTTGATTAAAGTATTTTAACTATTGCTGCTTAAAATAGAATCTTTTATCAATTTAGCCATGTGGTTTAAAAAACTATCGGTTTTAGCCCCTCAAACTTAACTATTATAACGGTTTTGACCCAAAACCTAACTAAGGGGCCAAAAATGTTGTTTGTCTAAACCATATGGGCTGAACTGATAGAAGATTATATTTTGGTCCTAGATAGTTAAAATACTTAAACTACATTGGCCAAAACCGTAACTTACCTAGTCTAATTAAATGATATAAAGTTAAAAGTTCGGTTACAACCAACGATATTTTTGAATTGGAAGGTAAAGTTATAAAATTGATGTAAGATGACCGAAAAGCTTTGGTGATGAATGGCATCCTAAGGGAAAGAGACACACAAAACCCTATGTGATTGAGGTTTAAAGGTCCCCTGAAATTTAGGTATAACCTCCATATGGCCACCTTTTTTTTTCTTTTTCTTTTAAAACAGAAAATAAAACAAAGGTAACCCTTCTTGGTTTAAGACATAGTATTATTTTACAAGATTGCGTTCATAGTGTTTAGTAAAAGTGATTATAATTATAAGCATTTTGATTATTTAATATCCAAATAACAAGATATATAAAGTGTATATATACGGTGTAGAGATAAAATAACTATTTAAAGAGAGGTATGTATTTTTAGATGTTTTCTAGATCTTTCCATATATATTTTCACCGTTAGATTATCGTATATCACTTTCAATGGACAGTTCATAAAACTCAATCTCATGACTCGAGATTTCCTTTGCTTGCTTTCAATTTTTTAGTATAAAACAGTAAAACTTCTTTCCTAACCATTGTTCTTGTATTCATACTTAGTATTTTCTTTTTTAAAATACAAACACACACCTCTAAATACTCTTAAATTCTATACCATTTGTCCACTTGAGACTTAAAACTCTCAAGAAAAAATGGTCAAATACCATTACAACATAACTTGGTACCATTAAGAAAAATTATGTAACTCATGATTCATTAAATTGAACACGAATAAATAAGGTCCTGGCTATTTGGACTTCTAAGAACCCACTTGGTCCTCCTCTTTTAGGGATTGAACAAGTTTTATATAACTGATAAGTGTTCAGGACCTGAAAGTTGAACATGTTCCTCAACTCGAGAGTTTTCTAGTACGTCTATCATAGGTGAGTTTTAAACGAAAAAGATATTACACATACAAGCATATTTGGCATATTTCTGATTTCTAGGTTTTTAAAGAAAATCATAAATCTAGGGATTTATAAGCGTATATTGCCATTACATATAGAGTGGTTATAAACACAACCGTTGAAAATATAAGCATTAAAAATACAACAACTACAAATATAGTTGTTACATATAATTTTATACCTTTAAGAGTTGTATTAATTATTAATATTTTTCTTGCATATATATTTGTTAAAGTTTTTTTTTGCTTTATATTATTTTAATTCATTATTTATTTAAATTTGACAAAATGATTAATTTTATAACTTTTCGTATAAATTCAAACTTTTTTGTTTGATTTATTACATTTTTTAATTATTTATAATATAGTGTCAACAAACAATAAATCACTAGAAAACGAATAAATGAAACCTATAAAAATACAAATACATAACTTTATACAATAACATGTAAAGTTCATACATCAAAATATTAATAAAAAAACCAACGGCAAAACTAAGTATAACCAGGTCTCGAGAATGCACGAACTAGGAAACCAACAACCATAACATGCTGCTCAACCAACCCATCAGCGATATCTATCACTATAACCGTACTATGACCCGGCAGCAATGGTTAGTTGGTCTCAGTTATGCCGTGTTGAACTTCATAAGAAACATTTCCTAACTCTAATTAATGTTTGTGACATAAGCTTCACCACCTGGTGCCTTAAAACTAACTAGGGTGGAAAAGTAATTAAGCATAAACCATTCTAGATTGCAAATGGTGCATGATCGGAGGATCTTGCATTATGTCAAATAATTTGCATGAATATTAAGGAAACTTATGTTGATTCAACATAATTCACATACAAATCCAGGAATCTTACGTTGTGTCAGATATATATCAAAGAATTTTATAGAAGATCAAATAAATAAAATTTTTACGACTCATATATTCGTATAGGACTCTTATATTCCTATACAAGTTATCAACCCAACATAAAGTGATAGATTTATTCTTGTTGGTAGCCATACTTGTATGATTCATATATCACTTGACAAGTCATATAAGTGATATCAAAGAAAGAAAACAATGTTTCCTAGTGACACCTATTTGTAATATTTCTAGATGAAATCTAGAACTCTAAAATCTAACTTCAATGTTATTTTCTTTGTTTTGATGTATATGCAGGAGTCATCCATCACAAACCACCAAGAGACAGATTGGTTGAAGTACTCCACCTTCTGGCCTGATCCTGACAGTCAAGGTCATCATGGAAATTAGTAAAAAAAAAAGCCATCAAGTAAAAAAAGAAAGATGGCATCACATCATCACCACCCTACTAGCTTGAACCTTAGTTTTGCAGGTTCTTTTTTACCAACATACAGACCCCATTCCCTTAATTTTTTATTTTTGTTTTTTTTTTTTTACTTTTTTACTTTTCTCTCTCTAGAAGCCACTGCATGTGCAGGTCTTAGATACATAAACAGCTCAAGCTTAAACTGAAACTAACTGTACAACAAAACCCCATCTTGGTAAAGAGAAAAGAAGCATCCAAAAAGAGGAAAAGAAGAAAAAAGAATTCAAGAAAAGGTTTCTCTCTACTGACACCAAGATAGAAGAACAAAACCAAAAGAAAAAAAGAACCCTTCTTTCTGCATGAAAATCACCACCTCCATTATTACATTATATAATTTTATGGGTATTTTTTATTTTCTTAAATTATTTCTTTCTAATTAATTTTTTGTGTACCCTTTCTTCAATTGTTTTTATTAAGGCTGGCAAAACGGGTCTTAACGGGTTTTAACAGGTTTCAGATGACGCGATAAATGCAAATATAAACATGAAAACAACTTGTTTAACACTTGGTTTGGTGATTTAAGCATGACAGTTCTATATTTTATGTAACAAAAAAGAAAAATAATGAAGTATAGCATCTTAATTTTTATTATTTTTAAAAATATAAAAAATCAAATAGTAATTTTTTTGCTAAACATGTCTAATCGTGTCTTAACAGGTACCTATTTTGTCAGCCCTAGTTTTTATATCTACATATATATATTTAAATATAAATTGAAGTTGTGAATAATATTAATTATTGGTTTTGATATATGGTTAACTTTGTCATTTAGACTAGTCAACACTTCTTTGAACTCCAATTAAAACAGTTACTGAACCAATATAATACAAGTGAAACACTAACAAATCAATCGCAATTTCTTGTTGTAAGTAGGAACAGTCGATAATCTACAAATAAGTTCCCGCGATGGTGGCCTAGTGGTAAGGGGTGAGAATCCATAATGGAGGTCTAGGGTTCAAAGCCCGGCACCACCCAATTTTTCCTGGATCACGCGATTTACCTTCCTTATTTTGGTCGTGGTACCGGTCGGTCAGGGGCGCCTAATAGTGGCGGCGTTCACCATTTTTTTTTTTACAAATAAGGTTCCATGGAAAACAAAGTATGGATGAGGAATTCAACCGTGTCAACAAAACTTACAGACTGCTGAAAGAAATATGATTGTTACCAAAGGATCCACTAGCATCGAAGGTTTTTTTAGAAAGAAACAAAGAAAGCCGGGTTCAATCCATATAAAACTTTCTAAAAAATACTATTAAATTGACCATTCTTAGTGAAAAATTGGTAGGAGCCGGGTCATGACCCGATGCCTATGGATACCTTTGCTCCTGCTCTTTAGCAACAAAGACCAGTTGTGACCACCGCCACTCACATATCAATGATGGTTTTCCATCGAAAATCCGTTGTTATTTTTTTTTTGTTATTATGAAAAAAGATCTAGAATTTAAAAATATTAATACCTTTCTTAATGCTAAAATTTACAAAATCTGTTACAATTATTGGAAACTTTTTTTTTTATCTGCAATATAATTCTATAAATTACGAATTTTTTTTCAAAACAGGTGGTTTGCATGCATGGGCATGGTTTTTAGGTGGTTTGTTGTTTGTGTTTTGAAAATAGGGTTTCCGCTACTTGAGGTAGCGGAATAAGGTTGATGTGGCTTCCGGTTACACCGTCGAAGAGGATAAGATGCCATGTTGTCACATTCCGCTACTTGAGGTAGCGGAAATCTTCTAAGAATGTAAATCACGCCCTAATAATTCGAGGATTAGAGGATTTGAGGATAACCATAATTCTGGTGTCACAAATAGCGGAATTCTACACCACCATCATGCATGTGCATGTCCCATGCATGCCATCTACTCTTGCATTGTCCCATGCATGCCATCTACTTTGCAGCCTTATTAAAATTTTTGCAGGGTTATTTATTTCTTGCAGCATGCATGTGATATTTGTGAAGCTATCAAACAAAAAATTAAATAATGGTAGACATGTGTAGGTGGGAAGTAATGAACCCTTCAATACACATGAGTTCAAACATATCTGTTTATTTAAGCTTCATGCGTATCATGGTTTTTTTCATCTCAAAACACCAGTTCAAACATACCAGCTAAAATATTCTACTTCATATTTTCAATTTCCATCTAGTTAATATTTTCAATTTACATCTACTTCAACTAAAAATGAGTTACGATTTGCATCCGGGTCCAATTGTCGATGATGTTTTGTTCCTTAAAGATTCACATCGGGCTCGCGATATATTTAATAACAGGGAGGTTCCCAAGTTGGTTTTTAGGCGTGCTGATCAAAAGTTTTTTTCTTTTCTTAGAAACAACCCTATCACAGACAATGTTAAACGTTACATTGACATTGCTGGTTTTGGTGGGGTGATTGATTCTGGATACCGTAACCTCGATCATGGCTTACTGGAAGCACTGATTGAAAGATGGCGTCCAGAAACACACACATTTCATTTGCCATTCGGTGAAGTGACGGTAACCCTAGAAGACATTAATGTTCTCTGGGGTTTGCCTATCGAAGGAGAAGTTGTTTCTGGCTGTGAACAACCGTCTTCCCTTGCTGATCGTATTGTTAGATGTCACACCTTGCTAGGTTTGACACCTAATGAAAATGATTTAAAAGGAAATGCTATAAAATTAACAGCCATTTTTAACCATTTAAATAATAATTTTTCTGAAAATGCTTCAGATTTTGAGTGCATGCAACGTGCGCGATGTATAATACTTTACTTGTGCGGTGGCACATTTTTTTCTGATTCTTCTAATAATATAGTATCACTTTCTATTTTAAATAATTTAGAAGACTTAACTGCGTGTGGCCACCTTAGTTGGGGGAGTGCCGTTTTAGCGATGTTGTATAGGAATCTTTGTAAAGCAGCATCGAACAATTCCACCAACATTGGCGGACCGCTGTACATATTGCAGTTGTGGGCATGGAGTAGAATTACTACTCTTGCACCGACGATTCTACATGAATTTGATAACCGAAGACCATATGGTGCAATGTATGATTTTAATTGTTTTTGTACATTTTTAAAAAATATTTGTTAAGTTATTTAATATAACTTGTTTAAAATCATTTCGAAGGTGGCGTGAAAAATTGACATATAAAGATGTCGTTTCACATTCACTTAGAGCATGCCGGTCACATTTGCAAACAATACGTGAAGGGGAGGTAAATTAATTCAAATTTTTTGTTGTTTTTATTATTTTTCGTTAAATTTAATATTATTTTTTAATACAGTTCAAGTGGAGACCTTACGAGCAGGTCATTGGATTTCTACCGGGAATTTGTAGGAGTGGTATTCGTAGTTGGCAGAGCGAGTGTTTTTTAATATATTGGGATGTGGTTGAATTTCATACACCACAAAGGGTCATGAGACAATTTGGAATGGTTTAACGCATTCCTGACCCTATCCCTATATCATTTAATGAGCACAAGAAGTTGCATACTTTAATTCGCACTGGCAAGCCAGATAATAACTGGCCGAATATTCACTCAAAATTTTTGTCTGTTTGGAACCAAAGGTGGGAGAATGTGGTACAAGGGGTTCGTTGTGCAGCACCTACTGTAGAACCAAGTTATATGCAATGGTACTGGTCACGTACAGTGTTGTATATCACGAACCCAAAATCAGCAGAGGTCATGCAGCCCGGATTCCAAGATCAAGGGTCTAGATCGCAATTCTTGGTTCGTAGTCATTTAAGTTATATTTTTGTAGTCATAGATTTGTATCACTATATTACCGTTTTAGTTGACATATTTTTTTTATAGATGGATGGGATAAGTCAGACGTATCAACAAGCAGGTCAGTTCATGCACACGGAATCAACACTGAATTTCCAGAACTTTGAAACTTTGCAAAACACTGCGAATCAAGTAATGGGAATGCTTAATGAAGAGAGTCGCCTGCACTATCCATCACATCTTCATACAGGCCCTGTTACAACCAACATTCCATCTTCTGACCGCATACATGACATCATTTTTTGAATTAAAATACATGCGAAGACGAATTTCGTTGGAATCTTCATTCCATACGTCCATATGATCTTCATCATCAAAATCGGGAAGAACGTAATCGTCTGACTCCTCTATAGGCTCATTGAGATCAAATGATTGACTGAATCCTTGATAAACACCTGAATTATACTGCTCTGAGGAAAAAGGGATTTGGTCTTCACCTTCGCCTTCTGACTCGTCGTTGGAGGGAGGGAATTCACTTTCTTCACTCTCATTGGTCATATGACCTTCAGAGTGCTCAAAACCATCACTTTCGTAATGTTCATTAACCTGCTGATCTAATAATGCAACACCAACCTCCGTATTATACTCTTGTAAAGCTGTTGTATTATCGACACCACCAGCATAAGAACTGGAAAAACCTCGCAGGAGGTCCATACAACTACTATGTTGAGATAGAATAAATGATTGCCAGTTAACTTTTATATGAGCCATAAAGTTAACTACATTTTCTGATAGAAAATAAAGCATGTTCATGCTTTCTTCCCCAACTAAGAAAGAACTTTCACTAAATCCATGAAAAGAGTAATAGAGTAACAAATTCACTTGTGAATTTTGTCTAACAATTTGAACATGGTTACAGACTTCATCAACTAATTGTTGATAGGTAATTCTGTATCTAATTATAAACAAGGTTGTGAGAGTTGCTTCATCATAATCAACAACTCCGTTTACGTATGAGGTTTCACCATTCCAGTATAATTTAACAAGAAATGGTTGAAAAGAAGACATCGTTTTATCATTGAAAATGATAGAACACAAATGACATTTAGAGTAATATTACTTTGGTGAAATATTTGATGTTATATGATGTGTTTATGACCATATATATAGGCAATAAGAGCATCAAAAAACACATAAAATATAAAGTGTTTAGAATTTTAATTTCAATTTTAAAAGTAAAATATAAAAATATACACCCTGCACTTCATAAATTATTACTTTGATGTCAATTAAAAAAATATAAAAATATGTGATAGATTATTTTAATTGTGTAAAATAATGTTTGGTAGGTGGGAGTATTTCCTCAAAAATTCATAATGTTGGTAGGTGGGGGTATCCTCTAGTTGTGCAAAAAACGTGGGAACATATCATTTATTTTTAAAGGGTTTCATTGAAAAAGTGAAATTTTGGTAGGTAAGAGTAGTAGATAAATACCACGTTTAGAAGATGGGTGTGTATTCCGCTACTCACGTAACCGGAATAGAGTTATGCATGTATGCATGTGTATTCGCTGTTCAAAAAAAAAAATGGTAACCGAAATCATGTTATGCATGTATGTGTATTCGCAGTTAAAAAAAAAAAATTAATGTGTGTGTATATTCCGCTACTCACACTAGAGGAATAGGTTAATATGTTAAAAAAAAAATTCATGTGTGTGTATTCCGCTACTTAGAATAGAGGAATAGGTTAAGTAGGTAAAAAAAAAATTCATGTGTGTGTGTATTCCGCTACTTAGAATAGAGGAATAGGTTAAGTAGGTAAAAAAAAAAAATTCATGTGTGTGTGTATTCCGCTACTTAGAATAGAGGAATAGGTTAAGTAGGTTAATAAACGGATTAAAATTGATTAAGGGATTCCGCTACTTGAGGTAGCGGAATTGAGTCCATGTGGCGCCCTCTTTCGCTTTAATTGCCACGGTGGAATACACATCACCCTATTCCGCTGGTAGAGGTAGCGGAATACCCATTTTCACAACCAACTTTCAACACCACCTAGTTTCACAAGATCCAATGTAATACCACCTACTTTAAAAAAAAATTCTATAAATTACAAACCACAATAAAGTAATATAATTTCAATAAATTACTACAATAATATATAAATAGGTTTAACAAGTTATTTTCAAGTTAATTAACATGTGTTTAACTTAAACTTGATTTTTTAAAAATCCATGTAATAAATGTGTCAACATATTTACGACACAAAACTGTATAAACTATGTGTCAAATTAACATGTTTGTGTTAGAAATTATTATTATTCCTTCTTTGTGAGTTCCTATGTGATAGGTTTTTTTCTTCAAATGCTTAATTAAAATGAATGTTCTTTCTTGTCTTTCAATAATTTTTTAATTGTTCTTTTATGTTTGAATAAAATGACATGATAAAATTAGATTTCACTCAACAAGATTCATGGGAATTATAATAATATTCAAATCAACAAATTCAATATTTAAAAAATGTACTAGTTCAACTTTTCTTTTTTGAAATTGTTATATATTTTACTTAAATATACAAATTATATCCAAACCAACTAAGTTTCTTATTATGATAATAAGTTTCAACTTTTAAAATTATACCTAAATGAATAATGACATTAAAATTTAACTATTTAACAAATTAGTGACAGGTGAAGGGTTGGATACAAGTAATAAAACTGTTAGAGTGAAGGTATTGTTCCCTTTTATGTCAAAGATTCAAGCCCAACAAAAATTCATTGAGAAAGGAAAATTTTTTGCTTCAAAAACAGAGAAAAAAAGGGGAAATTTTAACAAATAAGCATATTAGGCTATAAGCGACTGGATATTGAATTAAATTGTTAATTTATAATTGAGTTTTATAACAAGAAATGCATATTGGGTTACTTTGGTATTAGTTTTATTAGTTTTTGTTTTAAATTAGGCTTTATCGCTATCCTTGAAATTTAATAGGGCCGGCGATAAATTTACTTAGGAGTTTTTCGAGATCAAATTATATATATAACGAATAAAGTTTTTTTCATGGATGTTGGCCGACCGGCCCGACCCCATGTTTCTTGTGCCCATACATATGTTTCCGAAGACCCATTTTAAACCATACATGTGTAACATGTGTTTTACCTCACCTTATTCAGCGAATTGAAAATTTGTAGAGGCCCAAATTGATACAACATCACTTAAAAAATAACCCAAAATGAACCAAAACTAAACGCATAGGTTTGTTCTGCTAGGTCTATGTATCATGCGTTAGGTCAGGGCGGTTTGCATGCCCGGTTGCTTTTACGCCTATTTTCTTTTTCTTTTTTTGAACGGCTAAGATTACTCACACCTAAATTACACAATAATTACACCATTGCATGAGATTGAACCATGACCTCTCATTCTAAGAAGCAAGCCTCTACCAAGTGGGCTAGTAAACTCTAAAAAAAAAATAGAAACAAAACCATGAAGTGTTTTTCAATTTAAAAAGCTTTGTATTCAAATGTTCAAATCAATTATCGGCACTTTTATACAAGATTTGGATGCCTTTACAAAAGAAGGATATGTATACAAGTAAAGTAGCACAAGGTACAACTCCTCCTTGCACCCCCACTGATGTGTGTGTTGTTAGATTCGGTCTCGTAAAGAAATTGCAGAGAGAATGGCATCAAGGAATATCACAACATGACTATATTTTTCCCCTTTTATCGACTTCACGTGCCCTCCTATTTTCTAAAATTACAAGAAACCCCCTTGCTTTCTAAATGATTAATCTTCAACCCTTGCATCTTTTTGAAATGCTTTCTTATTTTCTGTCAATTCAGGTAAATGAAATGGTCATTGTATTTGTAGTTACTCAGGGGTGTTAAATATTCGGCAGGGTTGGCTTTGAGGGTTGTCAGATGTGCGACCGCACCAAGCCCAATTTTTCATGGAGCCCAAAATTCCAATTATTTTAAATATTTTTTATATATTAAAATATTTTTTTGAACAAAACATATTTTTGTTACACCCTAATCACGCAAAAAACATAATTTTCTACAATTAAATGTATAGGGCCTAATTAGTACTCGCATAATCTCGGAAACGGCTCTGATATTTTGTTTATCAATTAAACCAAAAACCAAATTGAAACTCAACCATTTGGATTTCAGTTCAGTTTTAAAATGAAATTGAGTTAGGTAATTGGTTTCCTATATTTGACGGTTTGAAACTGAATCAATTTAGATTTTTATTTTCAAGTTAGTTTTACCAAACTGAGAAAACCGAATCTCAAATCGATGAAACCCGAACAAAAACCAAAACGGGTATTGGATTGTTCGATAGGAATTGATTTGGTTTCAAAAAATTAAAGGGAGTAACTGGATTGTATTTTAAAGGAACGATTGAACATTCGAATCCCAATAATATATAGATCTGTTAGTGGTTTTTAATAAACCAGTCACAACCCGAACCTACCAAAATCGGTTCTTAACGTGATGGGTTTATAGCATTAAAATTGGTTCCTCCAGTAAACTTGGTTTGACTTTTTTCTACCCAAACCAAAACCGATTTGAATCCGAACATGTTTAAGTTTTCAAACCGAATTTGTGCACCTTTGCTAACAAAATATGGGTGTGCATGCATCGATTTGAGTTAGTTTTGAGATCAAACCGAAACAAAAATGGAAAGAAAAAAATATATATATCTAAAAGACTAAACCGTTTGGGTTTTTCTTTTTTTTTTTTTTTCTAGTTTTTGGTTTATACAATGGATTCAATTCAGTTTCAGTTGTTTTGGTTTGGTCATTTGAGGTTGAAGTGATAAATTGATCAATACACATTTGGGCTAAAAATTTTTGCAGTAGACATTTATTATTAATTACTCAATAAGAAAGACATACTAATATTAAGTAAAAAATAAATTATATAGTAAAATTAAAGAAATACCATCATTAAATGGTTCAATTCGATTTGGTTTTTTCAATCGCTTAAAACCGAAACCGAATTCAGTTTTCATAAAAGAAAAAAAAACCAAAAACAAAATAAAAAATAAAAAATAAATAAATAAATAAATAAATAAAAAATTGATCTCAAAGTGAAGCCCTTAAGTCTGGCCCACGTAACAACATGTCCTAGACTCCTAGTGTCCTACAGTGTTAAAAGCCCAAAATATGATATAATTTCAATTGGACCCTCTCTACGGAGTACGGAATAACAAAAATAACATCAAAGGCCCAAGTTTGCAATTTGGCATATCCTTTCTTCTTTTTCCTTTTGCAAATTGCATACAACTAGTAATGTTACCCGCGCTCTGCGGCGGGCCGTTACGACTAAAACCCATGGTTGTAAAAGTCGCTAGGCGCTAGTCGGGCGGCGAGGTACCGCCTAGGGATTAATCGGGATTAATCGGCACTAGGCGGATTGGAATTTTTATATGTAATTTTACAAATATATATTATATACACACATCAATATCAATAATTTAATATAATACTTCAAATAATTTTAAAAAATATACTTAAATATACTAAAAAAAGTACTTTAAAGTGCAAACTTAAACACTGAGTTCAAAGTTTAGAGATAAATTTCGATGTTAACTGCTTGAATTCGATGTTTCAGAGACATATTAAAGATTTTTGATTGAGAAATGTCTAAATAATCATGAAATGGGTCCCTTTTTACCATAAAAAAGTCAAAAAAAACCAAAAAAAGTCAAAAAAGTGAAAAAAAAATAAAAATCTGATCGGGCCGCCTAGGCCGCCTAGCACCGCCTAGCGCCTAGGCACCGCCTAGGCCAAAAATTACACAGAAGGTGGGCGCCTAGCGCCTAGGCGCCGCCTAGGCCGATTTTTACAACACCCGAGCGTTAAAAAATTATGATAATGCTCAAAGAAACATATGAGTATGTGATGAAATTGTTATGTAGACAAAAACGAAGAAAAAAACATAGGTTACGAGGCCGAGTTCAAAAACTAGAAGAAATGACGAGTTGGAATAAGAAAGAAAATATCGTTTACGATGCGCCAGTTAGGAAGTTGAATGAAACTTGAAAGACGTTGGCAAAAGTTGAGGTCGCTCATGCATCGGCTTCAAATGATGTTGCCAGTCTACAAAAGAACAACATTAGCTGTCCGTTCTCAGGTTGGGCAATAAGGATCGTTGGATTGGCTAACGAAAATATACCTTACCAATCATTCATGACCGACTGGCGAAGAGGGCAATTGACGTTCTCCGGTGAGAACCCTAGTTAACTTCCTTATAGATATACAATGTGGAGTATATCTATAAATTGCTTTTGTATATTTGTAAATCGCGTATCAACACCAACTTCACGTTAAGGCGGGAAGGCAAATATACTTCGAAGACGAACGTGCTATCATGCATTAATCATTGAATCAATCATCCACTCTCGTATATTATTAAACAAAAATGGTGATATTTTTCATCCATTGATCAAGAATTTCGACTTTTGGCAAGTCTCGTGATCAGAGGTGTTCGCGGTCTGCTTTTCTATTTTTAGGTGGAACCTTAAACCAAAGTGCTAACAACGTTTTTTTAATAATGAAACCAAAACAGAACCGTTATCAACGGTTTGGTTCCGCTTTGGTTTACATTTTTGGGCTTTTGATCCCACTAAAAATAAAATTGAATCAAACCAAACTTTTATAGTTTAAGGGGAACCAATACACCAAGTCTAAACTTATTTTTTACATGACGCATAAATCATTAACTCAATCTATGCACACACATATATCTATAGGAGCCGTATCAACTACAAAGGGTTTTTAACGTGAGAAAGATAGGAAGGAATCTGGGCCCTTGATCAAATAAATGAATGGTTAAGATTTAGTGATCCCCACATTTTATTTAAAAATTGCGTGAATTAGAGCTGAAATGTCAAAAAAGGAATTGCATATATTTGTTGACTTTTTTTTGTGGAATCAAGTTCCACCATTTTTTTAAAATCGAATTACTTTTAAACGCTTAATCAATTTTTAAAAGAAATTACACTATAAAATAGAGAATTTTATTATCTTTAATTTGAGTATAGTATTGTTATAGTTTTTTTCGATTTTTTTACGTGGTCCGTGATTTTAATGCTTGGTACGTGATTATTGATACGTAATTATGCAGTTGTTCCTTTGATATGAAAGGTAAATGACAGTCTGTAATTTTCATATAACGTGGTACGTAATTATATGGTCCGTAATTAGGCAGTTGGTCATTGATTATGTGTGTTAAATTACAGTCCGAAATTTTATGAATCATGGTCTGTAATTTTATATGGACCATAATACCCCTTACCCTGATGACACATGTCAAATTCCTATGGCTTCTTATGCTTCTCACGTTAAAATCCTTTGTATTATAACTGTCCTTTATATCTATATGTATATACATATATCTACATTTATATACACACATATACGGCTCGGTCCGGTCTGGTTTTTTACGACCAATTTTTGATGAAAAATCGTAATCTAAACTGTATATTACGGTTTTGAACTTTCGAAACCGACGGAACAAATGTTTGGGAAAAACCCGACCGTGAAACCAAACCGTTGACCAGTTTGGACGGTTTCGCGGTTTTGAACTGAATCGTGAACATCCCTACTCATGATCATCCAATAAGAAGAGTTTCACTTTTTTCAAATGAACAATTTGAAGAAGTATTGATTCTAAAACCCGTGGTTCGTTCGGACCGGACATATGGTGGAAACCAATTATATTTACATAAAATAGGATAGTAGTAAAAAAAAGAAATAATATATAGGATTGTCTTCTAGATCGAACAACGTACGTACAAGTAATATTAATTCAAACCGCATAGTCAAAATTCAAGAGTGAGCAATCGTTTCTTGTTAGATATCAAATTCCAAAATAAAATTTAATGCTTATTTGTTTACATTTAGAAAGAAGGATATGCAGTTCCCACATCGAAGAAATACAACCAAGATTTGTTACTATAAAACAATGGTATGAAGGAAGTCAAATTAGCCGTAAATGTAAGTTGAGAGCTTTGCGTAATAAACAGTATGTAACCACGTGTATGCTTTTCTGATTATCCACGTCTCCCACCGACCTTCGGTTTTAAGTATATAGGAGATATCAAATTCCAAAATAAAGTTTAATGCTTATTTGTTTACATTTAGAAAGAAGGATATGCAGTTCCCACATCGAAGAAATACAACCAAGATTTGTTACTATAAAACAATGGTATGAAGGAAGTCAAATTAGCCGTAAATGTAAGTTGAGAGCTTTGCGTAATAAACAGTATGTAACCACGTGTATGCTTTTCTGATTATCCACGTCTCCCACCGACCTTCGGTTTTAAGTATATAGGAGATATCAAATTCCAAAATAAAGTTTAATGCTTATTTGTTTACATTTAGAAAGAAGGATATGCAGTTCCCACATCGAAGAAATACAACCAAGATTTGTTACTATAAAACAATGGTATGAAGGAAGTCAAATTAGCCGTAAATGTAAGTTGAGAGCTTTGCGTAATTCAAACCCAACAAACAGTATGTAACCATGTGTATGCTTTTCTGATTATCCACGTCTCCCACCGACCTTCGGTTTTAAGTATATAGGAATGTTTACTTTCTAAAAACCGACGTAATGTTACTAATTAAATTTATAACAATGAAAATTGTGTAAAATAAAAGAAATACAAACGGATGTTTTTAATTATTAATTTCACGTTTCGTGTGAAATTATTGACGACAATTATTAATTTAACGTTCCGTCATATATTGTTATTCTAAATAATAATTTTTATATAAAACTATCTTGTTTCATGCATGTAAAACATCAACTTGTTATATTTTATCTATCATATTGTGTTGGTGTATACGAGTTGTAGAAGATATATGTATCACTTTCTATCCCTAATTTATATCTTGTTTATAAAAATAATATATTTGTCTTTATTGGTACTTAACAAAAAAAAAGTAGAACATTTTATAGGCAACTAAGACAATAGCAGAGAAAAAATTAGTAAAAGATTAATATTCAAAAGTCACAAATACAAGACCGTTTTTTAAATTAAACGAGGTATTAGACTCCCTACAACGTGTACATTGTGAGGGTGTGCCTAGCCCACGTGGAGGTTGCACTTCGGAAGGACACACTAAAGTGTAGTGACTAGGCTATTGCACTGAGTATTGCACTTGGCCAAGTGCGGTCGACTTGGAGTAAATGTGGGCCTTCTTTTCCAAAATAAACAAAAATATATATGAAATGAGATGATAATGTGAATGAGAGATGATGAATGTGAAAAGAATATGTTGAAGCTAAAAAAAGAAAGATAGTACATGTAAAAAAATGTATAAAAAGCTAATGTAACACTGCTGACTATAATGTATGTAGTAAATGCATTCTTATAAATTACGGGTAGTCAATAAGTCATCACCATCTACTTGTTTTAGTCATAGACATGGTTTAGGTCCAGTCCAACATTGCCAAGTACCATCACCATCACATTATCACCTCCATCATCTCTGCTTATCTGCTATGCCAATGTCACCGCCTCTGTTGTTGCCATCATTGGATCCCATCGTCTATTATTCACCAAAAACACCGTTATTTTAAGAGTAAATTGCGGAGATAGTTCTTGCTACTATTTTAATTTTGGACCCTAAATTTCATATATTATCTATATTGTCTCAAGTTTTAAACATTTGCAACACACATAGTCTTTATGTAAGGGTAATTTGGTCAAGTATGTTAGGTAATTTGATGACCTAATGGGTATATGTGTTACAAATGTTTAAAGGTTGAAACCATATGTGTAATTTATTAAACATATGGACTAAGAGTAAATACTAGCAAACCACATGAACCATATAGGTAATTTACTCGTCCTGCGAATTCAGCATACTGGTTGGGATTTCACCTTGTGAACGAGAGGTCATGGATCAAGCCCTATAAATGGCGATTTAAAGGACATCTATGTAAAGGAAGTAATCTTGAGCTTAATCTCGGGTTCTGGACCAATAGAGGGCGAGGGTTTACCCATTCCAGGGGGTTCCCGCGCATCTAGTGTGGCAGCGTCTTATCTCTGCCCGATGGACCCTGTTAAGACCACATACGTGGTACGTATGATCGTCGTCGTTCAATAGAAATAGGTAATTTACTCTTATTTTTATTAACAATCACATGGGCCATTATTGATGCTATCATCACCTACTCAACACTACAAAACCAGCATTGTCTTTGTTGTCGTTGCTACCATAGCGCCCAAAGTAGTCACTCTCATCACACCCTTACACATTTAAGAAAAATTGAACAATTACACTGACAAAACGAAAGAGCATTAATTTTGTCTAAGAAACGCTTTACACAAAAATAAAAATAAAAATGGCTCATTGTCCAAGGGAATTGAACTTGGTTCCTTTTCAAACACAATCACTCTCGTTATCTTTGAATTTACGAAATCGAACAAAATATTATTGCTCAAACTCGGTTCGATTTAGAACATTAAATTGTCACGTATTCAGAAAACAACGAAAAGAGATATGTACTTAAAGTAAATATTTTGAATGTTTAATTAGATATTTAAATTTAAAGTTTTATTTTAGTATTATTTTTTCACCGCATTATACAAACTAAATATGAGAATATGAATATTTACTCCTTAAATTATTAAATATTTGTCCTTTATGTATCAAATATGTGTAAAAATAGTTGTGTTTATGTTAATATATGAATATATATATATATATATATATATATATATATATATATATAAGGATTCATTAATAAGAGATTTTTAACTAAGATAAATAATAATTAATATAATTTTGACATGTGTCATAATAATTTAAATATAACATCTTATATTAATTCTTACTCTTGCTAGACAAAATAATTTTTTTTTTATTTTTGTTCTCTCTCTTTATTACATCTGAATTTTTCCTTTTTATTTTAGTTTCGCAAAGTTTCAGAACACTCGACGGCAGTGTTTTTAACGTTTTAATTTTTTAGTTATACGGTTTTTGTATCAGCAACTTACCATCACGAAGCACGGCATCTATGTTTCTTTAAAATTTATTAATTAAAAGCACGGTATCTTGATGATTCGATAAGGGTTCGAAACTAAATGGTCCTAGGTTCGAATCAGACAAGATAATTTTCTCAAAATATTGAGTTTACTCCATAAATTGTGACTTGGTGGTGGATAAGATCGGGTGGTACTGGCAGTGTACTGCTAATGATACGATGTTACTCTAGTGATCCATCAGTAAAATAAAAATTATTTTTTTTAAATAAAAGTTAAAAGTTAAAACATACCATCCGCCGCAAAGCACTGGTTTAACATTGGTATTAAAACAACTTTCAACGCTATATTTTTTATGGATGACTTTAGACTGAATGACTGATTTAAGCTCAAATGGGCACACATCCAAAGGCAGGCTCAGTCGTCAACCCTTCACTCATCAAATAAACGGAAACTGGATAAATCCATAAACTCCCTTCCCTGAACCTTGTATTTTATGATTTTATCATATATTAATATATTAATATATTATTGCAACTAGAGTATTATCAGGAAAGGAAAAAGAGATATGATGTCATTATAGTATATTTTAAATATCTCAATGAGGTGCAATCTCTTCCTTTTATTGTAACACTGCTACACTAAAAGCCACTTGATACTTTCAAAGTTAGGTAATAATAGAAGAAAAAAACGTTTTCCTTGACTTTATTGAACACTTATTGTGTAAAGTTTTTCATAATTTTTATTTTTTTTTGAACGGCATTTGATCTCAACGTGTGAACCACTGATTTCCAGGCCACGTCATCAAGGTCTAATTACCATGACCTCCGTTGAGACCCCACCATCACCCCAGGAGGAAACCGCACCGGAAAACCCCCTGACCTCCTAAGGACCCATATTTCGCCTTGGGAGGGATTTGAACCCGTGACCTCCCACAGGGGAAGCCAAGAGGGTAACCATTAGGCTAGAAGCCCTTGGTTCATAATTTTGATATTTGATACACTGTTTTTATTTTCATCTAAGCATTAATATCGTATATTCACATAAGAATAACTTAACGTTAAATTAGTATTTGATATGTATAAATAAAATATTAATAAAATGAATTATTAAGTTTGAATAAGAAATAATCTATACTCTATAATAAAAGAGTAACAAATTTGCCACTTGTCACATTCTTACACCACTAATGCCACATGCCACATTCTTACACTACAATTGCCACTTGTCAAAACCTTATAATTCCACTTAATTCTCTCTCCTATTAAATAATTATATTCTCTCTCTTATTAAATAAATAATTATAAAACTAATAACTAACATATTATTTATATTATTATTATAAAGCACACTTTAAAATTTTTTTATAAAATATGAAATTCTCTAAAATCGAAACTTTTAAAGTAAGAAATATTTTATTTTCAAAAAACAAAATTTATGTAAAAAAAAAGTTATCTTAAAAAAAAGATTTTTTTAAACTAAAATATATTATAAAAGGATTTTTTAAACAATGAGATTTTTATCATCCAATGACGTTTTTTAATTTAATATTTTATATAAAATCCGTGTAATACACGGGTTTATAATGTAGTGCAACATATACAAGTATTCTAAAAGCATAATATTTCATTTATTTCACCCGTGTAACACACGGGATTTAACCTAGTTTTAAATAATCATAAAAGAATGAAATTTATTCTTACACACACAGAATGTGATTTCCTCTCTTTTAAAATTTTCATTCCTTTTGATGATACCAAAGTGATGTTTTTGTTTTTCATTTCTTGAAGAAATGTAGTATTTTTTTTTAATTTATTTGTATATTTTATAGATATTTTGAACTAACTCCTTATTCAAGTTATGACCAGGATTCTTATTCAATTTATGACCTGAATCATAACTTAACCTATGAATCATACTACGACCTGACCTGATTCATGATTTGACATATGACTTGAACAAATACACGATTCATAACCTGAACAAGTCCTATACCATAACCCGAACCATTAACTAGCTTATGAATCTAACCATTACTTGAATCATAACCGGACTCGTAACCTGAACCATTTTTTAACCTGTGACAGCCTGGTATATAACTTAATCAATGACGTTGCTCATAAATTATATTTATTCATTTATCGATTACGTTATATCAAAGAGCCTAAAATAATAATTTATTTTTTTATTTAATTTGGTAAAAAGTTTAAATAAAATCATGATAATTATTCAACTTCGTTCATTTTATTTCATATCATATATTTCATTAGCTTATGTATAACCATCATTTACACATCACTTCACTTAAAACATCGTGTATATATCTACTCTCATAATCCACAAGTTACATACATATGTGTAAATGTCACTAAGCACTTTTCTAGGGATGAGCTCGGTACCAATCCCGTCCCGTACCGGTCCCGGTACCCACTAGTCCCGGTCCCGAAATTTACGAAATTTGAGTCCCGGTACCGGTCCCGAAATCTATAAATGGGTACGGGTACGGGTACCGGTATTTCGGTACTCAGTATCTGTTTGGTACCCGATACAGTTTCACTTTTTTATGCTTGCTACATATTTGGGTACCGGTACCCAAAACGAATTACCTGATTGTATACTTGTACACTGATGAAAATTCACACGACAAGACGACAAGATACTCTAGTAATAGAAAGTTATTTGTGCCAACAATTATAACTAAATAATGTAATAGATATATAGTTCGAAAAAAAATTAAACATTTTACCTCAACAAATGTCTCATCTTCTTCCTACAAATAATAAAAAACAAAATATGAAAATAACCTCATAGAGTTGAAAGATGATTATCTTTTGATTTGTGCAAATAGTATGTAATATAATACTAACAATGTCAATATTAATAAAAACTAGTTCCAGGTACTAACGGGACTAAGGGGTATATTTCGGTAAAGTACCTAGTCCCGGTACCCACTAGTCCCGATTCCGAAATTTAGTAAAAATGAGTCCTGATCCCGGTACCCTATAGACTAAACAGGTACCGGTTCGGTACCGGTACCGGTACCGGTATGGGTACCGGTACGGGTACCAGGTACCAAACGCTCATCCCTACTCTTTTCTCCTGATCAATGACAAACTAATGATCCTTTATCGGATTTTTTGCCATGACCACAGTCGCTATATGACGGTTACACCCAGCTCACACCGAATGTGTAACGACAAACCACGATTGGGTCATGACGGAGCTAGAGGGTCGCGCGTGCTGTTCACACCCAAATACACATTGGCTTTCAATTTCATCATTGATTAGATTAGGGGCGGCAATTCTTGACACGAACACAGAAATAATCAAGTAACGGGTTAGGTTGGACAGTAAGGGTCGGAGAAGAGCAATCACTCATTCTTAAAACCATCGTTCTTAAGGCCAAGGAGTCGCCGGAAAAGGGGGAAAGCTCTCCGTTCCTGGTTCTCCTGTAGCTGGATCCTCCGGAACCACAAGAATCCTTAGTTAGATTTAGAACGTGATTCCAACTCAGCACCTTTTGAGTGAGATTTGAGAAGAGTTGCTCTTTGGAGATACTTATTGTTTCTGGTACAAAAGTTCCTATAAAAATGGGAAATGCCCTACTTTTGAGTGCGGTTTGAACTATTGATTTACGTAATTGGAAGTAACCAATTAGGTTTACGACGAAACCTAGAAATCGATCACTGATCCAATTTGAGTACCTCTACAGGATAGACCTCAACGGAAAACTGAAAAGTAACGGCAACAAGTGATTGAGTTCAGTAGTTCCTCATATAAAATTATTGACTCTAGAGATATAGTAATATGGAGAAGACAAAATTGTTACAAAATAACCCATTTAAATAAACGGGTCGTGTTCGGGTTGACCCGTTTATTAATCCGGGTTAGGGTTGGAAACTTTGACACAAATAAATATATAGGTCAGGTTCGGTTTACAGAATTCAACCCGCCAAACCGCAACCTGTTAACCCGACACGATTGACACTCCAAGATTAGATACCCTTGTAGCAAAGATACACAAGTTAAATAATTTGAAAAAGTCAATAATAAAACAAGTCAAACGTACTTAATATAATACAATACAATGTATGTAAAACTGAAGAAAGAATAATGCAAAGATTGACGAGTTTTTTACCAAATTAGTGTTAAAGGTAAAAATATTTACCAAAATAGTGTTGTTTAAAAATTAATTACCAATATAGTGTTTTCAAGACATTTAATGTCACATTTTGCTTTTTTACTTTGATTATTTACATTATCATTGATGTTTTTTTCTTAATATATTTTTTTCTTAACTATTTAAATAAAAAACTAATAAAGATTTATAATTCACTTATATATATATATATATATATATATTTATATTTAATATTTAAATATATATAATGATAAAAAATTATTATATATGCAAATGCATTTTAGAATTAATATTGGAAAAGAATTTTGATAGGGAAAAAGATATATAAGTTTGATTAAGCTTTAGTTTAGCTATATTTAGGGGTGTAAACGAGCCGAGTCGATCCCGAGCTCGTTAAGGCTCGAGCTCAGCTCGTTTAGAAAAAAACTAAGGCACGAGCTCGGCTCGTTAAGATAAAGTAGGGCTCGAGCTCGGCTTGTTAGAAAATTTTTAGGCCCGTGCTCGACTCGGCTCGTTTAGATTTTATTTATTTAATTTATTTACTTTAATTACTAATTTAATTATATTTGTAACTATATTTTCTAAATTTAACATAAAATATTTAATTTAAATATATTTATCATAATTTTACATATAAAAATAATTAATTTTATAAATAAACACTTAATATAATAATTAAACACTTAATATAATAAATAAAAATTATATAAACAAAAAGCTCGTTAAGGCTCGCGAGCCGGCTCGAACTCGATAAGTAAAGCTCGAGCTCGGGCTCGATAACTAAACGAGCCACACTTTTGGGCTCGAGCATTTCACGAGTTGCCTTGGTTCGTTTACACCATATACGTCTTTGTTAATGAATTTAAAAATAATTATAATTTATTTTGAAAAGGTATTATTTTATATAAATATTAAAATACACATACTGATATATATGGTTTTAAACGATTTACCTAATATAATTATTTAAACAACTCTTTTATAAATTATATATAATATTTTTCTAAAAAGTTCATTAAAAATAAAATGTATTTAGAAAAATTAAATTCTAAACTTTTTTTTTCCCAAAAAGATTAAGTTTTTTCCTATTAAATTTATTTAATATTAATCCTAACCTATAAGCGTAATAGTAAAATATTATTTTTACTTTTTTATATATATTAAAAATATATATAAAATGAATTTTAAATCTCAAGTAGTTTCTTATTTAAATATTTTAAGAACAATTAAATGAACAAAAATTAATTATAAAGAGAATGTAACTAATCAAAGTTAAAATCAAAAAGTAATCTTAGATGTCTAGAAAACACCATTTTGGTAATTATTTTTCAAAGAACACCATTTTGGTAAATGTTTTTACCACAAACACTAGTTTAGTAAAAAACTCAAAGATTGACACACGCATACGATACAAAATCATTAAATTCAAGACCCACCTCCATCTTCTCCCCCCATCATCAATCTCTGTAAATACAAAACAACTTTACTTCAACTAAACCAAACATCCAACAATCAAATGGACCGAAAATGCTTCCTTTTTTCACTCTCCTTAATCTTTGTCCTCAAAAACACCGTCAATGCTGCTTCATTTAGTGTCGGCGGTGGTGTCGGAGTTCGGGTCGGTATCGGCGGCACCGGAAGCTCCGGCGGCGGCGGGTGGGTTGGTGGTGGTGGTGTAAATTACCCAAATCCATCTTCAGATCTCAAGAATGCCTATATTGCCCTCCAAGCATGGAAGTCAGCAATCAGGAGCGACCCGAAAGGGATACTGCACTCATGGGTCGGGCCAAATGTGTGTGCTTATCACGGTGTGTTTTGTGCAGATCCGACGGATGAAATGGGTGACCCGTCACCGCCGGTGGTTGCAGGTATAGATCTCAACCATGGTAACCTGGAGGGCATATTGGTAAAAGAGCTCTCACTCCTCACAGATTTGTCACTTCTTCACCTCAATAGCAATAGATTCACAGGCACAATCCCACAGTTAAATTACCTATCTGCCCTCACCGAACTTGACCTCAGTAACAACCAGTTCACCGGACCATTTCCGGTTACAACATTACAAATCCCAAATCTTTTATATCTAGACCTCAGATTCAATTCATTTTCAGGACCCATTCCTCAAGATTTGTTCAACAAGAATCTTGATGCTATTTTCCTCAACAACAACTTGTTTTCAGGTGAAATCCCTCAAAATTTAGCCAATTCACCTGCTTCTGTGATCAATTTGGCGAACAATAAGCTTACAGGTTCGATCCCGATCAATTTCGGGTATTCGAGCCCGAAACTGAAGGAAATTTTGTTCTTGAACAATCAGTTAACCGGTTGCATACCTCAAGGGATTGGTATGTGGTCAGACGTGCAAGTTTTTGATGCAAGTTTCAACTCATTGATGGGTCATTTGCCTGATACGTTATCTTGTTTGGAAGATATTGAAGTGTTGAATGTGGCTCATAATAAGTTATCAGGTGAGTTACCAGATTTGGTTTGTGAGTTAAGAAGCTTGTTGAAATTGAGTGTGGCTTATAATTTTATATCTGGATTCAGTGAGCAATGTGCCAAATTGTATGATAAAAATGTGGGCTTTGACATTGCTTTGAATTGCATACCCGGGTTGCAAATGCAACGACCCGAACCCGACTGTAATTCGGTTCCGGGTGGTGGATTAAGTTGTCTTAGAATTCCATCTATTAGGCCACTTGCTTGTGGGACATTGCTTCAATCTTTGAATTCATCAGCTCCATGAGTTGTAGATTGATTAGATTCAAGAAATCTTGATTCTTAAGCGGATTTGGACGAAAACACCCTTGAAAGTTTAGAACTTTGGTTGAGGATGGTGAGGCGTTAAATGAGGATTAGATGGGTCATTGGGGGCACTATGGGAAAGATTGTTAGTTTAATGTAATTATTGTTTGTGTTTTTTGTATGGGATAACACATGTTTAAGAAAGATTAGCAATCTTGGTACAGTATCTGACCAGCATTATTGATGAAGGTTGACAATTTGTTTATTTTAGTAATTATATTCTAATTTTATATTGCAATTTAATATTTGGTCACAAAATTATGTACATGTCCATTTTGCCAACTTGATTGAGCACACTCTTGTTGAACGAGTTGGGTTGAGTCATCATCAACTCATGTGAGCCATATCTTAAGCTCTGTAATCTCTGATCCTAGCCATATCTTAAGCTCGTATTCAACTCAAGCCAACTTGTGGCTAGGTGAGTTGGCTGCTTTTTACATGTGTGGTGGTTTTTATTTGTTTTTCATTCTAGACTTGTAAAACAAACCAACACTTTTTAATTATGCCATCCAAATCAACTAGAACGCACTAAAAGCAAGTTTATATATATTGAGCTAATTACAAGTTTTTTAAAAAGCGTCCTCAAGGCATGAGGTGTACCTATATGCATGGGAAGATTATGTGCACAATTATATCCTATATGTAATTGGAAAAATTTCTTTTTTGTTCCATATAGTTTTGCAGTTTTAATCATTTTACTGCAAAGTTTTCAAAATAGCCATTATACTCTCTATGGTTTGACAGTTTAACCATTTTGCTTCCTATGGTTTGACAATTATAACCTTTTTGCTTCATGTGGTTTCAAAAAAAATGAAGTATAATAGAGACATATTGAAAAGTTTGAAACAAAAGTAAATGGTTAAACTGTCAAACCACAGGGAGCATAATGACCATTTTGAAATGTTTGGATCAAAAGAGTTAAAACTATCAAACCATAGGTAGTAAAAGAGAAGTTTTTTCTTGTATAATATGTAGAGAGTGTTTCGGGCCCCTCATGCTTTTAGTAGGGGGCTCGTACAATAAGTACGACTGTACACGACTTGTATTGATGAGGGGTCCGAATTTTTATATATAAAGATTTAACCAACATTTTTGCTTTAAATAATGTTAAGAAAGTATCATGATTTGTATAGAAATATGAAAGGATCATTTTATTATAACAAAATTGTTTTTATATTATTTATTAATTTATTGTGTATCTTAATAATCGTCAATTTATTAATTTTTTCCATATATATGGGACATATTTTTAATATTCGTACATGGTATCCAAACTTTTAGAGACGGCTCAGGCTTTTAGGTCCGAGATTATTGACACCAAATTATGCATATTGTGTAAGAATTTGGTATTTGATTCATGCTAGAGATATTTAAAAACAAAAGTTAGATACTCGTAAAAAGTTGAAAAAAAAAGTGATGACATGTGAGAAATAATAAACAGTGTATTAATTACAAGTGTTAGGGTATCTTTGTTGATAATGCATAGTCACATGCTAATTTATGATGAGACAAAAGTGACACTTTCAAGAGAAGCTGTTAATAATTATATATCTAATATCTAATATTACATAATTCAAGCATGCATCTAGAAGAGACCCGACTTGTAGACCACAAAAAGTCACATGTGAAGTGTCGTTAATTTCCTGATTTGGCACCACTTATATGTATAGGTTCCACCGACTTTACTAGACCCCGGTTTCACGGGCGTAACTGCTCTAATCATCTAGATTTATTAATAAAATACAATTAGAGAGTATAATGCACAGAAAACTAGTTTTATATTCGTCTGCTAAACATGTAATTTAATGTTATAATATTATCACTTTATTGAAATTTAAATCATAAGACAAAATAAAATTTTATCTTTGTAAAAAAACTAAAAGCAGAATAACATGAAAATAACGAAGAAAAACTTCACGTAACCGTCGGAAACCGCTATACAACCGTCATAACTGTCATAACCATTAGATTTATCTGTAATTGTTGCAAATAGTTGGAACCTTCGAAAAGCGTCGTGTAATCATCCCAACTGTCTATTTTTATAAATGGTCAAGAACTTATTTTAACATGATCCAATGGTAGAAATTGATTATAAGTGTGTGTGTAGGATTGTTAATAAGAAAGCTTCTTAAATTATAGCAAACTTAAAAGTACTACCAATTAATCAATTTTTTTGTCATGATTTTTAATTATAAGGATATAACTATAGAGATTGATCAAATAGAAAGATATTTTACCTAATAAAAGTATGAATCAATAATAATTTGACATGTGTTATGCTAAAAAAAATGAATGTATGATAGTTTAGGAATAACATCTTATTTTCTAAATTAGACTTTTTTTGTATTGAATTTTTTTTGTGTCCTTTGTACTAGATTTTTTTGTACTGAAATTTTGTTTTTTTGTACTAGATTTTTATTTTTTTTGCACTGTATTTTTGATTTTTTTTACTAAATTTTACTGTTTTACTGGATTTCTATTCTTAGGCAAAAACTTCTTCCTATTGTACCAACCCCTATACATATAATAAGCAAAAAAAAATAAAAAAAAAATATGTGGTTTACGAAATTATGTGTATGTAACTTACAAAGTTCCGTATAAAACTTTTAAAGTTATATATATATATGTAATAACTTGAGTCAGTTTTTTTTTTGCAGTTCTAACTTTATAATAAAAAATGAAAAACGGAATTCAAAAAAATTATTAGTAATAATTTATTTCTCCAAAAATTTCCAAAATAAAGGTTTTTTACGAACCTTTCCTGAGTATAAATACAAAAGTTGGAAAACTAAAAAAAAAATTATAGAAAGTAAAGAGAGAGAGATAGAACGATTGAGGTCTCGTAATAAAGACAGTTCGCTCGATACGTATTTAATATATATGTCGGATCAATAGTTGTATTGTTAGAGATATTAACTCACTTATTTAAAAATAACGCATGAAAATATTATTCAAACAATTACATTAATTAGTTACACTTTATAATGCGACTTATTCCATGTCATTATGTTGATTAGGGAAGTTGGATCAGCCTTACTTAGATTTTTTTAAACAGCAAACGTTCGATCACCCGGAATCACCTTAACAAATAAATCACCTTTTCATCAGAATAACAGAGCGTGATGATCTGACACACCTGCCCAAAAGGAAACTACAACTAGGAAAACCCCTGACTAAATTCAAAACAATATTTGCTATAGGTAAAACTTCACTCAATACCTCTTACAAAAGAAGTTAAAAGACGATATAAAGCAACTCGAACAACATAAAATCATTGAGAAAAAAACTGAGTTAAAGCAAACTCGACTTGGGTAGGCCAAGAGTTTTCATATTTAGTTAATGTTCGAAGATATGCATGGCATCATATTTTTTCAGACCCAGGATTTTTTATCCTATGGGATCAATTTTTTTTTTCAGGTGCATTTATTTCCTCTAACTTATTACTATATATAATTAAAAGAGATGAAAAAGAATAATATAAAAATTATTATTATATAGTTAGTGAACCTCATTGATTATAAATATTCAAGATCATATATATTATATTATTTATGAGTCTAATTTATGTAGCGACGTTCTGAAAATTTTAGACTTGGAACATAAGAAGTTTGAAAAGTAGATACAGAGATAAGGGTATTAAATTTGAGAGATTTGCTTAGAGGTTTATGTTTTTATTAAATTTGACAAATTTGCTTAAAAATTTGGATTTTTTCTTTTAACTCAATCGGCTGGTGAATCGGATTGTGTGGGTAATTTTTCTATTATTTTTATAATATATTTGTGATAATTTTGTATGATTTTATGTTTTTATGAAAAATTTGTATATAATTCGTAATGAGAGATTTGATTTTTTTATGCAACTTATGTTTATGCAAATAATATATAATACATGTTCTTGATAGTGTACTGTGATAACACGTCGTAACACGAAGGATGAAGAAATCTAGTTGTTATAAATTTTGCATTAGTACTATAAAACTTTGTGATCCCGAATCAACACATAGGTGACAATGTGACATACATCAGATAAAAACCCAATGGATCAAAGAATCTACCAAACAATTTTGTCTCCTTTTAAATGTTGGTTTATTCACACGTCTACTTAGGATAACTCTTCATTCAATTTTCATAATATTTTTATTTCAAACATGTCACTTCGATTTAAATTATCTGAATTTGTTTGAACATGCCAAAATTTGACGGATCATTTGACTAAATGTCTGTCTACACTTTTAGTACACAAGTCTCCTGTTGGGATGAAATAGAAGTATATTTAGTTATTTTATGGTGAAATAATGAATATCACTCTAATATGCTATTAGGGACTGAATTCAATAGAAGATGGGTAAATAGACCATACATATTTTTATTTTAAGGAATATTTCATCTAATAGTAATCAAGTTATTATATTGTTTTATTAAAGTTAGTCAAAGTCTTTTTTTTATTATTCTAAAATCACTCAACTTTTAGCAGGTGGTTCAAGCATATGTAAGTTTTTAAACTTTCTTAATATTTTGCTAAAGTTAATTCAGTCAAACAAAACATATAAAATTATTTATTAATAATAATTGAATTTTGTAATAATTAACTTGAAATAAGATATAATCGTGTAGAAAACAAATTCACGAATTAATAACAAAGTTTTAAAATTGTTAAATTTAATGCAAATTGAGAAAAAGCAATAATTAAATACTTATAAGTGTTCATATATATTTCATTTGGTTGAATTAATTTAAAAGATTTAAATAGTTATAAAATATTCATATGACTAAAATATTTAGTTATTTTATGGTGAAATAATGAATATCACTCTAATATGCTATTAGGGACTGAATTCAATAAAAGATGGGTAAATAGACCATACATATTTTTATTTTAAGGAATATTTCATCTAACAGTAATCAAGTTGTTTTATAAAAGTTAGTCAAAGTCTTTTTTTTATTATTCTAAAATCACTCAACTTTTAGCAGGTGGTTCAAGCATATGTAAGTTTTTAAACTTTCTTAATTTTTTGCTAAAGTTAATTGAGTCAAACTAAACATCTAAAATTATTTAT
Organism: Mikania micrantha; assembly: GCA_009363875.1. Classification (NCBI taxonomy): domain Eukaryota; kingdom Viridiplantae; phylum Streptophyta; class Magnoliopsida; order Asterales; family Asteraceae; genus Mikania; species Mikania micrantha. The sequence continues at coordinate 15,080,711 of CM018682.1, read as the reverse complement.
TAATAATAATTGAATTTTGTAATAATTAACTTGAAATAAGATATAATCGTGTAGAAAACAAATTCACGAATTAATAACAAAGTTTTAAAATTGTTAAATTTAAGGAATTAATTTAAAAATTTTAAATAGTTATAAAATATTCATATGACTAAAATATTTATTGATAGTTTAGTAACTTTAGATAGACAAAAACAAATGTTGAGAACTTAATTAAAACACTTTAAAAACTTGGTTAATAGTTTACAAAGTAACCTTTTAACAACTTTTGCTCGGAACATTTGTATTATTCAGATTTCAGATGGATTGACAGTTAACAAAAAAAGAAGAGTAAATATACAAAGTTTTCTTTATCTACTCATTTACTTTGAATGAATTCCCGTGATCAACCGTCCATCGGAAAAGACGACAGGTTGCCGACGAAGATCCACCGTAAGTTCGACATGCCCACAATTATGACATATCAGCCGTCCATCGGACTTCTGTAAACTGCAGCCCTAATTATTATAACTTTTCTTAAATTTACCTGTTTTAAATTATCGATTTGTTTGTTTTGATCTGGATTTTGATTTCAAAACTTGCGAATTGCGATATGTATTTTTTTTTTAAATCACTCTAGTGGAGACTCATGATCGATTGTGTGTATGTGCATCGATATCTTGCTATGGCTTGCTGAAATTTGATGCATTCGTAGTTCAGTCAAACTGCAAATTTTTGTTCGGTTTATTATGTTTTGGGTTTCCGTAACTTGTTAAATCTGGGTGGTTTTTTTAGAGTTGGCAATTTTTACCCAAATCAAACGAAATGGGTTGGTTTTGGTAACAATTGTAGTATAACGGGAGTAACACCATAATATTGAATGAGTTGAGATTAGGTAACACTTAAACACAATGCGGGTCAAGATGAGTAACTAAAAAACTATGTAAATGCAATGGATTCAAACATTTAAGAACGATTAATAATATATTTGATGAGAAAATCACTAAAAATTATCCAAATGGACTATTTGTTTACTTATAGCACATCTTAAGTTGAACTAAATTGATATTTTTAAAAAATAATCCATTTAGACCCGAATTGATTTTACTTAAACTCGTCCTGACCCGAACCCGTTCTAGCCCGTTACCCAACCCACCCATTTTGCCAGACATAGTTTGTTGAGATGCATACTGTTAACAACATAAATTATGTAGTATATCTCAAAAGATTTGTCATGCAGTTTTTTTTATGATTGCTTTTGTGTCAACTACCCTGTGATTTGAGAATGTGTCGATTCAATAACATAAACGAATCAATTTAGGTTGAACTGATTTCATCAGTTATCGAATTTTAAAACATAAACAAAATTTGAAATAATTAGAGTTTTTGTTTCAGTTTTGATCTTTTGTAGACCATAGACATGACCAAGGACGAAGGATAATAGGGGCCGACAGCCCCTTCTTTTTCTTTTTTTCTTGTCTGTAGTGTTAATTTTTAAACTAAAAGGTTATTTTTTGTTTTAAGCATTGGTTTCGTCCCCCATTTCAAAAAATTAACATGTATTATGGGTCTTGTAAATTTTCGCCCCTTCTTACAACACGTTCAAGCTCTATCACTGTACATGGCAGATTTGTTTCAAATGCATTGTATATCAGCATTTTCCATCTACCCCTGTTACCTAGATTATTTTATCATGCATGAAGAAAAGGATGACCATATGTACATGATTTATTGTGATAGAAGGAATGCCATACCAACATGGGCATCCCATGAGGGCAATGACCAAAATTGGCAAGAGGAGGGGATAACCCCTGTCATACTTTTCTTTTTACATGTTCCTTTTAACCATTATAAGAAACTTAGATTTTAACACAAGGTAAGTTTACCAAATCCTGGATTTTTTTTAACATCAATGTAACGCATTTAAAACATTTTTTTATAAGTCTGTGTAAATTCAAGTTTCCTGAATATTTACTTTTCAAACATCTTCTCAGTCCCAAAAGGGAGGTGCCATTCTTAAAAAATGAGTTTTAAAGATTAAAATGTTTTATTTTAAGAGTATATTTTGTTAGATACACGGAGATTTTGATGGTATCTTGTGTACATGATAAAATGAGCGTCAGTTGACACGTTACACCCATAAAGTGAAAACATGCAAAATTTATGTAGTTTCTTATCCAATATTTATATTATGAGTTTGGTTACTATTGTTGAAATAGTGATCTAGTTCGTTACTTGTGTTAATATGATTGACGGTTTTACCACTGTCTTTATCTACTTTAACCCTCTTTACTTGTTAGCGATAAAACATAATCCGAATGCACCCTTTTTCACATAGGCTGGTTGCACTATAAGTTATTTTTCAAATAAAAAGATGAACCCATGAGCAATTACTTTTTTTTTAGTTTTCTGTTAATACATTGAACTATGTTCTCTTTTTACAACACACAGTTTCAATGTGCTGACTCTCTTTTGGTAAATTGCCCTTGCAAAAACTATAATCATATCTAAGGCTGTAAACGAACCGAACGTTCAGCGAACCGTTCGTGAACCATTCGGCTGGAAGTTCGTTTATGTTCGTTCGTTTATTAAACGAATGAACACAAACAATAAATTCCGTTCGTTTAGTTAAACGAACGAACATGAACAGATGTCGTGTTCGTTCATTTGTGTTCGTGAACGTTCGGTAACATGTTCGTTTACGTTCGTTTATGTTCAGTTAAGTTTATTTATGATATTTTTTCATTAAATGTGTTGCTATTTTTAATTTTTAGTTTAATACCATAATAGTTAAGTTATTTTTAGTTTAATACTATAATATCTTAATTTATATATTTATAAATGATTATCTTCATTGCTTGAGATTAAAAATGTTGATTTTTCTTGTTTAAATAATATGTGTTCGTTAGCGTTCGTGAACCGTTCATAAACAAGCTAAATTCCTTAATGAACGAACACGAACAAGAATTTTCGTTCGGTAAGCGTTCGTGAATCGTTCGTGAACAAATTAAAAGTTAAACGAACGAACACGAACAAGGGCTCGTTCGGTACGTTTACAACCCTAATCATATCTTATGCCTTAAGGTTGAGATCCTCTTGCTACAAACACTAATTTTGTTTATGCAATTCTAGCAAATTTAAAGGTTATGCTTATTTGTGGGTACGATCTACTATAATCTTTTGGCATGTCCGGAGCCGGAGTAGGTAAAATTGTACTTTACTATGCAACGATGCACAAATATTAATGAGATAATCATTAATTAGTTAACAGAAGTAGGAAATATTTAGATAATTTTATATTGATCTAAATAATCAGTTTTTTTACACTTAGGATACAACTAACTCTTTCCCTAAATCTGATTATTTTGATTTAGAAAATCATGATCAAAATCAGTTTGATGACCATTTTTAGGTGATGATTATAATAAGAGAGATCATGGCATGATTTGTATCCGCAGAGAAGGTCGAGACTTTAAAAAATCATTTCACGTTTAAATGACCATCTTGACAAGGCGCACGAGGATGAGAGACGAATTGTAAATGACGGTTTTTTGGTTGTATATAGAGTAAACCTTGTGTACATTATGTGTGTGCCTTGCGCCTTAGCTTTTAGAACCTAAACACCTTACTGGTAAACCAAGTCTTATCATGTTTAAAACTTAAAAGGTTAGAGCCGACACAATTAATGCAAATATAAAACATGAAAAAGTCTAGCCTTCTAGTTCTTATTATATTTTTAAAAAGTGTAAAATGAAAAAGTGTAATTTGTGTTAAACAGATCCAATCATGTCTTACTATTTAACTGTGACACCCCGTATTTTCCAGGTCAGCTTTATATTTATTTAAATGTTTATTTAAATGCTTATTGTACACGTGGCACTAGAATTAGATCAATTTAGTGTGACACGTGGCACGACAGTACAAACACTGACACACAACAGGATAATTAGTGGAATTATCGGCAAACAACACACACGTGTCAAAACACACGAACGTTGGTGAACGTCAAGCACATTGTGTAGCACAACACTCGAAACTTCACGAAACACTCACGCTTTGAACTTGGAAGTTCAAACGAGGCCAAACGATAGTTCGGAAGCGTGAAAACGACGACGAACGGATCAAACCCATTAAAAAGGGCTTATTGGGCTCTTCAGGGGCCCATCGCGGTACGCGATGGCCCTACAAGGAAAACTGTCGCGATACGCGACAGACATCGCGAAGAGTTGACTCCTGGATTTCTTCGCGTAGCGCGAAGCACTTTTTGAACCTTCACCGCGGTACGCGAAGCCGCCCAGTCGACAAAATCTTTATAAATCCAAGACAATGATGCCTATACTATCTTTACTCATCATATCTCCGGCTTCACACGAAATCTGTCGACCAACTTCGTCTTCCCCATCAATTTTCAGCCATTTTCCACCATTGTTAAGCCTCTTGAAGCTCAAGACTTGAACTTTTGAAGACCCAAGGAGACCAAGGAGGACTTCCAAGCACCACCACCCACTTGCACCTGCTGTGGAGCTGCTTTCTAACCTTCCAGGAGCACCCAAGAGCTGTCAAGAGTCTATCTCGAACTTCTAGAGCTTCCTAAGGTAGTTTCTATGGCTAAAACACCCTTTTACACATCAATACACACACATGCATGGGTGAAACCCACATGCAAGCACTCATGGTCCACATGCACGAGATTAGGATCTGGGTTTGATGATTTAGATGTATTTCTTGATGATCTATGATGATATTCTAGTGATTGATGATGATCTATAATGTAGGATGTTGTTAAAGGCATGACTAGTATATGTAATGTTGAAATATTGCCATGCATGCATGATCCACGATTGTTGGAATGATTTTGATTATATAAATATGTTTTATGATAATATTAGAAGTGTTACTCATGGCTAGATTTGATTGAAATGGTTAAAAGGTTGATATTTGATAAACTTTCTATTATTAGAAACTTTATGTTGACAAGATGATATTTTGGATAAGATAATGAGCATGCATGTATGTAGGATTGCTCTTAGGATGATAATATGATGATTGAAATACTTGGAATGTGATTTTAATAATGTTATGGTCATTTTTGGGCATAGTTACTATATTTAGTAACTTTTTGAGCCAAAGTATTGATAGATAATGGTTTGGACTATGTTAACATGTTTATATGATGTTAGATGATTTATTAGGATGGTTTATGACGTAAAAATGGTTTAGAAATGTTTAAATGGTCACTTTGATGCAAAAACAACAAGGTTACTATTTATAGTAACTTTATTTTTACAAAAACCGACTTAGGAAAATGTTGAATGATTCGAGCATGCTAAATGGCTTACTATGTTATAATAAGATGAATAGATGCTAAGTTAGATGGTTTCCGGTGTCACGTATGCTAAAAATGGAAACTTTCCATTTTAGGAAACTTTTATGTGCTAACTTGTTATAAACGACTTATGTGACTTTGTACGATGATGTGTTATGTGTTAACATGATCACGTAGGACTAACGAGCATGCTAGAACTTTAAAACTGTTATGCCTTGTGAACTTTCCAAAAATGGAAACTTACTATAAATAGTAAGTTGTCCATAGACGCGACTTGCGCGTTTAGCACACGACGAGCACTTACACGATTGCTACACGATTCACAAACCGTCACACGGTTCACCAACGGGTCGTTGACTTGACACGGTCAACTCTGGTCAAACACGGTCAATGTGGACCAACACAGTCAAACACGGTCAATGTGGACCAACACAGTCAAACACGGTCAATGTGGACCCACACAGTCAAACACGGTCAATGTGGACCGACACGGACAGACATGAACAACTGAGGGTTGTTGGATACAAACACGAGCACTAACACAAACACTAGCACGGTCACATACACGAACTCACGTACGGTGTACGATATAGGTTGCCGGTGACCGACACGTGCTACTACATCAGGAGCTTACGCTTGATTTGCATTTTCATCACTAAGGTGAGTTTACGGCCCCTCTTTACTCTTTTTCAAACGCTTTTAAATAGGGGGAGAATACTAGTTGCATCGAGTTAAACATCTATTATTGTACAAACATTTTTGTGTATGCTGGTTTATTGGACAAACATTAAGTGTTGAACTCGTAACAAGCCCTCACAAAGTCTTACCATTAATGTACGAACAACGTGGTAGATTTGGATGGATCCATTAGGGAATGACTAACCCCACGGGGCACAATGTTGACTGGATGTCATAACCCGTGCAAACTCTGACCTAACATGCTATGTATACGAGACATAGCGGAGGCAAGGACAAACAAGTCTAGTTCGGTAGTGACGCACTGACACTTTGGGCCTAGGGCTCGGTACTAACATTTGATAAATAGCATGACACACTTTCTTACTATATGTATATCAAAACCTGTGAACTCACCAACCATCGTGTTAACACTTTTTCTAACTTGTATTCTCAGGTAACTAGCGCGGATAGCAGGAGGACAGGAATGCACGATTTAAGGAACGAGCATTAGGAACTTACATGCATTCTGTCTTGTCATTTTGAAAACAATTTACTTTTATTCTATTAAACAATGTTGTGTTAAACTATTTACATTTCCGCTGCATTTTGTCAAACATTTGATATTCCGCTGCAATATGATATGATAACTTTTATTCCGCTGCAAACTATTTTATGAATGTATGTGTCAAACTTTGGATTTGTAAACGCATATAGAGGTGTTATATATGACCTTGAGCTGTGATTCTGGACACGTCACATCCACGTGAACATACGCCACGAGTGGGAATTTGGGGGTGTGACAGTAACCGTTTTGCAAGCTCTACCTTGGTGCGTCTCTTGCTTATTTAAGCCAAGCCAACCAGCATGCTTATCTAAAACGGATGATTTGTGTGACAAATTTGATCATATTATTTAATTGTATGAATGTTGTATAGTAATATAGAACTATAGGTGCACAAATCGGGTTTTTTTGAACCGGTTCTGGTTTCAACCGGTTCCAGTTCCAGTCAACAAGTTCAATACCCGGTTCCGGGTTTCGACCGGTTCCGGTTGGGGTTTTGCCTGGTTCCGATTCGGGTTTTGGCCGGGTACAGGTGGAACCAGTTCCGGTTTTTCCGGTTTCTGTTCAAATTTGTCTGAAAAACCATACCCATTCGTACCACCAGTTTGGGTATGACCGGTTCCTGTTCCGGTTTTTTTCCCACCTCTATATAGAACTGGTGAATGAAGGAGTACCAAACCGTACAAGTTCAAGTCTACAAAGGTATTTAATATCTATACTTCAATTTACTACAACATTTTTGGTTCGACACAAGGCAAACTTGATTAATCATGTTTGTGTATGTAATTGTGGACCGCATTTCACGGAGTTTGTCGGTGAAATATTTGGCATCAGATGAAGTTATTGATTACATTAAACGAAACCAATTCTATACCAACACAAAGCTGCAACTAGGAAGGAATGAAACTTGTTAGGTCAGTTAGGTGGTTGTGTTTAATTGTTAATTAAATAAAACCTTGGTATTGCTTAGGGCTATAAATTCCTTACACCACATGATTCTAACATGATATTAATAGGTCTGACTTTATTATGAATGAGTTCGTATCAGTTACTGGTGAAATATGCGAACCCATTTATCTAAACGGATTGCGTTCGTGTCAACCCAGGTAGGTTTGTGTGTTGACCCATTTAACTCATCTTTATATATTTAGTTTTTTTTAATTGTGTTTTATATTAACTTGGTTGAGTATTTAATACGAAAAGTTTAAATTAAAAAAATAATAATATGAGATTTTATAATTAAGTATATATTTTTTGTTATAAAAATGTATTTCTAAAAATATTAATATTGTAAATAAAGCAAAAATAAAAATTTCGGGTCAAACGTGTGATATTCATGTCAACCTTATGAATATTTATATGTGTTTAGGTTCATATGTATGACACGATTTTTGGGATTCGGTCATGTTTGGATTCATCTTAATTTTTTTGGTTTGTATTAGATTTACCTGCTAACTTGCAAACACGACCCATTTAACACCGTTATATTATTGCTGCAGAGCCTAAATCTCACACGGTTTTACCGGCCTTTCACCGTCGTACCTTTGGACGGTGTTTGGGTCGGGTTTCCTCGAGAATTGATGGCTGGTGAGCTAGGGGCTCCTTCTGTATGGACTAGTGGTCAGCTCGGGCATCCTTTAACCATTAAGGGTCGCATACGGAGTACCCGACAGTTGATTAGTTGACTGTTAAAAAAAACGTGACTTTGAAAGTAGATCAAGAATCACATATAAGCAATGAATACCATCAGTCCAAATATAAATGTAGGCACACTGGAAGCGACTAAATTCAGCCAATGTCCATGACATATACCTTTTTTTAACAGCAAACGTCCGGTCACTCGGGATCACTCTAGCAAATAGATCACCCATGACCATATACCTAACCTATCTGATCTTGAGCTTGCGTTAGTTTATGACTTTATGCTTGAGCATTTGAATTAAGACTCAAGATCAACTCGTTTGGGGCTCTAGAGCTTGCCTTATGAGTAGGCTTTTAAGTTCAATAATCTTTTATATTTTATATCTTTTTTTTAACGGCATACTCTTATATTTTATATAAAATTGTGTTATTAACATTTGCAGACCTAGGATTTTTTTTCATGGGCATCGAAAATTTTCAATGCTTGATTGCTTGATTTACTAATGAGATATTACATTTTCTTTGGTTTGTTCCACGTCAGATTGGGCTTGTCGCACAATAAGAGTATAAACATAATCAAATTTAAAATAGATGACAAAAGTATATCAATTATTATTAGAATTTAGAAATGCATAATAAAAATATACTATCATTATTTCCCTAGTTTTATCAATGAAAACAATAATCCAGACTAAAACGTGCCAAATTGACCCTCAAACACCATGAGTAAATGGAGGTCTGTTAGATATTTTAGTGTAATTGGGGTTAATTTTATCGATAAATATGAATTATGAAATCATAAAACAAGTTGGGTGTGGGGTGCACGTTTGTTTAATATTTTATAAATTCAATGGGGGTTCCAAGGGTGCAACGCCCCCTTGGCGGGGGTCCGGGGGCAGCAGCCCCGGTTAGCGGGGTCCAAGGGGCGGCAGCCCCTGGCTGGGGTCGAGCTGATTTTTTCTAACCTAAGTTGTTGTGTTAAAAAATCAATAGAAAAATTGATTTTACGAATTTTACATAAAATTTGTTTTTACAACTTTAGTGACGAAATTGTGCAAAACGAAAGTTGGAAAACTGCCTGGAGGCAGTTTCCAAACTCCTGCGCCCAGAAATTGATCGATCAAATACAGACTGGTTCATTCACGAATAACAACGAATTTCATACTTGTTCTTGAGCGAAATTGAATTTTATCCGATCAAATATTTGGGTGAACCACAAATAGTTTGATCTGAAAGTGCGATCCACGACTTTCAATTTCATCCGGTGTTCGTGTTTTCTGTAATTTCTCTACAAGGTCTAGGGTTCAAAGACCGGCAACATCCAATTTTCTGTGGGTCACGCGATTTACCTCTCTTATGTTAGCCGTGAGACCGGTCGTTAAGGGCGCCTAATGGTGGCGTTCACCATTTTTTTTCTTTTCAAACACCATGAGTAAGATGTTCACATGAGATGATTCAGTTACCATATTCAGTTGTCAAATGCCGAAAGTGTAATTGAAGTTTAAACTTTAAGTAAGCAACAATAAAATATAAAACTATATGAATTAATTTCAAGTTTATCTAAGGTTCTAAGTTTATTTGATAATATCTAAACACATGTCCAGGTCTTTTAGTTTATAAGATTTTTTTTTATTATTTAAACACTTTATTTGACGTAGGAGTATTACTTCGTTAGCTTTTCTTGCCCGTTTTAAAAATTTGTGGAAATATTATTTTATAAAGATAAACATCCGAGTATTTAAGTAATCCTTACGAATATCAGTGAAAATATTACTAATAATATTAGAAAGATCTATTTTTCATTTAAGTGGTTTTGAATTTAAATCTGAAAGATACTTGCAATAATTTAAAAAAAAAAAAAAAGTAAATTATGTAAAATAGAAATTGTATCTGTCGGATATAATTATCAAAGGAAAAATAAAAAGTGGCAAAACACTACTTAAATAAAACTTTTGTTAATAAACTAGAAGACACTCGTTTTTTGTTGCTAACAAACCCAAAAGAATAATAAAACAAAAAAGAAAGAAAGAAATGAGTAGTAACTAATAAAACTAAAATAAAATTACTCATGTATGTTGTTTTATTTAGTTAACGCCCTCGATTCATTTTAAAAATAAACCCAAAAGGAAAAAAAAAAAAAAGAGATAAATTAGATATTGTAATGAAGTGATGAACAAAACCATAAGGAAACAAAATGCATATCAACAAAAAGAAAAGTAATAAGACTATTGGGTGTGCCAAGGCACCCCACTCACTCCACGTATGCGCCACGTAGGCGCCACATAAGCACTCACCACAACCACTCACCCCACCATTTTGGTGGAAATGCCCCATTACCCCACTCACTCCACGTCATCATCCCTTTTTTAAACTTTTATATATATATATATATGTGTGTGTGAGTCTGTGTGTGTAAGAGAAAGAGAGAGAAAGTGAATGTGTGTGTGTGTAGAGAGAGAGAGAGAGAGAGAGAAATGCCCCCATTGCCGTTGCCACAATCACGCCAACCCCACTCAAGCCCACTCACGCCCCAAGGGGGGCAGTGTGCCACGCCCTATCACGCCCTCCCCACGCCCACTCAAGGGGCATACCCAAGGGTCTAAGAAAAAATTATTGAACAAACAAGAAAAAGGACTTCGAGCAAGAATCTAACTTTTGTTCAAGGAGGAGTTTTAACAGAGAACCACAGATCACTAAACATCCTCACAAATTATTTTTATATCTACAATTTACATATTTTAGTAAATAAAAATTTCTATACCTATTAAATATTTGATGACATTTTTTTTAATTTTAAAATTCTAATCTTTTTTTATTAAATAGTAATAGCTTAATTTAATTTGATAAAAATTATGATTACTTTACAAGTCATATTTATTATATTTTTCTTAAACATTATATTTTAAAATATATTTATTTAATATCTATAGTAGAAACATTTTTAATCTGGATTAATTACCAAAATAATCAAGCTTAACCTTCTTTTTACCAAAATAATCACTGAAGTTTAGCCATCCGTTTCAGCTTTATACACCGCTTTATACGCCCGTTTATTGTACTTTTGTGTCCAAATAAATATACAGGCCCACATGTTGGTGGCTTTGTCGAGGTTTAAATAGGTGTCTTAATAACCCTTTTCTACAGGTGTCTTAAGATGCCTTCATATGCTTAATTTATACGCAAATTCTGACATCTTTTTAAGACTTCAAAGCGACATCTTTAAACGTTCATTCTGACGTCTTTAAGCCGTCAAATCAGTCAAATCAGGTAAGGTGTGACACCCCGTAAAATCCAGGTCAGCATTCCTTTAATTAAATGTTTATTTAATTGATATTTGTACACGTGACACTAGAATTAGTTTAATTTAGTGTGACACGTGGCATGACGGTACGAACACTGACACAAACACGATAATTCGGTGAATTATCGCAACACGCACACACGTGTCTAAGAAAACACGAACGTTGGTGAACATATAACACATCGTAGGGGTGTCGTTCGGGTTGGTTCCTCGGGTTTCGGGTTGCTCGGGTCGGGTTATTCGGGTTTTTGTGATATAAAATTAGAACCGAGAACCGAACCATTTAACTTCGGTTTAATTGGTTCTCGGGTTTCGGTTCTCGGGTTTAATCGGGTTGGGTTAAACGGTTCTCGGGTAATACTTGAAAAACTAATATTCTATTTTTCAAACAAATAAAACTAAAACATGTTTAAACAAAACATACATTTTCTTAAAAATTTCAAATGTTTAACCATAACATAACTAGAACGTGTTTAACCAAAACATGCATTTCTTCAACAATCTCAAAACATATAGATGATTTGAAAATTAAAAAATGTTTACGCCCCTTAGAAACCTAGTTCGGGTTTTTCGGGTTTACCCGAATAAACCTCGTGAGTACCCAAGGACCGAACCATTCTAAATTTTCGGGTTCGGGTAATAGGCTTTTTCGGGTTGGTTATTTTCGGGTTCGGGTTTTTCGGGTTCGGGTTGGTGTTTTTCGGGTTGGTTCTTCGGGTTCGGGTAAAAAACACACCCCTAACACATCGTGTAACAAAACACTCAAAACCTCACGAAACGCTCAAACGTTGAACTTGGAAGTTCAAACGAGGCCAAATGATAGTCCGTAAGCGTGAAAACGGTGACGAACGGATCAAACCATTGAAATTGGGCTTATTGGACTCTTCCGGGACCCGTCGCGGTACGCTAAGGACCCTGGAGAGGCCTATGGCGGTACACGATGGGTGGGCGGGGGATTTTGAATCCCGAATTTATTCGCGGTACGCTGAGAGGATCTTGGACCCTCTCGGCGGTACGCGACGACATCCAGACGCCAAATCTTTATAAAACCAAGACCATTATCCCTAATCTATCCAGTTTAATCATTTTGCTCGACTCCACACTCCATCTTTCGGTCTATCTCCGCCATTTCCACCTGCAAACTCATTTGGAAGCCATTGATGAGTTCTTGAAGCTCAAGACTTGAATATTTGAAGATCCAAGGGGCCAAGGGAAAACTTCCAAGCACCACCATTCACTTGCACCTATCGTGGAGTTGTTCTCAACCATTCCAGAAGCATTAGGGGTTGTTCTTGTCATCATCTCTACAATCTTGAAACTATAGAAGGTAGTACAACACTCCTTGTAGCTTAAAACCACCTTTACAACCCACTTGATGTTGCATGCACGAATTTCTTGATATGTAGATCTGGGTTTGTTGATTTTAATACGTTTCTTGATGATCTAAGATGATTTGATGAAGTTTTATGATGATTCATGAGTTTGTGTATATGTAATTTGGTATAAACCAACTATAAATGTTGATGTACTCACATGCATGTACGATCTATGCCTTGTAAGGTGATTTTTGATATTCGAATGTGCTTATGAATAATGTTAGAAGGTTATTGCATGATTAAATCTTGTGGAAATGGATAAAATATGGGTAAATGATGAACTTTCTATTTATAGTAACTTTTTAGTTACATCTTGATGATATGGAATGAAATATGATCATGCATGTTCAAATGATGTTAAATGGCATATTATTTGAATGATAATATGATGATTAGAAGCTTAGGAATGTGATTTGGAACTTGATTGTGGACATATATGGCTTAGTTACTATTTTTAGTAACTTTTATAGTCAAAATGTTGATAGTTAGTGATTTGATCTAGATTAACATGTTCAAATGATGTTAAATGGCATATTATAATGTTATGTTATATAAAAATGGCTTAGATATGTTAGGATAATCATTTGAGTGGTAAACTCCATAGTTACTATTTATAGTAACTTTATTATACGAATAATCGATCCGGGAACTCGTTATATGTTATGGGCATGTTAATTGGTTTAATATGACCTATTATGATTACTGTATGCTAAGTTAGATGGTTTCCGATGATAATATTGCTAAATTTAGAAACTTTCCTTTTTAGGAAACTTTTATATGCGAACGTGACTTGTATGATTATTTGATTTCGTATGATAACATGCTATGTGTTAACATGATCACATAGGATTTACAAGCATGCTAGAACTTTAAAATCGATACGTGTTATGAGACTTGCCATAAATGGAAACTTACTATATATAGTAAGTTGTCCATGGACGCGACTTGCGTGTTTTGCACACGACGAGCAAAATCACGTATGTTACACGAATCACAACCGACACACGGTTTATCAACGGGTCGTTGACTTGACACGGTCAAACACGGTCAATGTGGACCAACATAACAACCGAGGGTTGTTGAGCACAAACACTAGCACGACACGGTCATTTACACGAACTCACATACGCTACACGATATATGTAGCCGGTGACCGACACATATGCGAAGCAGGAGCTTACGCTATCTCTATTAAGGTGAGTTTACAGCCCCACTTTTATACTTAACTGTTTTGTTAAACTTTTGGGGTGAGAATAATATGCAACCGTTTTAGATGTATGACTGGTACGTTGTAAAACAACTTTTGAGTATAACTGTATCGCGACAAAAGTCCTCACACCCTTACCGTTAATTATGTAACAAACGAGTCGTTATTGCGTAGTACTACTGGGCCTGACAAACCCCACTCGACGCCAATGTTGACTGGAGGTCATAACGAGTGTAATATCGAGCTTTTGCTGGGTACCGCGATAACCCAGGGAGGCAAACAACAAGTCTGAGTTTCGGTAAGATGAACTGACACACTCGGGATCGTGGATCCAACAAAACAAGCAACCTAACATACCTAGTATATATCTGTTTACTGCTTTCAACTACTTAAACCTGTGAACTCACCAACTTTATGTTGACATGTTTTCGCATGTATTCTCAGGTAACTGAATGCACAATGCTAGGATGCACATGGAGTAGGACTAATGAGGAGTCTTGCATGCATTCTAACCTCTACTATAAACATTAGCATGATTATGTATTCTAAAACAATGTAGTGTATGACAGCTTGTTTCCGCTGTATTCTAAATTTATTATTTTTCCGCTATACCAACATTTTATTTCCGCTGCAAACTAGTATAATTAACTTTTATTACAAACAGTGTCTTTTGAAACGCATATAGAGTCGTTCTATATGACCATGAGCTGTGATTATGGTCACGTCACACCCATGTAGACTGACACCACACGTGGGAATTTGAGGGTGTGACATAAGGTCACATCCATCCAGAACCGGTGTTTAAAAACGCCGCTTTAGAGTCTAAAAACTCCAAAAGGACGTCATAATGAGCGTCTAAATTAGGCGTCTAAATGCCTCTTAAGACGCCAGTAAAAAGGGGTCTTAAGACACCCATTTGGACTCCGACAAAGCCGCAAACATGTGAGCGCGCATGTTTCTTTTTGGGATACAAAAGTACAAAAAAACGGACGTTTAAAGCTTAAATGGGGGGCTAAATTTCAGGGATTATTTTGATAGAAAATGGATTAAACTTGATTATTTTTGTAATTTTTTCTTTTAATCTAGTTATATTATATTTAAATTACTAGGGTTATACCCGCGCTTCACGGCGATAATCGGGTCAATTGATAATAAAGTTCTGACATAAATGTTTACCGTTGTAAAAATGAGCATTTGAAACATGAAAACGAATCTAAACACCAAATAAAAAAGTCCGAAGATATTTAAAAAACATTTATACCCGCGCTTCGTGGCTTTAATCGGGTCAATTGATAATAAAAGCAAAACTCCAAGCAGATTAAAAATATATATACCCACGCTTCGCGGCGTTAACCGGGGCAATAGATAAGAAATACAAGACTCCAAACTGATTAAAAAAAAAGAATTACAACTGTAGCAACGTCGGATCCTTAAAAAAAATTACCACTGTTCGGATATCGTTACAAAAAAAAAAATTTGGCCGTTTTTTTACTTTATCGTAAAAAAAAAATTGGCCGTTTTTTTTGACTTTATCGTAAAAAAAAAAAATCAATTAGCACTATAGCACCCACTTTCAAATGTGTGTTATATAATTAGTATTAATATTATATAATGATTATTATTAATTAACTATTATTATCGTTGGTAGCGAAGATCAACAAATTTTATAATGTTAATACTAATTACTATATATTAATTAAATAATTAAAAGTTTAGAAACGATTGAACGGCGTATTTTTTTGACTTGCATTAAATATATTAATCAATTGCTACCATTTTATTAATCAATTGTTATTATTATATTAATATATATAATAATCATTATTTAATTGAAAAAAGATTTACTACTGTAGACTAAACATATAAATGTATGTATTATAATGGGTGGTGTTAAACTTACATCCTAAAAACATGTCTGCACACCCTCCAAACGCCCCGTAGTGGCCATTACGGGGCATATTGGTACGATATGTACGGTCTTGGTCAAACGACAAGGATAATGATTAGACCTAAACGCCTCGTAGTGGTCGCTACGGGGCGTATTGGTACGATGTTCTGCAAAAAGTACCGACATGTCAGTTGATGGTGACCCAAACGTCACGTAGTGGTCACTACGTGGTGTTTAATGTTTAAAACGTGACAAATCTTTTGTAACTTACGAATTCATCGTCAATATACACACACATATTGCGTTACAATATGAGACGCTCGCTCGAATCACTTGACATATAGTTGATCGAGTTTCTCTTGTTTCGTGGCAGGTGCAAATCGAGCTTAGCCATGCTCATGCTCAGGGTGTCCAACTCCCTGCAGTTCCGTGGCCACGAGATTATCATCCTCCTCCTCCACCTCCTCTTCCACCTCAAGATGGTTAGTTAGTATTTTCAATTATATTTGTATTTATTATGTGTAAACAGACACTTGTATTCATGTTTATATTTTGTATATATTTGGTCGTTTTGGTTGATGATGCGTGTTTATTATTTAAATATGTTTTGGTTGTTGATACATTATTTATTATGTTATTCTTTTAAATCAATATGTTTAGACAAATAACATCATTTATATATCAATTAATTAATATATTTAAATTATTATTAAAAATAATTAAAAACATTTTTTAAATTTTAAAACTTAGCTTAACATATGTAATTTAAAAAGATTTGACTCTAAAAAAAGTTTTAAACAAGTTTTAAAAACAATTAAAAATAAACAAACCGAGAGACCGTAAAATATAAAAAACAAGTTTTAAACATAACTATTAGATTTTTACAAACAAAAAAACACGTGTTTAAAAAAAATAACCAAACGAGAGACCGTAAAATATAAAAAACAAGTTTGAAACAAAAATCACCCTTTATTACTTGGGTTAAAAATAAAAGTAACGAGAGATACGTCGCAAAATATAAAAAATAATCTTTTAACAAAACTATTATATTTTTTAACAAAACTAGTATATTTTTACACCCCATAAAACATCTTCAAACACACTAAAACAACCAAATTTAATTTTTTTAACATTGTACGCCCTGTAGTGGTCACTAAGCGACGTATTGGGGTTGACACTAACAGAGAATGTATGACTTGTTTAAGGTTGTCAGGTTTGTGGTCAAAACGCCCCTTAGTGGCCACTACGGGGCGTATGGATGGCGGCGGGGTGTTGAAATATGTTTTTGGGATGTGTAGATAAACCCACCTTAGATAATTTATATCATTATATGTCAAATTTCATTAGAGGAAAATTTTGAGCTCTTTGGAAAAATTGGGCAGGTAGCTAACTTTTACACATTCATTACTCACCAAACACAGCCTTTTCGCCATTTCATATCACTATATCTGATAGCTGTTGGCACCTTTAAGTCTCATCATGCCTTATTTTTATTTAATTATTTATTTGGCCTTATTAACCACCCCCCCCCCCCCTCCCTTAGGGTATTAGCAACGAGAGATGACCGCCACGTGAGTTTCTTGGGCACGCCCTCTTGACGTCCGAACCTCAATACAACCAGGTGTGATCAGGCGTGATCGGCTATGGGCGTGAGGGTGGATAAGACCGGCTTAAGATTTTTGATGGGTCAAGCAAGTGAAAAATTGTGATTTTTTTTATTGTATATAAAATCTCTAATATTTTATTTGAGATTATGACACAGAAAGCATATATATAATCATGAAAAAGAAAGCCACAAAAAACATAAATCACAAACCAAATATGTGGATCTTTTTTTGAGCGGTTAACTAATCAAACGTCGGGTATTCCGTACGCAGCCTCAATGGCTAAAGGATGCCCAAGCTGGCCACTAGTACAAATGGATGGAGCCTCTAGCCCACTAGCCACCAATTCCTCGGGAAAACCTGACCCAAGCACCCGCCCAAAGGCATGAGGTGGAATGCGGGTAAAACCGGGTGAGATCAACAATCGAACCCATGACCTGAGTCTACTATCACTTCTCTCATACCTCAATCTTACCATGATTACAAATATCAAAACAAATTTTTTTACACAAATTAAAATTCGTCATAACAAAGAAACCCAAAAGTCAATGTGAAACTATCATATTTTGTAGAGATATTGTCTTTTATAAAGGAGGTTTTATGTTCAAATCCAAGCAAATAGATTAATATTGAGGTGTAGTTTAGGAATTAGGAGTATCCGAATGATAGTATGACTATTAAAAATATCCCAAATTTCGCCTCTATATTTTGGTGGTCTTAAGCTTGGGCTTTTTTCTTTGTATATTAAAGCTGGCCTTGAGGGTGATCACGGTAAAGAATCATGGGTGAGGAGAGGTTATGAGAGGGTGATAGTAACACATATGTGTTTGAAACAAAGGTGATGATATTATTTGTCTACGTGGCACTTACGTGAAATGATGGGCGTGTAATGAATACACGTAACCTTACAAGCCACATCCAACACTTCGACTATAGGGCCTTTATGATTTATGCGGATTAAATTGCAAATAAATTTACGAAGCTCTTCAAAAAATAAATTGAAAAATAATTTGTATTTTTTTAGTATACAAAATTTATCATATTAATATCTTCAATTGAATATAACATTTTTTTTGTTTACGTTAAGATAATTATAGCACTACAAAAGGTTTTGCTATTTGAACAGAAAAACATGCAAGTTGAAAAATGTGTTTCAATAATAATAGTAGAGGTTGGATTCACTCGTAAGATATTTTTACCTATGAAAAGTATAAATGAATAGTAGTTTAATGTATGATATGTTAAAAACATAAAAGCATAAATCCAATATAAAAACCAATATCCAGTAAAAAAACAAAATCTAGTATAAAAAAATCAGTACAAAAAATCAAAAAACAAGTACAAAATAATAAAAATACAGTACAAAAAAATAAAAAACAGCAAAAAACGAAAATTTAGTACTAAATAAACAGTACAAAAAAATTCATAAAAAAAATGTAGCGCAAAAAAGTAAAAATTTAGTGCGAATAATAAGATGTTATGTTTAAATTATCAATTATTCATATTTTTATCATTTCATATGTCAAACTTTTATTGATTCAAATCTTTTTAAGCAAAAATATATTCTTATTTAATTCTTCCCTAATAATAATAGTAGTAATTTATAATATGGTTTATTGCAAATTCAGAAATATATATATATATTAT
Source organism: Mikania micrantha (assembly GCA_009363875.1). Lineage (NCBI taxonomy): Eukaryota > Viridiplantae > Streptophyta > Magnoliopsida > Asterales > Asteraceae > Mikania > Mikania micrantha. The sequence goes on along the minus strand of CM018682.1, from coordinate 15,061,505 downwards.
AAAATAAAATATTTTTGCTTATGTGTTAATACCACACTCAATCTCTCTTTAAATATGACATGTGTCAACCCTACATTAAATTCAAATAATAGTTACACATGTTAATCTATTGTTAAAAACAATTTAACAAATAAATCCTACTTATATGTGAAATTAAAAAATCCTATTTTTATGGCCACAAATTTATTTTATATTATTCTTTTAATATTTATTTTATTATTATTACAATTGTATATTTATAATATTTTGTTTTGAAACAAATAAATATTGTATAAATTTTACTATGTTAGGTTTTTAAGAATGTAATTTTTATTTATTTTTTCATAATATACTATGTGCATTAAAATGTTTACAAATTTAATATTCTTTTAATTTTAATTGATACCACGTTTTTACATTAATAATGCTTATTATTTATGTTGTGTATTTTTTTAACTTGTTTGTTTTTTATTTTACAATTATAAAACACGAACATTATCAACATATAACTGTTTGTGTTTTAAGCTTAACAGCCATTGGGGTGTGTGTGTGTGTCTAAAGAAGTTGTTACACACTTTGAATTTGCAGTTATACACTTATAAACATGTACTTATTTAACATAATGTATTTTAATTAAATTATATTAAGTATATAACCACGTGACACAGACAGGGTTATAATCTAGTATATATATGTGTGTGTGTATTTATTTATTTAAATTTATATTTTAATTTGAGAAAATTATAGTTTTTGCCTCTGTGGTTTAATTGTTTAACTATTTTGTCTCAAAATATAATTTTCTATCAATTCAGTCCCTGTAGTTTAGACAACTATCGGTTTTGACCTTCAAACTTAACTATTATGAAGGTTTTGGCCCAAAATCTAACTATGGTTGGGGCAAAAAACGTTAACTTTTATAAAGCACATGGGCTGAACTGATAGAAAAATTTTATTTTAGGCCGAAATAGTTAAAATACTTAAACTATAGGGACTAAAATCGTAATTTACTCTTTTAATTATAATAAATAATTAATTAAAATGAATAAGAAGGGAGGGAAGTCCTTTAAAAACGGAATTGAAAGGCGGGCGGGAATGAAGGTGATTGAATGGATGCAAACATCAACAATGGCGACAACACCGGTGGCTCTCAACTCAACATCTCTTCATATGAACCCTAAATTCCAACAATAAATCCCTCACATTTCTTCCCCTTCCCTTTGATTTGATTTGATTTTGCACCTGCAATTTTCCTTTACAAAAATGTCGTGGCAAACTTACGTCGATGAACATTTGATGTGCGACATTGAAGGTACCGGCCAGCATCTCACCTCCGCCGCTATCTTCGGCACCGATGGAACCGTCTGGGCTAAGAGCGCTTCTTTCCCCCAGGTTTTGTTTGTCTTTCTTCACCTTGCACGGGTTGATTAATTTATATGTTTGTTGTTGATTTAATAAATATGGATTTAATCTGTTCTTTCGTTTTAGGTGTTAATTTTGTTTGATATATCTGATCATTCGTTGCGTTGCTATATTACCTTATGAGATGAGATAAGAATTCAAACATGTTTACTGTATGTGATGATTTTAACATGTTTACAGAATATGATATAAGAATTTAACCATGTTTTACAGCACATGATGATTTCTCACAAGCATTTAAACATGTTTACATAATTTGATGATTTCTTTGTATGTATCCAAACATCATCATCATACTCATTATATCCCATTATTAGCAAAGTTAAAGTAGAGTATGAGGATGGTAAGATATTGATAGTCTTACCTTTACCCATATGCTTGATTAACCGATCAACCCAACACTTTTAACGTTATTTTCACAAAAATAATAAGTAAAATAATGTTAAAATTAATACGTTTTTAATTTTGCTCCTCGAGGCTAACAAATATGTATCCAAACATGTGATAATTTATTTATTCACAAGTATTCAAACACGTTTAAGAACATGATGATTTGTTTATGACAATTCAAACATGCTTACAGAATATTAGCACAAAAGATGTGATTTTAAGTCCCTTGTAAGCTATATATAAACCATTGTATTTCTTTGATGTCAAGCTTCCACCAATGTACACACTGTTTGGTCTAATTCCTAAGTATGGGCTTTCCACAATAAGGCCGGCCCATGCAACTCTAAATCTCTAATAGCAAGCGGGTTTTAGGTTTAAGGGGTAATTAGGGATTTTGATGTTTTCTTAATAATCAAGTTAGGGTTATTAGTTGTCTATAAATATTGAGTTATTGGTTTATAGTTTTCTCATTCCTATAATCAGTTTTAAAGCAGCTTCTCTATCTTTTCTGGGGTAGAGGTAAGATTCGTTTTCATCTCCCCTCCAAGCTAAAAGTGGGATTTAAGTATTTAAATGGGTATGTTTGTTTGTTTGTTATTCATGTAGTCAGTTTTGAGTTATATTTTGACCAATATACAGTATGAGAGTTGTTCACAATTCTTTAGGTGCTTTGTTCTTCAATTCCTTAACTTGACACATTAACTACGCATACTTCACGCATGCTTTTATGTATTCTTGGTTTTTCTTTTGTGCAGTTTAAACCTGATGAGATTAATGCTATCATCAAAGAATTCAATGAACCAGGTACTCTTGCCCCCACTGGTTTATTCCTGGCTGGTGCCAAGTACATGGTGATCCAGGGCGAGGCTGGAGCTGTCATTCGTGGGAAGAAGGTAACATCTGAACCCTCATACTAGCCACTAGTCTCACTTTTTCGTTATACCATTTGTAATCCGAAATATTGAAGTTTACTTTCAATACCATTTCTCATTGTAACATGGGACTCCTCGTAGTAACCAATATTGTCTGCTTTGTCCACAAGGAGTTTACAAATTTATTTTTGGCTACATGGATGAAGACTTCTCAAGAGAACTTACTTTTTATAAATAATAATAAAAAATAATAATGATGCTATGCTTATTGGCACGAGACAACAAGTAGTAGTAAATATTGTGATACAAAAAGAAAACAAATATCTAAACTATGAAATAAACATTACATACATGTAGATCGATTCAGGTTTTCAATATGTAGTCTTAAAGTTTGTTCTTCAACAAGGTCTTCTTGTAGTCTTCTTAGCTGCAAGAATGAGCAAATAAATTTGTTGACTGGTTGTGGTTGAGAGTTTTTTTCAACAAAAGTCTCTTAAAATAGATTTCGGGTCACCTAGGTGAATCCGTTTGTCTCCCTTGGAATTAACCAAGTACCTAAAACAATATCTGAAATGATTGTAGAAGGCAGAAAACATTGAAAACTTTTTAGTTTCTAAGACTTCTGCTTTTCAAAAAGCAAGACACATAAGCCTTCTTTTCATATAAAGAAACTTAACGAAAGGTATAGTCTAACTTTAATAAAGGGACATGAAGAGACAAAGGATTAGAGACATCTAAGAGTCTAAAAGTGTCTAGATATTATAGTCACCAAATTTCCCAGGGATTATTCCATTATAGTATAGTTAACTCTGAAGTTTTTTTCTCATTCATAACCAATATGTTCAAAATGTGTATTTAATACATAGCATTTCTTTTGTGACCTAACAACTCCACCTTCACGTACGTGGGATTTACGAGAGTTTTACATTCATAAGTACATGTTTGTAAAAAATTGTAACAATTTGTTGCTTAAATTATGGGACTTTTTTAAGGTGACAATGCATGCAAGCTGACGGTTGGATATTGGCATAACTGTATTTAGTTTATAACAATTTATTTTAAGGGTTGGATGATGGATTGACGAGAAACACTTTTTGTTTAAAGTTCTTATACTTTGTATGAATATTTAATGTGTCACATATTATTACAAAAAGTATATTCCATGAGTAAAAATGTATTTTTAAATAAGATAAGTAATAAGTTAGGAGTTTATATGCATTAAGGATGCTCGTTTGACAACTTTTCAGCATGTATAACAACCAGTGTTTATATATTCATTTATTTCTTAAATCAGTACCATATTGTCAAAAATCATTTCACATGAAGTTTTTGATAATCTTTGAAACCTGTCACCTTAAATAACTACTTGAATTTATAGGGAGCTGGAGGGATCTGCATCAAGAAAACTGGTCAAGCTATGGTTTTCGGCATCTATGATGAGCCTGTGGCTCCTGGTCAATGCAACATGGTTGTGGAAAGGTTGGGTGATTATCTTGTGGATCAAGGCATGTAATCCACATTATTATCATCATTGAAAGTGCTTCTTATTCAAGGGTACATTTTTTTAAATATGATTATGACTTAGTTTTTCTTTCTTTGTGTATTGTTTTATTTACCCTTTTATTTGGAGTTATGATCTCCGTTATATACCAGGTTCTATGTATCGTCCTTTAACGAATCCATAAGTTCAATAAATTGGTCTGTTTTTATGATCCAATTGTGATCCATATATTTGTGGATTGTGTTGAAATGGAATTTCTTTATTTACTTTTTTCAGTCTAGTTACTTTTTCACTAATAATTATACAATTATGTACTTAAAGTAACTAAACTAGTTGGCATAATAACATCAAAATAGAACCAAACCACCTTATAGCTTAAAGAAAGGAAGATATTACAAAGAAAAGGTGATATATTGATGGTCCACCCACTTTAGTAGTGACTTTTGAAGAACACATGGCCATGGTAGCAAATGTGTCCATTCAATCTTTATTTTTTATTTTTTTTAAAACAACACATAAACCTAGGATATTACCGAGTAAGAGTGGATCATATTGCAACATCTGAACCCAGTGTACCCCACCCCATGAGGAGTGATTTGAATCTATAACCTTTCATTTGAGAAGTCAATCTTTATGGTTTATACTTTATACCCTATGGGCTTATGGTCATTTGGTATGAAGGAATCATCGTAATGTTTTCATGGAAATGGTAATTCGAATATCTTGTATGTGGTTTGATTTAAATAACGTTTTTCGATCAAAATATTTTATGAATTGATTGCGGCTCCCCAAGATGTTTTTTTTTTTGATAAGCAGTCATATTTTAGTGAGAAGATGACATTGAATGACGTTTGGGGGGAGTAGGAGTATTTTTGTTTTTTAACATCTATTTTGCACTTTCTAATTTTATACTTAAATTTACATCTTTTCTCCACAGTAACATATAATCCTTAAATCATTCAATATTTTTATATGATATATAACAATCTTTAAAACAATATTTTTATATCATATGATTAATTACATCTTTTCTTTTATTCCAACCGTGTAACACATGAGTTATAACCTAATACTACTAATAAATGATTCCAAATAAATGTCACATGGCATTCTCACATCCACTTTCTTATTTGATTTAAATGATAATTAAATAAAAACATTCTTTTATTTATAAAATTATATTTAAGGAATGTTTAATTAATTTTTTTTTCTAATTAATTTAGTATTGTGTTAAATCCTATTAATACTATTTTTTATAGAACAAAACCGTGTATTTTGTTCTATTTTTAATTGAAACAAAGTTTGTTATTTTTCAAATATTAATTCTATTAACAATTTATCACAAAAATTATTAATTGATAACAACTTTTTTAATTTTTGAAATTCATAATATAAGCATAAACACAATAAAAAAATTTAATATCAAATAAAACAAAAATGTGACGTAAAAATGTTAAAAATTTAAATCATAAGTATACTTTTATTTTATATTGTTTTATGTAATAAAATTCTTTTAATTATGTACTTAAATTTAATAAAACATCATAAAGTTCATAATTTTTATTTTTAAACTCGTGTAATACACGAGTCTATAACCTAGTATTTTATAAACGCATTGGTAGTGCTACTGTGCTAGACCACACGATATTTGATAGCATGAATTTTAAATATTTTTTCCTTTTGTTTTCTTTTCACATAGAGCGGGGGACTTGGGTTATTATTTTATTATTAATCTTTTATATATATTTAGTTTATAATTAGATAAAACTAGTTTGTTTTTTTCTTATTAAATAATAAGAAATTAAATATAAATTATAAATAATATACTATAACTAGATGGTGATGTCCTCATGTGTTGCTGCTAGATCTAAAACACTCGTTTCGTCTTATTAACGAACCCAAAAAAAAAAAAAAGTATGTCATCAGATAAAATGAAACTAATAAGAAAAATAAAACCAAAATAAATATCAGCAAAATGAAACTAATAAGAAATATAACTTAAAGAAACAAAAAAAAACAAAAAAAGTCACGATCAAGAGTCGAACCTAGGACATTTATAAAAATATCACAAAATTGATTTACGTTCAGTTCCTGAGTTTATTAAAGAAAAGAACAGAAAGGAAAATAAATGAGAGTAATTGAAAAGAAAAGAATAGAGTTCTTTCCTTCCAAATCGGAAGGAAAAGAAAACTAAGTAATTTTGCCTAGTTTTCCTTATATTTCTCTTCCTTTCCCTCCTTAAATGAAATTCGAGAATATGACATGTGTTATTTTACCTTTTTTCCTCGTCGAATGAAACTCAAGAACACAAAATGTTTATTCTTTTCTTCAATTTCTTTTCTTTTCTCTCGTTAACTAAATTCTATGTAAAACTTTTCCTTTTCCTGTTAGTTGTCACTTTGTTTTAAGCCAGCTATGCAAATAAAGAAAGAAAAAACAATGGACATTTGTAAAAGAAAAAGAAAGAAAAAGAATGTTCTAAATAAAAGATCATTTTATCTCTCAAGAAATAGTATTTCATATGATGAAAAATACTCTACATATTATTGCTTGTTATGCCATCTCAAAATAGGATCTCATACTGATGATATAAACAATATATGCTAAGAGATTCTTCATCATATGAGAATCCAAAGATCGCACTACCTATTCATAAGTTACTTTTGTTAAGATAGTACTGATAAGAAAAGAAATATAAATACAACTTATATACTCTATTCAAAATTTCGCATAATTTTTAAATAGTTTATTCTTTTCTTTAGTTAGCTTTTTATTTTATTTTTTGTAAAATTATAAATTGTATTAAGTAATGAAATATTAAAAAGCAATAGTTGTTTAGAAATATTAAAAAAATATATTAAGATAAATTATAAACTATATTATCTATATTAAATAGTATTTTCCTTTTTTGTAAATATCCTTTTAGTTTCAATTTTATACTTTAGAAATTTAGAAATTATATTAAATAATGCGAGATAACAAAGTAAATATTTTAATCACTATAAATACATCTGAAAGACAATGATAACATGACAATGAATTTTAGCATCTACGGTTTTTACTAGAGGTGGACAAACAGAGTTATTAACGGTTTTGGTTAACAAAGTGAAGAACCGGATAAATATACATGATACATCTGATCCTTGTTAGTTTTGAGTATTTTGTCTGGTTTTTAGACCGTTCAGTTCTTGTTTTTGTCAGGGTAGAGTTGGAATCGACTATGTTAATTTCAATTTGGTTTCAGTTTCAATTATAATTTCTATGAAAAAACAAAAACTATCTATACCCATTGATTCAGGTAAGATTGGTTACAAAACTTTTTTTTTCCCACCTTCGTATTTACTTCTTGGAGAGGAATTCAACTTTTCAATTACTTGACGGAAATATGATGTAGTGGTGACCAATACATTTTTAAGACTTTTTTTTAATTATTTTATATCGTGGATGCTTTAAAGGAAATCAATAGTACAAATCAAGCCGTCTCGTGAAATACTCGAGACCGAATCGATAAAATGCCTGAACAAGCCCGGGCCCAAAATTATGGTTTGTTTAGTTATCGAGCCAGAGCCCGAGCTTGAGCTTTACATATTGAGCTCGAGCCGGCTCATGAGCTAAATGAGCTTTTTATTTTATAACTTTTATTTATTATATTAAGTGTATAGTTGTAAAAAATAATTATTTTTATATTAAAGTAAATAAATTAAACAATTAATAAATAAACGAGCTTCAGCCTAAAATTTTTTTTAACAAACCGAGCTCGAGCTTGAGCCCTATTAAAGCCTTAACGAGCTCAGAATTGCTTTGGCTCGTTTACACCCCTACAATGATCCATTGGCGCCTCGCAACCCTCTTAAAATTTTTAACAAACTTTAAAGAGCATTTCTAATGTTTTCATCTAAAATTATTCTAAATAAACGAATGTTGTCTATTACTATAATTAACATGCATATAACTTTTATGAGAATGATGATAAAACACAAAATCAGTCTTTTAGATGTTTAATTAAAGACACCATTCTTCCTAGTTTAATTAATGCATGAGGCCTTAGTCAAGGAAAAAATGTCTTTTGTCACATGTCGTTATAAAATAAGTCATCTAAGATAGAATCTAATTACTAAACAAGTATCACTCAAATTAGAACGTAACGAGTTAATTAAATTAACACGCAACTAATAAACAAGTTTGACCTAAATTGGATTTCAAGGTGGAGAATTACAATCGTCATTTATGCTTGTGAACATCATTGACATTCAATTTTCTCCTAATCATACAAACAAACATATCTGCTACATTTTTGTTGTTTGAACTGTAAATTTATCTTACTTCTACTTCAAACTAAATAACATGTTGGCTGAGTTTTAACTTGTGACCTTTTGTCTAAGAGACAAAGACTTTATCAAGTGAACTAGTTTCACATTGGTGTTAAACTCCATATAAAGAGTATATATGTTTTTTAATAATTCTCTATGTGGATTTCTTTATAATTCAAATCACATGAGCATTCTGGAAGTGAAAGGGCAGGATCTTTTAAAAACAAAAGTCCAAGTTAAGGTTATAAAAAGTTAAAAACAAAAGTCCAAGTTAAGGTTATAAAAAGAAATTTGATTAGAAGTGAAAGTTATAAAACATTTTGTTAAAATCGAATGCCTCAAATATAAGAGCCCTAGGCAAATGTCTTATTTCTCCACATAAGAGATTCAAACCCTGATGTAAAGATGTGATTTAGCATACTTTGTTTATCAATGAAGAGATAAGTTGAGAGAACTTTGAGTGCTCAAACTTTCATGAAAACAACTACTATAGTTTTGTATTTAAAGCCTTTTCTAACAAAATATTGTAAACAAAAGAATGAAATACATGACTTCATTTCATTTGGTGTATATTTATTACACACACATTTGGTCATTACAATTCTAAAGAGTTAATATATATATGTGCAATATGAATATATTTATTCTCTTAGGAAGTTTTGAGAATATGTTGAGGTAAAATAATTAAGTTTCCATTATTAATGCTTTCATATCTTTTTTTAGGTACCTTTTTCTTCATAGACAAAATCTTGAAAAAACTTATGAATAGAAAATGTTGAAGTCATGTTGTTGCTTTATGCATATGTACACCTAATTTGGTGGCTTTCTTTAAAAGAAACTTCCACCCCACCATGTAGTGGTGAGCATTTGTAAAGCAATGATGAGGACAGAAGGCAGCATCCATTCATGATATGTGGTGGTCTTTTTTCATCAACTTGTGTACAACACCTAAATATGTATAGGAAGAAGCCTTTCATTACAAATGAAGTTAAATTTACTCTTTTTAATATTTTTATTATAAAATAAAGATTAAAAATAATGATAAAATAGGTTTTTAATTTATCAAAATTTAAGGTAGCGTTTGGTATACATGAATGAATGGTGGAATGGAATGAGTCATTACGTTGGAATGAAAAGAAACGTGTTTGGTTACCACATAAGAATGGAATGCACCATTCCACTAGGAATGTGATTCCTTCACTTTTGATGATTTTCATTCCTTAAAATAGGGGTGTGTTTTTTTCATTTCTTCTCTTGAAGGAATGATCTAACCAATCACCCGACCCATGTCCAAAACCATTACCTGACCCATGTCCAAGACCATTACCCGACCCATGACCAAAACCATGACACGATCCTTGACCTGACTCATAACCTGATCCTTGACCTGACTCATGACTCGAACCATGACCTGAATCATGAGCCGATCCATGACTCAAACAGTTACCCGACCCTTGACTCAAACAACGGCTCAACCCATGAACCAAACCATGACCCGTCACATGACCCGACCCATGAACCAAACCACGACCCGATCCACAAACCAAATTATCACCCAATCCATGAAATGCCTCATGATTGAATCATGAGCTAAACAATAACCGACCAATGAACCGACCGATGATCCGAACCATAACTCGACCCACGACCTGATCCATGATTCGAACAATGATTAAAACCATGACTTGACCCATAATTTGTATTTCATTCTTTTATCTTTTTATGTCAATTTCATTACCATATGTAACCAAACATTATAATAGAATGGTAATGATCCATTTCTTTTCCACATCCATTCCATTCTCCCGTTCATTTTATTTATTCATACCAAATATACCCTAAATGTTTTTGAATGAAGATGGAATAAATGTTGATGTATGGTGAATGAAGGATGATATATGAAGAGAGAAAGGAAAGTGTGAGGCTTGTTAAAAATAGGGGAGATATGAAAAAATAAACCAATACATTGATGTGAAGATGAACATGCCAATCTTCAAGTTGGGGGTGTCTTTACATTAGAGGATGGACGGCTCGACATGATTTAAGAGTAAAGTTAGGGCTTAGACCATTCACATTTACAACTGGTTGGATACATGTGTCGCTCAAAAGAATTAAAAAAAAGTCACTGAAAAGTGACGACATGGACTCCAAAACAACCCAAGATCACCATGGTTTTGTTTTGCAATTAGTTTTACATACAATTTAGTTTTTTTTAATAACTTATAATATTTAACTTAAAAAAAATAAATACATAGTCTTATTTAATTTTTATTTAACATCCCGGCATAAATTTTATACGGAGATGATTCAAAAATATATGTTTTTTAATATAAAATAAATATAGAAAACTTATCTCTTATCTTGTTATTTGACCAATAGGACACACTTTTAAAATAAAGAAGTTCACATGGCTCTAAAAATATCTGATTGATCATGTATGAGAAAAAAAATTCAAAAATGAGTGATTATAATTGGAACTTGTTTTATCTATTAAGATGAGTAATTATAACTATATTAAGTTTGGTTCACGGATGTAATGTTTTTTTATTTTTTATTTTCTATTTTTCAGAAAAAATAATAAGTATGTGTTTCAAGATAAATTTTTTTTTAATAATTCAAAAACAAGAGTAAACCATATTTATATAATAAATATATAATAAAACTTGAGTTGGATTGGATTGTGAATGCATGTAGAAATTTAAGTTAGGTTAGATTATGTAGATGAAAGAAAGATAAATTATATTTTTAATAAAATGTTAAGTTGAGTTGGATCACTGATATGGATAGTATTAGAGTTTCAAAATTTTAGAGCCACCAATTTTTTTATATACATTAAGCTTTTGTTGAATTGCTTTAAAATAAAAAATTAGAGTGAATAATATAATAATTCTAAACTTTATGTGACGGTAGTTTTAAGTTTTCGTTGAAAAGTTGAATCACACACACACACCAATTTTTTCACTCCTACAAGAATTGAACTACCTGACTACTTTTGATTCTTATATCCTTAATATTTTTACTTGAAAATCGACCCAAACAAACTATGATTGAACTATTTTTACATCATTGGAATGGACTTGTCAAATCTTAAACCTTAAACTTTAAATCATAAACAATAAACATCTAATACAAAACCAAAACTTTAAAATAAACCTTAAACCTAATAAAGAAATAACTAAAACCTAAATTTTAAAGTTAGTTGTTTAAGCTAAATCTTAAAAAATTAATATTATAGAGTTCAATAACAAGGTTTTAATGTCATTAAAATAAGTTTAATCGGAGTTCATTAGGTTGGTAATGGTTTCAAATGTTTAAAAAATCTTTCTTAATATTTTTAGACAAAATAGAATTTTTATTTGATTTTGCTTATATATATGCATTAAGTTTCTTTATAATTACTTGATAAAATACTAAAACCTATATGTTAAATATACAACAAAAAAAGTTTTCGTGGGGAATATTTTAGGTGTTGAATTTATGTTTTAACAATTGACTCGAAGCCATCCTGTACATTGTGATGGGACCTCGAATCCCAATTCTTGATTTCGTTGGAAAATAAATGTTTGATTACATCTAAACGAAATATATTATCATCGTTATACATTTATAAAAAAAAAGGAATTTTATATACTTATAAATACGATAATTTCATGTACTAAGGAAAATTTCATGGAATAAAACAAAGAGAATATATCTAAAACGTATAGGGTTAATTAGTTGATATAATAATCTATTTTTAATAACTTTTAATGAGTAAGCATGTAACATTATGAAAACAAATTTCCTAGAAAAATAATATATTAATTGCTCTTTTCAAAACACACACAAAAAAAAGAGAGAAAACATTACATAATTTTAACACACATCTTTATCAAATTACTGATTTTGATAAATATGCATTTAACTTGTGTAAATTTATTTATGACTGACTATCATCTTTATCAAATTACTGATTTTGATAAATATGCATTTAACTTGTGTAAATTTATTTATGACTGACTATTTTATGGGAATCATTATCTTTTTAAATGATATGAGAACTTTTCAAAGTGGCCGAACATTGTTTATACTTTATTTTTGTCAAGATAGGCGGATCAACTATTTTAAGAAACTTTATGTCTGTCAAAATAGATGTGTTGAGTAGCATGTCAAAATGAGTATGGTCAAGATGGGTGTGGGTCATGAAAGATTTTATGGAGATTTAGTTAGGGTCTAAATTGGTTGCTTTAAAAAACATCAATTTAGTTTAAGTTAAAATAAGTTGTAATGAAACAAATATTTTATTTAAATAATTTTTAATGATTTTATCATCAAATATATTATTAATCATTCTTACTTGTTTGAATACATTATGTTCACATAGTTTTTAAGTTACCCATCGTCCGATCTTGACCCGCATTGTATTAAAGTGTTACTCATCTCAACCCATTATATGTTATAATGTTACCAAATTCAACCAAAAATACAATAATTTTACCCAAATCTACCCAATTATCATGATATGAGTCAATATTGTCAGGTTTAAGGAAGTTAGACAAAATAAAAATGCATCATTCTTTTTAAAATTTTTGTTGTTGTAAACCTTACTTGTTTATTCGAACTTTATACTAATAAATAGAATGACATTTAGAAACATGAGATCGTTGCTATGAATCACTAACAAAAACCTCATAAAAATGGAGCAACTTATAAAGAAGAAACTATGAGAAAATAGAAGCAGATTATTGAAGAACCAACAACTAGTAACCAAACATGATGCGCAGTTTAGTTGAAACAAAATCAGTGGATAAGTGATATGATTAGTAAATATTATCTTTTATTATTCGTCTATCTATATCTATAGAAAATGAATTTTGTCTTATACACTAAATTAAAAAAGACTAAAATTTAGGGCTCCTAATAATATTAAGATTCTAGGCTAATATCTATACGTGTACTAGTCATATAGAAGACAATCATTACTTGTCTAAATTTAAACTTTCTACTTTAGTATGTAAAAAGAGAATCAATAAATCAATCAAATTCTGGAAGGCTTAGTGAAGTGATTCTTTATGAGTTAAACTTCTATTTGTTCATATTTTGGAGAAATAGTATCTCTTTGTTACCATAAACCATAGTTATAGCCTAATTAGTTTTTTTTTTTATTATTTTTGAACCGATAAATCAAACTACACTCGATAAATGTATAACTTGATCATATCAGTCAAAAGAAAACTCATACTAAGAAAGTATTTGCTCATTTAGGGTACGTGTTATGCATCACCCCCATCTCTCCACGTAGGCGCCACATAATCAACCAACACCATTACCCCTTATCACTCCATATTATCTTTACATATGTTATCTATCACTCCCCAATCATTTCCTATCACTACACGTCATCATCACATTTTTCTTCATTTCTTTTTCTTTCACCCCATGATGCTCTCACGCCTGACCCTCTCACGCCTCTGTATAATGGGAGGAGGGCGCCACCGGGGCGTGAACGACCTCTCTCACGCCCTCATCACCCACCATAACACATAGCCTTATAAGCAATTGTTTCCTTAAAAGCTTAAATAAAATATCTTTTATAACAAAAATTAAGAAGGTAGCAGAAACTTTTGAATTATTATTATTAATATATATATTAAAAAGCAACCAAATTGAATAATATAAATATTTATATTATATTGAAATAGTAATTAATACACACACACATACTATTTCAATATAATATACATATATATATTATTATTATTATTAAATAGTATGAATACTATAGTAAAAAAACGTTGTTCTTTCTAGGGTTTCAATGGTGTTTGGAGGAGATAACGGTGATTTATTTGTTCTAATAAAAATTCGATGTTTGTTTAGATATTTTAGTTATTTTTTATTTCAGCTAATTGGTTGTCGATAAGAATGATTTTGTGAGTAATTTTTTTCTATTATTTTCGTAACATATTTTTATGGATTTTGTATGATTTAATTATTTTTTAATGAGAAATTAGTATAGAGTTCGTGATGAAAGATTTGATTTTGTTATATCTGCAAATGATATATAATACCCATTATCAGAATTGTATTGTGACAACCCGCCGCAACGCGCGACTGAGAGAAACCTAGTTATTATTATTAATGGGTAATGATCAAATAGGAAGAAAATATTTCCCTAAGAAGAATATAAATCAATTGTAGTAGTTTGACATGTGATATTTTAAAAAAGTAAATGATTGATAATTCAGTGATAACATCTTATTTTTTGCATTCGATTTTTATTGTTTTTATACTAGATTTTTTTGTTCTAGATTTTTTTTTGTACTGGATTTTTTTTGACATGATTTTTTATTTTTTTGTATTGCATTATTTATTTTTTATATTTGATTTTTATTTTTTTGTACTTAATTTTAAATTTTTTGTACTGATTTTTTTTTTGTTTTTTTGGACTAGATTTTGTTTTTTACTGGATTTTGATTTTGTACTGAATTTCTGTTTTTATGTTTGTAACATGTCAAATGTCAACATGTCAAATGTCAAACTAATATTGGTTCATACTATTTTGAGGCAAAATTATCTTCCTAATGTATACAACCCCTATTATTATAATTTAAGAAAAATATAAAGATGACAAATTTTTTTGTACAACAATTTTTTTCACTTTTTTTTTGTTCAATATAAGACTTGAACTTTACACCTAGTTTAGATAGAAAAACTTTGTTTTACTGTTTTAGAAATAAAAACCTTAATGTACTTTGAATTCAGTAATTGGTTGGAGTTTTATCATGTGACTGAGAGGTTATGTGTTCAAGCCTAAAAGGACATCCATATGAGGGAAGAAATTTTGAGCTTAATATAGGGTGATATACCAATAAGGGGCGATGATTTACCCATTCTAATGTAGCTGTGTCTTACGTTTACCTGATACGTCCTGTTAAAATAACATACGTGATATGAAATGACCTTTGTTACGAAGATGACAATTACATTGGGCCATGATCATAGCAACAACTCAATAAAGGGCTATGGAATAATATTTAAAAAAATTGCACATTCGCACGTCATATTGTCGTTCTTTCCACGCTATATCTACCTCCCCCTTCTCCCCACGATTTTTGAACCACAACAATTTCTTCCTACTCAATCGGACCAAATCCACCTATAATCGGAGCAAGATGTCGTGGCAAGCGTACGTCGATGACCACTTGATGTGCGAGATCGAAGGAAATCATCTCTTTGCCGCCGCGATCATCGGTCACGACGGCACTATTTGGGCACAATCAGCCACTTTCCCGCAGGTATTATAATTTTACTCCATTTTTGTCTGTTTTGACCTGGTTTTTCTTCATTTGATTCATTGTAATTTTTTTGAATCTGATTCTGCTTTGGATCTGATTTGAATCACTACTGTGATAAGTAGTCGAGTGTTTAGGATGAAGTCGTTCCTACTGCATGCAGTTGGTTTTGATTCTGATCTGTTTTGGAGCTCGATGATGTGATAGTTGTGGAGAGTTTTTACTCTTCCAAGTGTTTTTGTTGATGCTAGGGTTTAACGGGATGGGTTTTTGCTTGTTTTGACCTAACTTTTTTAAAATATAATTTAAGTGTGCAGGAAATATACGCAAAATTGGACGTTTATAGTTGTAAACTTGATCTATAAGTTTGATTTGTATAGTTTATGAATCGGAATAAGACTGAATGATACATTTTAATGATTAGTTTTCCGTTCTAATCCGAGAAATTCTTATTGGATGAGAAGATCATCAACCAGGGGAGGTGCATGAAAGCGTGAATCAATTCACTTTTTAGATAATTGATTTGAAATCTGGTCTCAGATTAGAATAATAGGCCAGCTCACTGTTTCAATACACAATATGATCTAGAACTATATAGTAATCAATTCGTATTCTCAATCTCGTTACTCTGCGGATACATTAAGCTTCAATTTAAGTGATTATAGGCCACTAGTGTTCATAAAGGAAAAAAGATATCTCATGAATGGATTAATTTAACATTGTAATGAATAAAGATATTTTAATGGTGATATTATTTCTTCACCAAATGTAATGACACTCATCTATATTGGTCAACACTTCAGGTCAAGCCAGAGGAAATAACTGCTATCATGAATGACTTCAATGAACCTGGCTCACTTGCACCAACTGGCTTATACCTTGGTGGGACCAAGTACATGGTTATTCAAGGCGAGGCTGGAGCTGTGATTCGAGGAAAAAAGGTAATGAAATTATATTGTTTATATTTATTGATGATATACAATCATGTTCAATGGTTAATATGCTGCTTTTCTAAATACTGGGACCAGGTAATACTGTTAAAAAAAGATAATCATTAGCCCGAGTAGGATTGAAATGGTAATTATAAGGTTATTACTTTCACAATGCACATCCAAACACCACTGAGATATGCTCTTTTACATTTAAAATTTAAATTCAGTTGGATTTTTATTTATGTAGCTCATAAAAACTCATATCAAAGCCATAGTTATATACTTATATCTCATAATCATGAACTATTGTAGGAAGTCTATTGTTGTTTTTCAATAAGGGAAATTACATATTTCCCCTTTCGAACTTGCAAAATTACATATTTCCCCAAGTTACGAATTTTTAATGCATAATATATAATGATCTTAATGCATAATTTGCGGAAATATGTAATTTTACAAATTAGGATGGGAAAACATGTAAATGCCCCTTTCAATAATTATATTCAGTTGTGTTCATTCATGTTTAAAACTGTCTCCTAGACTATCCCTTTTTACGCTTATACTAGAAGAATTTATGCTGGTGATATGTCATACATGTATCTACATGAGAGATTGAGAGAAGTATTTCAGCAATTGACTATATATGTTTTTTGAACCAATGTTATTTTGGTTAAATACAGGGACCAGGAGGTGTTACTGTTAAAAAGACAGCAATGTCCTTGATCATTGGTATCTATGATGAACCAATGGCTCCAGGCCAATGCAACATGATTGTTGAAAGGCTTGGTGACTATCTCCTCGAACAGGGTTTTTAATTTACCATTTGTAAGTCACCATCCCTTCCAGTTCTTTTTCTCATTTCTTATAGGAGGAGTTGGTAAATTGATCTAATTGCTTTTATTGGTTTGATATGGGTCATAACGGGTTAAAATAGAATAGCTTAAAATAAAACAGCCCGAGAGTTACTTTGAATTTTTTTCTAATGCATACAACCCTTGTAATAATTTTCTTTCTTTCTTTCTTTTTTGTCTCAAAAAATTAGATTTTGTAGTAATTAAGTTTTTGTAACCACGTTATAACACCCTAATGTATCTATAGAAATACTAAAATTTGTTACTATATCTTGAACATGATTTTCAATATGCTTTTGTACATCTCTGCCTCCTTTAATCTATTGGATAGATTTAGATTGGTATCTGTTTTTCTTATTAGGATTGGATCGGATCGGATATTGGATAGATGTCGAATAAAACTTTTTTATTTGGGTTATTCGGATGTAAAAATCAAGCTTATTCAGATTTTGGATAGGGTTTTTAAAATTTTCAAAACTGAATAAATCGTTATCCGACCCGATGAACACTCCAAAATGATAGAGTTCACAATTTTGATCTATTAATTAATGAAAAATAACTCAAAAGGAAAAATATGGTAGAAAGTTGCCTGAAATTTGGAATCTTATAAAGCATTTATATTTCAAGAAATTAGATTATTATTGATATATTGAATGATATACTTTATGTAACATGACTTTGAACACCCTAATCATTTAGGAAATTTTCCAACATTGACCCAAAACGAAAGCTGGTTAACAAAAGAAAACCCTGGGGGGTTGTTGGGGTGGGGGTGGGGGTTGATTTGCTTGTTAAAACTGAAAAAAACATACATACATACATATAGATTGTTGTTTCAAAATGGAATATATAGATAAACAAATGGTTGTTTGGTTATCCTGATTAACTAAAGTTGGGTTGGGAATGATTTGCAGGGAAGTGATACCGTACTAGTAATTATCCTGGAGTTGTAAGCCAGGTGGTTGATGCTTGATGGAAAATATAAAAAACAATCTTTGGTTTTGATCAAACTTACCTCCCCCTTGTGTTAATTATGATCATCATTAAGTGTGATGGAAGTGGGATCCTTGTTTATTTTTTCTCTGAGTGTTGTTTTGATTAATATTTTAAATGGTTTGGGGATCTCTCATATTAATATAACACATGTGCTCTTTGTTTAACACAACCAATGTCTAATTACAACAATCTGGTTGGTATCTTAACCTGATGTTTTAACATTGAGCTATGTCTCTATAAAAACAGTCTCTTTATTCCATGGTTGTAAAAATCGGGATTAATCGGCATTAATCGCTAATCGGGATGTTACCGACTAGTTTTCGTCAAATTGGCCAATTAATTGCTAGTCGGTCAACGACGGTCAAAATCGGACCTAATCGGCCAAAAAACGGCCGATTTCCGGCGATTACGAGAAGAAATTGGAAAACAAGCATTCGATCTACGTTGAGAACGACGATTCCGACTTGGGTTGACAAGAAAGATGGTGTGAACGAACCAATTTCAGTCTCGTCAGAACCCTAAATCTGACAACGACGAATCAGATCGAACGAGTGTAGTCAAAGCAGAGTGTCGGACGAGAATTGCTTTTTTTGAAAGTCAGTAAATGGGCTTTTATTAGATGGGATGGGCTGGGTTTATAAAAAAATAAAATAAATAGCCTAATGTGAATTAATTTGATAAAATCTTAGATTATTTACAAAATTAAGCATAAAGTTTTGTTTATATATATATATATATATATAAGTTTTAAAATTTATATATAAAATCCCAATCCGATTAATCTCTAGTCCCCACCTCGCTGACAAGCTAACTACAAACGATTTTCTCCAACCATGATTTATTCAATTCTGATAGAGGTACGGCTTGTCTTTATCTCAGACCTACTGATTTGATTGATGTGATGTTACATTTTTTTTTGGCTTGTTTCGTCTTTGGTTGGTTTGAAGCCATGCTAGGATGGTGGTGGGTTGACATGATTAAACCAAAACCTAATTCATTGCCTTTGACCATATGGGAGATTAGGAGATCGTTTATTGTATCATAGTCATTGTGGTCATAGTCATTGTGGGAAGATATATAAATTGGAGGTTAAGGGTTATAATCCCACGTAGAAGTGCATCACTGCATTGGTGTGGTTCAAGAGTATGATTAGTGATTCTGTGTGATGTGGTACAATAAATATAGATTTATACCATAAATGACCAGTATTCAACGCTTTTATCCATCAAACAAAGCAGAACTTATTTTGAACTTAACTTTTTTCTTTTTATATTGATACCATAGAATTTCAAAGCCTAACCAATGTAAACCAACTAGATTTTTTGTGTAATAAACTTTATGAACTTAAGACTGCAAAAGGGGAACAAACATCGGACGAGATTTTGTTTGTGTTCAGTCGTTTAATATTGAATTTGTTTATTTAAACTGTCAGGTGAAAATTGTTGTTTATAATTTATTCATTAAGGACTCAAACTTTCTTATGAACATATCAAATATATGTTATTTAAAAAATAATAGTATACCCAAGCCTAACAAAATAGGCAAGTTTGGTTGCATTTGTAATGTGTTAGGATGGGTGTGGGTTAAATTGGTTTTAAGTAAAATTAGTTTGAGTCCAGATGAGATACTTTTAAATGTAAAAAAATATTTAATTTAGTTTAAGTTAAAATAAGTTATAAATAAATAAATAGTTTTTTTTAATAATCATTAATGTTTTTCTCATCAAATACCTTATTAATCATTTTTACGCATTTGGATTAATTTTATTCATATACTTTTTAAAGTACCTATATCTTCTCATTCTATGATCTTCTATGTTATGATATTACCTATTTTAATCTGAAATACAATATTTTTTTTAACCAAAATCAACTCATTTTACTTGTTTACGGTCAACATTGCCTGCCCTGGATATTCCTAATAGATGATAGATAATTACGCTACAAAAACTTGATGGGTATTAGGCCAAGTTTGTGATACTATTTTCTATTTGGAATGTGATTGGGATTACCGGTATCCAGTGCGTATATAGGTTTACTGACTGGTTAACCAGTTTGAGAATAACAAGTTCAATTAAAAATTGGCTTTTTAAAAGCGAAAACCCCGACTAATCAAATAGTTGAACCAATTAAAATGACCACTTTCCAAATAGTTTGTTCACTTGAAATGAAAAGTCAGCTTTTAACTGAAGGTTATAAACGATTATATGTCTATAAATCGGTTTTTTTCCCCCATCTTTAGCCATCCTTACACCTATAAGTTTGTACCATATTTTTATATAATTTAAACCCTTGGATTTTTATGATACAAGGGAGACATCTTATTTGGGTACATATTTATTTTTGTATTTATTTTTTATATTATTATTATTATTATTATTATTATTATTATTATTATTATTATTATTATTATTTTTGTAATTCACCAGTTTGCAATGTTATGTTATCAATTTTTACTGCCAGGATAAAAATTAATTAGTAATAAGATCAAATAAATATATGTCATCTCATATAAGCTGATCACATGAAGTCATTTTCATAAAATTTTATTAATATGGATACTTAATAAAAGAAAGTTATTTATATACACGGTCACAATCCAGGAAATAAACCACTAACAAAATCTGGGGAGGAAACAAGAAAAAAAAATGTAAAAACTGCCAAAGGAAAGATTCATTATTCAAGGATCGAGAATTTAATACTATTAAAAAAATCAGGAAAAAAAAGCTAATGCTGAAAGGAAAGTATTTTTTTGAACGGCAGAGAGTCTTGTCGTGCTTCAGTTATCCTGGTGGTTGACAACTAAGATCGATTCCTCGATCGCTGGTCGGGTTACCGTATCCCCTGATGCGCGGAAAACCATGTGAAATAGATAAACCATCGCGCCCTATTGGTTCAAAACCCAAGATTAAGCCTAAGATCTTCATCCTCAACTGGTATCAATTAAAGTGTCACCAGTAAGACTTAAACCTTGCTGAATAAAAATTTTAAATTTGAGTGGGTAGAGGGAAAGAGTAAAGACAAAGAGGTGCGCGTCACCAGTCCACCCAGCCTGTATTTTGATAAAATTTCCTTTCGAAACAATTACTATACATATACAGACTACTTCATGAAAAACTAAAAACAAAAGACTTTCAGTCTCAGACATGTAGACAAATTTGGCAGTAATCATAGTGATGTGTTTGATGTTTTAAAAACAACATTTTGTGAAAAAAAAATATTTCGAAAACGTTTGAATTGTAACATGGAACCGAATTAGTTCAATCAAATAAGCTGAACAGGACCCGAAAGATTTTTAACCAAACAAAATTCAACCGAGTTTTGTTCAATTTTGGTAAAAAATCAAACATATCAAAATAACTGAATAAATTGGCTAAAAACAAATAAATCGGTTAAAAACTGAATAAACCGATTAAACCTAATTGAATAAACCATATGAAACAAAATAAACCAAATTCAACCTTATATATTATTAATAAAAATAATAAATTTATATATATATATATTTGATTTTAATTAGTTTAACCAAAACAAATCAATTTTGAGATAAAATGGAAATGATAAGTGAACCGAAAACCAAATCCAGATACGTTTTTCAACAAAATTGAAAAACAAATTCACAATTCGTATCGATTTTTCATTTTTTTGGTTAAGAATATGATTTGATTTTCGATTTTAATAGGATTTTTGCTCTCATTTGTATCTGATTTGATCGCAGGTTATAAAACAAGATTTCAATATTCTTTTTTGTTTTTACATAAATATCATCTAACAATTTATTTGTAATCTAAACTCCAAGATGTGTTTGTTTAAGGTTTCCTACTTTATGTTGCAAAAAAAAAAAAAGAATGCTAAATCTTATTTCTTAATTATATATATTTGTTATTTTAATTTAATTATTTTCAAACCAGGTGTGTGTTTGACAAATAAGCTAGAACAGAGAGTCATTGAGCCTCACATTAAAATAAATTTAAATATGTATGTTTTTTATTCTTTTTTAATTAATGTAGGGGTTCACATTAATTAAAAAATAAGAACAAAGCTACACCTTTAAATTTACTTCAATGTGTGTCCCAAAATAATAAGATGTAGTTATTCGGTTATCGCAATAAAGAAGTGTTAACAATTGATCATTCATATATATATATATATGTTAAAAATAATAAAAAAATCTAGTACAAAAAAAATTCAGTATAAAAAAACACAAATTCAGTACAAAAAATGTAGTACAAAAATCAAAAATTCTAATATTGTATAATAAAAATCTAGTATAAAAAAATAAAAATACAATACAAAACAAAAAACACAAAAATATAATACAAAAAAAATTTAGCACAAAAAATAAAAATTTAGTAAAAAAATATTATATTTAAATTATCATGTCACATATTAAATTTATATTAGTTTTTATTTTCATAAACAAAAATATCCTTTTATTTGATTTTTATAGTTTTCTGTAGCTATAATTGATAGTGAATTTGTTTCTTAGACGAATATGTCACAAGTTCAAACGTAAACAAAAATGTAATTTAATTCGAAATAAATAAAAAAAAACTTACAACTGGAGACAACATTTGAGTTTTGGCGGTCAATCTTATTTGAACTTTGTTTATTACTTTCCATGGCGTCTGTCGGTCAGCTCACACGCTTCAGTTTCCATTCTCTCTCCATTTCACGAACACTGTTGTTGCAAACCCTAATCGAATTGCACCGATGAAGGGGATGAAGCCATTGAAGCAGCTCAAGCTCTCTGTTCCTGCTCAAAAAGCCCCAATTACCAGCTTCTTGTATGTTTAGATACCATCTCCTTTTGAATTTTGATCTAGGACTTGTCGAATAGCTTGAATCTTAGATCACTTTATTTTTATCTGAATTATATGAAACCCACTTGTAGAATTGTTAATTACTTTGGATCATCCGAATTCCTAACTGAAGAGATCTTGCTATAGTTTCTGTAAATGTAATTTCTGATTTGTAATTTCTAGCATCTCTTTTTTTGCATTAAATTAGATGGTTATGTTGTTGATTTGATTCATAACTGTAATGTTTTTGATAATGTGAAATCGCTATTGACATAAGTTTGTTTCGGATTTGAAACCAGGATAAGATTTCTTATCACTTTGATTCATAAATGTGTTGGATCATGTGAAGCCCTAATTGGAATACATTTATACGTAGTTACACGTTTGTAGCATCTGATGATTAATGTGGATTCACAGGACGGCTAGTGGGACGTTTCATGATGGCGATTTACTTCTAAATCTGAAAGGATTAAAACTTGCATCTGAGGACAAGGAGAATAGTGTAAGTGTCCTCCAGTTTAAAGGAGTTGTAATTATGCTGTGATCTGAAAGTAAACTAGATTTTACACTCACACACACACCGTCTATATATATGTGCTCACTTATGCATATGTTGCTCTCTATCCTATCAACATTTCAACATATTGTATTGGTAATTGTCTCTTTCTATCTTTAGTTTCTTAAAACAAATTTTTCTGTAGTGTACTTGTTTGAATGCCTAGTATGTCTTTGATTCTATATATATGTTTGTTGTTCGAGCCGAAGACTCTTTCGAAGCATCCTCTTTTTCCTTGAGATAGAGGTAAGGTTTAGTTTTATCTCATCCTCCTCAAAACCTATCAATAGCTTGGCTATTAGTGGGACTTTATCAGGTATGGTTGTTGTTGTACATACACACACACTGTGTGAGTTTGGTCTGCTTTAGTTTGTAATTTGAATCGGTCTTATTTGTGTGATCTACATAAAAAGAAAACTCACCTTGGAGTTTACTTTTTAAATAGCTATCTAATGCCAAGGAGATTGATCTGCAATTTTCATTGGAAGATCTTGAAACCGTCAAAGTCATTGGAAAAGGAAGTGGAGGTGTTGTTCAACTGGTTAGACATAAATGGATTGGGACATTGTTTGCTTTGAAGGTCAGAATAAATCTGAATTATTAACTATCCTTAGGTCTAAGCACCTTATTATTCAATTAACTAGTTTTTACTTTTCAAGTCACAATATCACTTTGAAAAACCAAATTCAAACATCCCCTATGTCAATTACCAACCAAAAACACTAATTATTAGGAGTATCTATATGCAATAAAGTAACTTTGTTAGTTTGAAGGTATCTTGATAGCTGACATAGTAACTCGTTGTTAGTACTATGGATCGCCTTACTTCTTTCACACTTACATGTTTGTTTTTTATTGTATATTTTATTGTTATCAACTTAGTATTATTATTTGGAATTAGGATGTAAATGTACCGAGATACTGAACAAATATTTATGATGCATTGTCAAAATGAAGTGAGCCAAAGGAGATAAGAATATGAGCAACAAATAAGTGCAAGTTAATCCATTATTCTGTTTTTTGAAGCTCATTTAAAAACTGAAGGGTTTACAGGTTTTTATATAACTAATATCATTTTGAAAATCATATTTTTATTTTAGAATTCGTATGAATGGTATTGTGATTATTGATGCTTGTTATATGTTATCAAGATCATTTATTCTATGCTTAAACATTTAAATGATGTTAGTATTTTCAATGTAATGATGAGTATACATAGAATAAACACTTGGGTCGTATGGATTGCGGTCACAGGTAATCCAGATGAACATTCAAGAGGAAATACGCAAACAAATTGTTCAAGAACTAAAAATTAACCAAGCATCTCAATGCCCTCATATTGTTGTTTGCTACCATTCTTTTTACCACAATGGGGCAATCTCTCTGGTTTTTGAATACATGGACCGTGGATCTTTGGTAGACGTGATTAGACAACTCAAAACAATTCTTGAACCGTATCTGGCAGTTGTCTGCAAACAGGTTTGTCCATCCTTAAAAGCATGGTTTCTATTTTAGATGATTCTTCTTTTTCTTCTTCTTTCTATCATTTAAAGAAAGGGTATATGATCATCATAATCAGAGGTGGAAACGTATGTAGGTTGGGTGTGTTTGATATCAGGTCAAAATGGGCTAGGTTGGATTGACCCAAACATTTTCTTGCTCATTTTTTTTTTGCGAAACTAGAGTCTTGAATATGGTTACAAGAAACTATATTAATACAATTTTAGTGAATATTAAAAGATATGGTATATGATCAATTGATCATCATTATAAAAGACACAATGTGAGGGTTGAACGGATTAGGCAGCAAGGTGAAATGTGTTGGGTCAGGTTAGATTGAGTCTTCCTATTAATCTGGTTCATTATTTTGATTTTTTTAAAGGTAACTAATGCATTAAATATGGTTACAAGAACTATTCTAAAAGCAGTAAGCTATAATTTAATAAAGCAGTTTAGGAAGTTGTATGCAGTATGTATTATATCTAAAATTTTTAATTTGACTCTTTGAATTATATAGGATCAGAACAGACCGTGTAAGGAAACAAGTGAGGTTGCTATTTCTGATGATAATATTTATCACAGGTATTGCAGGGTCTTGTGTATTTGCACCATGATAGACATGTAATTCATAGGGACATAAAGCCATCCAACTTACTAATAAACCAAAAGGGGGAAGTAAAGATTACAGATTTTGGTGTGAGTGCAATGCTTGCAAGCTCTATGGGTCAAAGAGATACGTTTGTTGGAACGTATAATTATATGTCGGTAAGTGGACTTGCTTTGCTTTTTGTATTTCAAGAAAAAAAATATTTGAGATATGTTTTTCTTTCAAATCCAAGGGGTTTAGGTATGCTTATTTACGTTACATGTGCTTATGGTGTTAAGCCAAAGCAGCACATCTTCAACTTATTCAAAAAAACTTGTTTCACTTTAAGGGTAAACCATTATTTTGAATACACACATTTGAAATCGACTTATTTTACCTCAAAATAACAAGATGACCATAAACATTTTCATAATCCAAACAGTCAAAAGTGCTAGACAAGCTGTTTAAATTACTAATTTAGATCTGGTTTGTCATTTTTAGAACAATCGAAGTTATTATCAGTGAGGCCTGATCTTTTTTGTTATTGTTTTTTAAGCCCGAAAGAATAAGTGGGAAGGCCTATGATTATAAAAGCGACATATGGAGTTTGGGCCTAGTGATTCTTGAGTGTGCTATAGGACGCTTTCCATTCATACAATCTGAAGATCAACAAAACTGGCCTAGTTTTTATGAACTCTTAGATGCCATTGTCTCAAAGCCACCACCAACTGCACCACCAGACCAATTTTCACCTGAATTCTGTTCATTTGTGTCTGCATGGTAAGTTTAAACAACGTCCTACAGATTATGATTATTGTTTAATTTATTTATATGCTTCTACTTATGTGCATAAATGCAGCATACAAAAAGATCCCAAAGACAGGTCGTCTGCTCTGGATCTTTTGGTTAGTATGATCACTTGTTACAACATTTGTTAAATGATTCTTTATTTTTATTTCTTTTTTATTTTTTGTAACCCAAGTTTAATACTTTTTCTTGTATATGTAGAGTCATTCGTTCATCAAGAAATTTGAGGACAAAGATATTGATCTTTCAATTCTGGTAAGTTGCTTGGAACCCCCTATGAATTTTTCCAAATAAATGATTTTGTATTAGATTCTTTATATAATGCATACCATAAATATGTATTATCAGCTTTCTTTGTTTCTTTGTTTCTTTTGTTTTTTAATTTTTTCAATTCCATAAGAAGTACACACTTGCAATATTTAAAAAATTATGCCAAATCCCCCACATTGGAATTTTACACTCAAGTGTGTTCAATTTTTGGCTAGTTTTTTCTTGAATATTTTCGACTTGATTGATTAATGCTATCACAATTCAGGACTTGAGTTATAGGGTTTGAGATTTATCGTTCCATTTAGAGTTAGTAGTTGGTAAAGGCCCTACAACATAAGATGAAATTTACTCGTGAACTCTTGCTTAATTAATTAATACACACATACCTAACAAATGAACTGCAAATGCATACGCGAAACAAGGAATAAATTGATCCACTATCAACACCATGACACTCCACTAAGACTCATCCAACAATTAAAAATTTCATGCAATTTAAGTAAAAAAATGACTTAAATACAAGACCTGTGTCCCATCTATTCGACTTAACTTTATCAACCAATCAAGATAAATACAACATTTTTGCTTAATGGGGCGTGTTTGATATATCTTATTAGACGTGCTTATCCCCGCCTACTTTTTTTTTGATACAACAATCTCTTTTTTTGGTATTTTTGGATTGTTTATCAAATTGATTTAAACCTTATCACCAAAAGACATTACCGTCTAATGGTATCTTGGTGGTATGAAAAAAAGCTTAGAAATCAAATGGTTCTGGGTTTGAATCCAAAAAGAGGGTTTTTCTTAAAGTATTGAGTTTCCTTAAGAATTTGTGACTTAATGGTGGATATGATCGAGTGGTATTGCTGGTGACACGATAATATTTCAGTGGTTCGTCAGTGATTCAAAAATTAGCCATTTAAAAAAAAATCAAACCCAGGTTTTAAAATTAGAAGATTAAAGATATTGACGTTAAACATTTGTTTACTTGTTAACATTTGTAGATAGAATGACCATAATTCAAGAACAAAATCATAGATATAAAATGGTAGTAAAATAGATTTTTTACAAAACTATGAATGTTCCCCTGTGGTCAAATCACTAACGCTAGCTAAAAGCCTTGAACGCCTACAAATCACTTAAATTCACCCTCGGTTTTCAAGAGCCGCTTCGAATCCATGTTGACCACTGCTAGGAATTCCTTCAGTATCCACAAGCATAAACCCAAATTAAAACACTCACGATATGACTAATCATGAGCTAAACCGAACCGAACCGACGTAGGTTCACTCAACTTGGTTCGTTTTCTAACCGATCTGCTTGGTTTTGTTCGAATTTATAAAACCGAGTGAAATATTAATGCTCAAACTTGGTTCAGTTTTGAATTGAGTGTCTGGTTGGCTTGGTTTTGCTCGATTTCGTATTAAAACTTGGTATAAAAATTCCAAATTGTCACCTATTATTGATACAACATATGTACTGAAAGTGAATGTTTCCAAAGTTTAATTAGATATTTGGATTTACATTTTTATATTATTGTTATGATATGCTTTTGATGCATTATACAAACTAGTTTTAAAATATGAATATTTACTTTTTTTAAATGCTAATGTACTTGCTTTTTTATGTGAAATATCTATAAAATAATTGCTTGTGTGTATGTGTGTGTATATATTAATCCACACACAGATGTATAAACATTATTTCGTTAAAATGTTTCGTAACATATGGGCACAATGTTACATATGTTTTACATGGTGTTACAGATATTTAAAAAAAACATCTTCGTGCTTTTTTATTTTTATTCTTATAAAAATGAACTAAATAATATTACAAACCTGTAAAATAAGTTTAAAAAAACTTTTTATATGGTTTTTTTCCATAGTTTTTATGGCTTTTACAATTAAAGGTGGTTTTCAATTTATCAATTCCCTATATATATATAATTATATATATAATAAATTAATAAATATTATAGTAAAATCAAACGAACAACGAGCGAGCTTACTTTTGCTCGTGTTTGATTATTTTATAAACCAAACCTAGCCAATCGGCTCACTAACCGATCCGTAATCAAAGGAGCTTATTTCTGATCTTTTTAGGATTGAGTTTTAAGTGTCAAACTATTCGGACATCCAATGCCATCTGAGAACAACGAAATTGCACCACATAATAACTATGTATCAAGACTAATTATAAAGATAAAATAGAAATATCGAAAGGAGGATGAACATCTTGAAAATCCTCATCCTCTTGCGACGTTTGGAGTTGTGAAAAATGGAAGGAATCTATGGTGATTAGCTAGATGGGAGTGGTAGTAATCTATGAAAAGAAATGGAGGCTGCTTTGCAAGGAAAGAAGAAGAGACGGGTGGAAGACAATAAGCAGGGAGATAGAAGAAGTGGATGAGAAAGAGTGAGAGTTAAGGACGTATTAAACCAACATATAAACCAAAATAAACTTGTCCTTAGTCACATGTCTCTTTATATCTCAAATAAAACTTTTAGACAAAAAAAACTCACACACTGCGATCACAGTCAACCACCAACTTTCTGGTATCCAAAGCCCAGGTGTTAGCGAACATTGTACTCGAGCAAATCCACATGCACATCAGGAGAAAACCTGATATTTGGTAAACTCCCCTAGCGAGCTATTTGGCCGGGATTTGAACCCTTGATCTCACATTGACTATGCGTTATAAGAATCATGTAGTGACAATATATTGACTTATTGAGTCACAAGCTATTTAACTATAAGGCCATGTCTAGTGAGGCATGACCTTAACCCAGTGACCTGTCTTAAGCCCCCGTCACGCCTCCACCCCCATTACACAAGCGCCTGTCACGCCTCCACCCCCATTACAAAGCCCCGTTACCGTGGCGTGACCGGTCTCTAGTGCCCGTGGTCATGAGCGTGATGGTGGTTGAATGTTTTTTTTCTAAACTAATAAAAAACATCAACATCACCCTCTATCAAGCCCTCACCAAGCCTCTCATTAAACATATATCAAGCTACCATCATGCCTCTTGCATGGCGTATACGTGGCGCTTGCGTGGCACTGATCAAGCCCCATCAAAGCTTTCGATTACACATAATTTTATGATTAGTATTTAATTTGAGAGAATTTAAATGACCGAGATAATCTAGAAAGCAGTTGAGAGTAGCGAATATATAATTTTAAACATCAATGGATGCTTTCGAGGTTAACAGTGTAACGTAAAATTAGAGTAACGTAAATAGTTAATTTGCGAATATTAATATGTTCAAAGTTATATGTCTGATTAATTCTTTAAAATTATAGACATGGTTTCCCCATTTGCATGACATAACTTCGAAAATATTAACGTTTGCAAATTAACTATTTACAGATACAATAAGGCCTCCCATTATAGCACCTTCGGTTGAAAAGTTATTTCGGCTTCTAGTAGGGCTGTTGCCGAGGATTGATCTGGGAATTGGCCATTTAATGGGCTTGGAAGTAAGAACAATTTTTGGGGTTTGATGGTTTGGGATCCTTGGTATAGTTTAAAATTTTCTCTTGAAGCTATGAGGAACTTTAGGCATCAGAACTTGTGGAAGGTTATTCTCCCTTTATTTAATTTTTTTATTTTTTTTTGTGTATGATGTATTGTATCTGTATGGGTTTTAGATGTAATGGGTATTGTATAAACTATAGTATTGACTCTCCGTTTTTGTATAGATGGGGAGATGGGATTAAATATATCCCAGGCATTTTTTGGGTTCCTAAACTTAGGTTAGGAATGATGTTTGTACATAAAGGGAATGCCATCTTTCATATGTAATTCTTTTTGATGATATGATAGTTTTCCGAGCTTTGCCTTTTATAAAAGAAAAAGAAATTTAAACGTCAATAGTCACTGTTAACAAATAAGAAATCGTTTTAATGTTGTAGAAATGATTTTTGTTGGGGTTTTTTCAAAATTGTCTTTAACAAATAACAAAATGTTATTTTACAATTATTTAGTAATTTTTTTTACCGTTTAGTCAAAGTACCAAAAGCATCAATAGCATGCAAATGGGGAAACCATGTCTATAATTTTAAAGAATTAATCAGACATGTAAAATTTGAACATATTAACATTCGCAAATTAACTATTTACTTTACTCTAATTTTACTGTTAACCTCGAAAGCATCCAATGGATGAAAATAAAGTCAAAAGTTATGACTTAATTTAATTAACATTAATCATCTTTTGAAAAGGCTGACTAGGCGCCACAAGGATGCATCTGTGACCACTAAAAATATTCAATTTTTTAATAAATTAATCTAAACATGTATATCCAATATGTGGTTCCAGTTGGTTCTTAAGTTAATAAATTATTATGTAATAACTAATAAGTTTGCCAATAGGCATCAACAATGTTTTCTCTTTTCACTATTATATATAAACTTCTATAAACTTCACTTGTCAACATATAAACCAAATTAAAATTTATGGGATTAATTAAAAAAGAACTAACAATAATTTATTAAATAACTTTATTTTGGATAATTTATTTATTATTTATACATTCCATTTTACAACAAAGAAAACAAAATAATCATAAATTTTTTTTATCCATATAAAGCTTAACAACATTGCTATTTGTTATACATCATAAAATTAATTTGAAAAATTATAAGAAGGTCAAAGAGTGATACACTACTCGATTTAATGTACTCACTCTTGCATATAATAAACACGTACATGTCACATATAACTTGTATTTTCGTATTTAGATATATAACATATACCATGATTTATACATATTTTTTTCTCTTATAGTTATTATGGTTTTGGTAGACTCACCAAAATATCATTTTTATGATTATTGATTTTGTGATGGATTTTAATATTAATACATCACCTCACCATACATACATTATGCTTAGGTTAAAAAAAAAATCATATTACTTATGCATTCCTTTTATTTAAACATACTTTTTAACATAAAAAAAAATACAAAAAGGTAATATTATTTTTTTGAACGACTAGTTTAAATCACTGTATTATTCTCGTGCTACAAGCGATACACCCTAATCATATCCATCAAGTCATCAGTTTAGAAAGAAACTTATTATTTTGAAAAAAACTCATTATAAGATTCAAACAAACGATCTTATAATTCTTAAGTCTTATCCAACGTCCAAAGATGTCAGTAAACTGTAATAGTTTGACAAAAGCATAATGTCTATTTACCAATAAGTCAATAACTTCACCTTTTCTTTTGTGACCTTGCTTGGGAACAAGATAATAAAATTGCATTCCAAAATTGGAACGTTTGATGAGTCAGATACGGATGTATTCAAAAAAAACTTATGGACCTTATCCTCTCCTGCCCCCCACCCCACCCAACCCCCCCTCAAACACACACTAATATATATATTAATATATTATATATATCCACGTACTATAACTCTTCAAGATCATAACGCAGTCAAACGAAACCAACGTCGATCTCTATCTTTCTTTCTTCTTCATCAAGATTTTATCATAGCCAGCAACAATGGGTGAATTTCAAGAACATCAAATCATCAAGGAAACATCAACACACCTTCAATGGGTGTTTGATGAAGCTAAAAACGATGATGAATTTGATTCTGATTTCGTCGAAGAATGGTCAAATGATTCTTCTGCCACATTGTCTTCCTCCGAGTTGATCGATGATGCCACGTCATCATCATCATTTCATGATGGTCCATTGTATGAGTTATCTGAACTCATGACCCATCTTCCTGTCAAGTAAGCCATATATATATATGTAGTTTGATAATGTTTAAGTTTACATGTAATGTACAACTTTTAAAGCATAAGTTACTTGTTCACATGCAGGAAGGGGTTATCAAAGTACTATCAGGGTAAGTCTGAGTCATTTGGATCACTTGCAAACTTCAAGAACATTGAAGATATTGCAAAGAAGAGGAATAAGAGATCAAGATGGTCAAAATGTAAAAGTCAAAGTCAAATATTAAGCCCCAAGGGCAGAATTGTCAAAAACAAAAAGAGTTGTTCATCTTCTGTTTCTAGAAGTTGTTTGGTTTCTTCCCTTGGAGAGATGAGTTCGATGTTGGAAACAGGTGTTGTGCAAAAACGTTTTTAATCGAATTTGCATTTGTTTTCATTTCTTATTTTTGGAATTTGTGGATATCATGGTTGAGACTTGAGAGATGTTTAAATGTTTAATTGATAATTATTGTTATTTAACAACTAAATAAATCATTTGTAATCACAAGTTTAACGAGTTTAATATTAACTTCTTTTTACTTTGAAAGAAAATTATTTTTTTACCATTTATTAAGTAGTTTAAATATGATTTTTTTACAACTTTTTAGTTTTTAATAGAATGAATCCATATATGGTTTTATTTATACCAGCATATATATATAAATGTCGTATCGATCTGATAGATTAGGTGTCATGTACAAATGCGTGTGTATGGTAATTCGTTTTTAAATAAATTTGAAGTGGTAATTTGTTTGAAACTAAATTTTAAGTGAGTTAATTTGTTTTTGTGTTTTCTACCTAATTTTTAAATTGTAATTAGTTATTGGGTCAGATGTTTAACAAACAAGCTTTTCTTGTAACTTTTATAAACTTCGTAACTAGGTTAAAAATTAGATTGTAAATATGTGTTTGTTGTAAAATAAATTTATATATATAATATATAATATATACTCACGCACAAGTTTTTTAAAAAATTTGAGCCACCCTAAAAAAACGAGTCATGTACGCCTGTGCGGTTGTACCTCTCGTGCTTGCTCTTAGACCCCCTGTATATAATGGTGATCTAGTAACCAAATTGGTTCAATTGTAACCGACTACGCAACTGGTTGGTTGTCTCATCATAAATTTTCTTTACAAATTAATTTACTACTTTTTTTCGCAAGTTTTGTTTCAACAACCTCATACTACGAATTCATCTAGAAGCGAAAAAAGTATTGTATATATACAACTAGTAGGCTCTAACCGCGCGTTGCCGCGAGGAATTCCTATTATCCCATCCTTGTGTGAAATCTAATGTCTTTGATTTCAAGATGTTACCTTGCCGATATTTACAAAAACTAATAAAAATACAAACAATGGTCTAAAGTTTTCATGAGAATCTACTGCCTCAAGGATATTTGCAGCAAATAAACATTGCTCAAAGAGCTTTAATATTGCATCCAAGATCAGAGTATGATTGTGATGGAAGCAACAGAAATAAGGAAAGAACAAACAAACACACACATATGAGGCAAAATAAAGAAAAACAAATATTATTAAGTAGTGTCAGCCACTTGCTGGACACCTGGGCATCATAAAGGGGCAAAACCTTATTACGTGACTCTTCATTCACTTAACCCATGAAATTGAATCGGATGCAAAATGGGTACAAAAACCCGTTAGTATTTCTAATTTACAGTTTGTATAATATATGGTAAAAAATAAGGAACAATTGCTATGATGGAAACCCAAATATGATAAGAAATAGTTGTGAAATGAGTAATCACATGTTTCTAAGAGTTCCAAGAATCTTGTTTGATTTGTGGCCATGTCATAATCTTGTTTGAAATCTGGTCCATGACATTGATACTAAATATTAAAAATACAACAATTCTAAAATGAAGGTTTTTAATGAATGCAATTATGTAGCACTGTTAATTATAATCTAATGATGAACAACATTCTTTTGCTCAGTATTCATATAAAATCTCCTTTCCAACCTCTCATTTCAGCTTAATCCATTCGTTTGTTGCTTTAAAAAGTGAAGAAATTGGCTTAAAAACAAAGGGCGTCCACCATACATGATGAACCTTCTAAAACAATAAAAATAAAACCATAAATCACACAGAGACAAAAGCAAGTGATTCCTATATCATAAGAGCAGACGAAGATAAACCCTAGTAGTGTATGAAGCACAGTTACAATTGAAAGGCATAAATGAAAATTAAACAAACAAAAAGGAAATCATTCGAACAACACATATTACAATAGCCCAAACCTTTTGAGATGTAACTTGCTGAGGCAATTGAATTGCAAAAAAGAAAAAGAACACAACACATTTTCGTTGGCTTTTCCTCGTTCCGAGCAAAAACCCACATTTAATCAAAGCATCCTGTTTTTTTACCTACAGGGCGCAACCACCAGTGTGGAACACCGATGTCTTGTGTTGAGTTTGTGAACCAGCAACGTAGAACACCGATCACCGAAGTTTCCTCTGTGGTGCAACCTCTCTCCATCACACCCGAAGCTACCGAACCCTTCTCATTCCTCTGATCTCTTTCTCTCATTCCATCTCTCTAATTTTTCTCTCATTCAAAGGTGCAACCTTTTTGCAAGAGAGCACTTGCCACATAAAATTTGAGCAAGGGCAAGGTCAAACCATTTCCTTATTCAGATCCAAACAACATTCATAAAAGGCAATCGCATGAAGAGGAGACAATCGACCCTAGAAAACCTAAAATGGGTGTGAGGGAGAAAGGAAAGCCAAGCAGGAACTAATCCGACGAACAGAGTCGATGGTTTACGTCCATCATAACGGGTTTCGGTAGAGGCAGAGCTGAGCCACGCGAGGGGCAAACCTTTTCGGATTTAGGTTTAGACAACATTAAATCATCACAGCCACAACTATGCAATCGCTAACGCTGTGTTCCCGAGTTCATTTAACGAAAGAAAAGAAAGGAAATGGAAGGAAAGGGGAAACATTTTTGTGTTCCCGAGTTTCATTTAACGAGGGAAGGGAAAAGAAAATAACACATTTTGTGTTCCCGAGTTTCATTTAAGGAGAAAAAGGAAAGGAAGTGGAAGGAAACCTAGGCTAAATTTCCTTGTTTTTCTTTCCTTCCGATTTGGAAGGAAATGGAAGGAAAGAAATCCATCCTTTTCCTTTCCTTTCCTCTCATTTCTTTTCCTTTCTGTTCCCTCCTTTAATAAACTCGGGAACACAGCGTAAGAGAGATGATAATCGTGACCAGAAACCCTAAAACGGGTGAGAAGGAAAAAGGGAAGCCATGAAAGAGCAAACTCGAAGAACGCCGGAGATGGAGGAGATGCTGAAGTGGTGTGGGAAGGAGCATGTGTCGGGTAAAAGATGGGATCTGGGTCTAAAATGGAGCAAATCACGGTTCAAATATCCATTACTATTCCTAACATCAAGTTTGTATATATATAAATAATAATAAAAAAAAACAAAACTTTCTAACTTAAAGCACTGTAAGTCTGTAAGTGTTTTTGACCTCACAACGATGTTAACTCTCAAACGATGATTAATTTACGCAAACTCATAAAATAGAAAAGTGTTCTAAATGTGTTTACAATGATGTTAAAAAAATTAAAGAGTTAGCTTTATCTTGACAAGTTATTTCGGGTTATTGCACATTTAATGGGTTATGCATACTTTCATTTTTATATATATGTAGAGATGTTATAACAAAAAGAATTTTAGTCATCATCGCTTTTGCTGGTTTTTTATCAATTTTTCTCACTTTTTTAAACAATCACAAGTTTTATACACAATATTAATTTTTAATAAAATTGCACAAAAAATAAGAGTGTTTTTTTATCTTTAAAACGAGTATATTATTAGCATCTAAAATTTTTAGAAAATAACATTTTCCAGCTCCTATTTCTAACATGTCATTGTGTCTTTTTGCTTGTTATTGTATTATTCTGCTCATCATTGTTTATTTTTGCTCGTCATTGTGACTTATTATTGTAAAAAATAGCAAGATTTATAAAATATAATGGCAAAATAATACAATGATGTACTTTTTTTTTATGTAAATTAAAGTGATAAATTAACAACAAATTTTTGTCTAATACAATAAATAATCACAAAGATACCACCAAAGAAATATAAAACAAAAAACACAATGATGAGTACATATTACACAATGACATAAACGTAATATATAATGATGCATGTATATTGCATAATAATTTTAACATAAAATACAATGATGAAAATATGTTTTTCAAAAATTTAAGATAATATGTGTTTTCAAAATTACAAGTTCTGCAAAACATAATGGTAGAAAAACACAATTGTTACTTCTAATACGTAAAACATAAAAATTAGATAACAAAAAATAATTTAATGCCTAAAGCATAATGACACACAAATTAAGTCAAACATAAAATATAATGATAAAGACCAATTATATATTGACGAAGACATGTTACACGATAGATGGAACATAAAATACAATGATCAAAATACCATTTCTAAAAAATAAAGAAACTGTTACATGTTAAGTTCACAATCATTCTTATCTTTCTTATCAACTTCACAATCATTCTCATACTTTTTACAATTAAAATTCCTTTTACTAGAACCATATAGTATACACACACAGTGATTGTATCATTTGATAAGTTGATATCCAATCTTAGATTGTTAATCCTTAATTAAACCTATTTATATTTATTCATTTTAAATCCTGAAAAAAAAAGTGATTCACATTAAAGTTATTTTTTTATTCATTTAGAATAAAAAAATCAACTTTAACATAAATTTATAAAAGCAACTAATTTCTATTATTTAAGTAATTTATTTTAATGCCTCCTACATTATAAATGTTTCATGTAGCTACCAACGATTTTCAATTAAACATATCTTTAATATATAGACACACACATCAAATAAGAATTCTTAAATATTGACAACACTGCTTGTAAATTACAATCAAAATCATCAATTTATGTAGAATAATTGCGTTATTATTAAAATGCAACATTGTTATGTGAGTTAATATGTACAAATTTGCAAGGATTTGTAATACTTGCATTATTATTAATATGTATAAAACAAGTGTAAGATTGTGTTACAATGTAACGACACATTTAATGTAACGAAAACTTATACTTGTGTACGATCTTAAACACAAGTGAATTTACGTAAACACATAAAATAAGAAAGTGTTTAACGCGTGTAATAACAAAAATCAGAAAAATAACCAACGATTTGAATTGATATTAACGGAGTTATACCGGCTGCCCCAAGAAATGTTAGTTAACAAAGGATCCATCCCACACATATATGAGATCAAATAAGAACTTTAAAATTTTGACAGAACTAATTATATATATATATATATTAAAAAACGAAGGGCTAATGAATATTTGAAATATGTGTTTTTGGGATTTGGCCGCCAAATGTTGTATAGACGGTTGAAATATGTATTTTTTCTGTAACTTTCAGTCACCTCCCCACCACCACCACCCTCCACCATTTCCTGCAGCCCCCCACCGCCACCGCCTCCGCCTCTTGTAGTCGTCCACCACCGTCCTCCAGTAGTCAATCACCAAATCACAGCAGCGAATCCTCTTCGCCACAGCCACTTCGCGATCGTCTTCTTGATTCAATTTCAAACCCTCTGGTACTACGCCACAGCTGCTATGGTCCTCGCGGAAAACTTCCGGTTACGCCGTGATGATCCTCCGGTACTGCGGCACAGCCGCGATGATCCTCGCAAAAACTTCCGGTTACGTCACGTCACAGTTCATCTTCGAAGGAAATCACGGTTCCGGTTATGATCGGATTGGTTACGATAAGGTTCGTGGGTTCTTCGTGTTGTTTATTTGATTATTTTTGCTTTCTATTAGTTGGGATCGAATTGACTGCTTGCCTTTTTCTTTTGTCAACCTCGGTAAATTAGGGTTTTTTAGTGGGCATGAACAGGGGTCCATGAACTGGGGGACAATCAAGGAATTAGGTCGAAAACAGGTCGATACTTAACATTGGAGTAATTTCAATAAGAGGTAAGTTTCAATCTTTCATCTATTTCCCCATCACTGTGAAGTCATACGCATCTACCATGAGTTGTTTTTTTGTCTTAGATTAATGTTAACATTTTGGTTTTTCAATACTGTCATTGAATGCCACACTAATTGCTCTTTGAAACATTAAGATAAAAAGCAATAAAAATCATCAATTTATCTCGAATAATTGTATATTATAGTTAATATGTACGAATATACAAGTATTTGTATATTATCAAATTTTGCGCTTGCATAAGTTTACTATTTACAATATGTAAGTTTTTATCATTTATACATGTATATAAACTTGTTAATAATAATTTAAAGAGGATATATAAACGAAGAACTGACTAACTCGAGTGATAAATCATTCAATGTTTTCAATAATAATAATTTTGATTAGTTTCTCATGACTTCATAGAATTCTCATTTTATTTTCTCTTATACGTGATGACCTGTCGTTAGGGTCATGCAAAAACCTAATTAACCTAGGTAGCTAGGGTAAGTCAGGTATCGTATCCACGAGAAACATGTGGTCAATGTTATATAATTTTGTTTAACTAATTAAATGCACTTAAGAAAATAAACTTGAATGTTGGATTTTGGTTTTTATGATAAACAAACTTAAATGAACTAAAACGTAAATTAAAGAGTTGTAACAATGTATAAAGAATGTGATCTCTCCAGGTTTCAAGTTAATAAAACAACTAGGTATATCTCGATTTGTTAATTGGAAATTACATAGACATGATTCATGCTTATATTATTAAACAATTATGATTTGGAAACAAGTCAATAACTTTGTTGACAACCAATAACTAGACCGATGTTGTTGACTCAGATAATTACTTGTTTCACAAAATGTAGGATCTCTAGAATACTTTAAAATTGAAACAATAACATTAAACTTGACAATAGATGAAAGCAAGTAATGAAATTGAATTCAAAGTTGTAAAATAAACCGGAAATCGTTTATCGTCTCATAATCAAGCAATATTGAACTTGTAAATCTATGAAAACAAATCCAATACCAATGTTTAACAAATGAAAAGAAAACCTATATATAAAACCTAACCATTCACCCGGAGAGAATCACAATCGGGTTAGCTGGACATTACAACGATCGAATCCACATGATTGTTGAGTAATTGCATGATTGGATCTTCACTTATATGAATTGGAATGATCTTGGATTGATTTGGATGAGTTGGAATGCCCAAAAACGCCTCCTTTTAGCCCAGAAAGTCGTCCAAAAAGTGTTTGAAACGAAACCATAAGATTATGCCTTAAATATGGGTAGGATTAGGTAAAAATCTGAATTTTTCGGCTGTCTCTATATGATACGCCGGGTTTGGGCATATCATATGCCCAGTATGGTACCCTACGCCCAGAAGTTTCTGCCAACGCTGGAATTTGGGCGTATCATACGCTGGCCGTATGATACGCTGACTTGGCCGTATCATACGCCCAAAATGATCTCACCAATGGCTTCATCTCGTCGAGAAACTCAATTTTCATATATTATGGGCCCCGTAACTCCTCTTCTAGCTCCATTTATGCATCCGCAAAGTTTTGGCCTTCCGAACTTCATGTTTTCCCTTTTTTTCTCGCTCGGCTTCTCTTTTAATCATCCAATAAGCTCCCGAATACGTCTTTAATCACTTGACACCTGAAATTCATAAGTATACTCAAAATAAACGTGTTTCGGGCCAAAAATCGATAACATCACGTAGTTACACATCAATTTATGCAGACATTTACAATGTGATCAATACATAAGAGAATTCAAAGTCAAATTTAGTTTTGCCCAAAACCTATAAGAAACATTGTAGCCTTTGAATAAAAAAAATTAAGGTTGAAATTATATGATGATCTCACATTATCTACTAAGGGGTTGAACGAATATTTTTTGCAAGTCTAGCATGTCTGCCACGTAAGATATTATTACATTACTATATATACAAAAGCAAACGACATCACGCGAGTGAATAGTAATAATAATTAAATATTAATAGTTATATAAGATTGGGTAAACAACGGGTACAGCCGTAATAACAAGTTTTAATAAAAAATATTTATTATATAATATTAATAATAATTAAATAATTTATTATTTAATACTAATATACTAATCAAAGCTTATAGCTTAATGGTACCTCCTTGAATTCTATATAGGAGGTTTTTGGTTCGAATCCAGACCGAAACATATTTGCTGAGACAAGTTCAGGGGGTTTACCAAGTTGTGAGGTTCCTCCAGGAGCGGGCTCGGGCGTACGCTCCAGAGCATCAAATCCGAAGGGACGGTTGAAATTCCGTCTCGGGTGTGATCGTACCAGGCCGTTCAAAGAAAAAAAATACTAATATACTAATTGCTTTATAATAATTAAATAATAATTATTAATTAACTGATAGTCAAAAATTTTGCATGCTTTTTGATTTATTGTTTTAGGATACTTATAATTAATTAGATATCAATTAGAGGTGACAATTTTCACCCATGTCAAAGAAAATGAGTTGCTTTGGGTAAACAATTGTAATATAATGGGTTGAAATTGGTAACATCATAATATTGAATGGTTTGAGATGTGTAGCACTTGAACACAATGTTGGTCAAGACGGGTAACTAAAAAAGTATGTAAATACAATTGATTCAAACATTTAAAAATGATTAATAACATATTTAAAGATAAAATCACTAAAAACTATCCAAATGTATTATTTGTTTACTTACAACACATCTAAAGTTAAATTAAATTGATGTTTTTTAAGAACAATCCATTTAGAACCGAACTGATTTTGCTTAAAACCCGTTCTGACCCGCACCTGTTCTGACCCGCACCTGTTCTGAACCTGACCCGTTACCCAACCCGACCATTTTGCCAGGCATAATATCAATATCTATATTGATAGATTAGTATGACTTAATATATTTTTGACATAATTTTAATTGTTTTGATTCCGTTTTTTGTACTAATATGGGTTACCGCGGCAACGCGCGGGTAAACCTGTAGTTATTACAAAGATAAAACATAAATTATTTTGACACTGTCAATCCATAAATAGATAATGAAAAAACTCAGGTGATTGTTGACTTTCTTTTTGAAGGAGTTGTATTGCATTTTAAAAGGTAAATGATTTTTTTTAACCATATCGAACTAGACATGAATGCCTTCGTCTTCGTTGACATCATTCATTCATTCTTATATTAGAGGTGATTTGAGTTGATGCAAGTTTGCATGATTTATCTTTAAATTCCATTATAATTATGTGTGATTACGCACAAGATATTGTGACTTTTACGTAATTACACACATATATCCATAGGGGAAGGTTTCGTAAATTTTTTTTTTTGTCTAATAAGGCTAAAAAAGATTTTGAAAAACTCGAAAACCGACCAAAACAAACTCTGATTGAATTCTTTTTTACATCATTGGAGCCGGCTTGTAATTCCCAAAAACCTAAACCTTAAATCGTAAACAATAAACCTTAATAATAAAACCAAAATTATAAAAACAAACTCTAAAACCTAAAAGCTAAAAAACATGACCTAAAATTCAAACTCTAAAACTAGTTGTCAAAGCTAAAACCAAAAAACAAATATCGTAGGGTTCGATAAGACTGTTCCAATGCCATCGAAATGAGTTCAATCGGAGTTCGTTTGTGTCGGTGTTATAGATTTTAAAATTCTCTTTAGCCTTCTTAGGCAAAACATAGTTTTTATTTGAACTATGCTCATATATAAGATATTATTATGAAAACCATTTTTTTATAAAGAACTATGAGAATCTATCTATTATAATAAATTAAGATATCTTTGGACACATGGCGCATTCTTAGAGCATCTCAACTTTGATTTCCCGCCTCTCTCTCCTATTAAATACACCTAATATTAAATAATGATATTAAATATTAAATATGATTTTTATACATTTTTTATACACTAAAAAATTATTAATATTAAAAAAACACATTTTAAAAAAGCAATTTATTATAAAATATACAATCTATAAAAACAATATTTTAAAACAAAATGTTTAAGGAAACATATATTGAAAACAATAGTGTTTAACAAAATAGTATAATTCTTTTTATTGATAATCAACCCGTGTAATACACGGGGTAATACTCTAGTGGGACTTATTCCATTGAGAACTACTAAATATGAAAGAACCAAAGGAACTAATTTTGAGCCATATGTTATTAAGGGTATAAAAGTAATTTAACTTTAAAGTATGAAAAGTTACTATTTTACCATTTTAAATAACCACTCTATGTACAAAACTTAAAGCATAATGTACA
Organism: Mikania micrantha; assembly: GCA_009363875.1. Lineage (NCBI taxonomy): Eukaryota > Viridiplantae > Streptophyta > Magnoliopsida > Asterales > Asteraceae > Mikania > Mikania micrantha. The sequence goes on along the minus strand of CM018682.1, from coordinate 15,018,424 downwards.
AGTTTACTATGTAGTTCTTAAGTTCCTAACATAAAATTGGTTCTTAATGGAATACCCCCCATACTCTAGTTTAATAATATATTTAATAAGAGAGCGGGAACGCAATTAGCCGGATATGAAACTATCTTATATAGCACTTAAAGTAAAAGGCATAGACAAATTTTTTTTTTCTTATTATTGTTTATGAAAAGGGTAACCTCTGTGGTTCTCGATAACAAAGTTTGACTTGAAATCGTATTACGTTTAAAATAAACAAAAGTTTGAGATTCTTGAGTTGATTTTATTCAACAACAAATACAAATATCGCAATACATATGTATGCGTGTGTGTGAATATATGTGATATACTATAATAACTTTATTATGATTTAATAAATTAATTAAATCTTAATAAAATTTAAAACGCTTAATAAAAAAAAGTGTCATAACGCTTTTACATATACATGCATATATATATGTATGTATGTATGTATGTATGTATGTATGTATGTATGTATGTATGTATGTATGTATGTATGTATGTATGTATGTATGTATGTATGTATGTATGTATGTATGTATGTATGTATGTATGTATGTATGTATGTATGTATGTATGTATGTATGTATGTATGTATGTATGTATAAGTATAACAATATGTATTATGGAAAAATTAATAAGATATCAATTTAAACAAAATATATATATATATAAATGTGAAATTTTAATAAAAATAATCTTGACAAAATATTTAGAAGATTTATTTAATAACGTTTATAAACTTACAAAAACCTTAACATAAAATGTTGAAGTTTAGAAACATTTCAAACATACACTTACTAGAATACTACATAAATTATACATTTTTTTATATAATTTTAGAAGTCATTATGAAACATAGAGGGGATGGAAAAGACTAAAGCCAAAGTCCAACTTATTAAATAAAACTCTAAGGGGTAATTTTGCCAACCTTTCAAACCAATGTTAATCTTCACCTATTTGCCTAACCATACCCGACCCAATTACCCACGAATGAGCCGAATCACTTCCAGCTAGTTACAACATGACTACAGCTAGATTGGAAGTAGTTTTGGAAACTCTTTGACCCACGATTGTTTCTCAATCAACTATTAAGCACTATAAACAACATAATTGCAAAAAGATCATTTCTAAAAAAAATGTAAACAAAAACTAGGAACTTAAAATCGATCATAACATGGTTAAAAACCAAATATAACTGCTCCAATCATTTCCTTTGCCTCTTGCGAAACCTTCCGTGCAATCACAACTTACTTACAAGCTCTCGTTGATCATGAATTTGACCCGCATTGTTCGGCGACCACCTTCTCGGTTCTCCAAGGAATACTCATCAAAACTCAAACCATTGTAAGTTATCTATATCTCAAATCAAATGTTTTCGATCCCAAATGAAAGCCATATGCCGATTCGTACCATCGGATTCAACATCAATCGAATTTGATTAAAAATAAAAACTAGGGTTCTTCGAATGGCCATTTCTACAATTTGTAGACATAGTTTAATGGCAAAACATAAATGGGCTTGAGTTTTCCTTCCTAAGGACGAGTGTTTGAACCTCGGATGCATTATTCATTTTTTTCCCTTCTTTTGACAAAGCCTTTTTCCACTATTTCTTTTACGTAAATTTTTAAAAAAAAAAAAAAACAAAACAAAAACAATTTCTATGATTATGTTATATTATGATGCTTTAGGAAAACATTTAATTATGTTTTCATGAATTTAACTATAAAAGTATTTTAAACACCATTTAATAAAACAAGAAAAGTATAAATTATGTATTTAAAGGTTTCTGCATTTTTAGAAATACTTTGGTAACAAATCATAGTTTTGAAATAAGTAAATAACAATTTCACAAAGAAAATAGTACATAAAATTTCGAAACATTTTGAAAGGAAATTTTTATTTATATTCTGACAAATATATATATATATATATATATATATATATATTAATTTCATACAAATATATTTTATTTAAATAATTATTATTTAAATAAAATCTCAAGATATTAGTTAAATTCAAACTTATTAAGTAGTAAAAGTTTTGTAAATAAAACACATAAACGATGTTATAATTGTTTTGAGATAAATATGTAATTATTCTTTAAAGTGATTTATAATATGTATATATACACCACACACACACAGATATATTTGAAACATATTTTATTTATTTTATTAAACAAAGTATTAAATAAAACATTAAGGAGTATTTATTTAAACAATCACATAAATATTCTCAAGTTATCTTTCAACATTAGAAATACTTTTAGGTAATTCATCGAATGCATAGACTCAAAACACGAACCTTGAACTTTAAGGATGCTAAGTATTTCCTTTAAACGTTAGGATATGGTGTGATCTTTGACTCATGAACTACCAAGAACTTTGGACATGCTAAGACAACCCAAGTGAGTTAATTCTTACTCCCTTTTACTTTTGTAAACTTTTTGGGATGTTACATATGTCATATACACAAACATGTTCTTAGAGTCAAAACATATACATGATGCAAACATTTAAGCTTAGTAGACATGATTTAGAGGCTATGTGAACTTATGTGCTAATTGCTATGTGGGATTTAGGTTAGAACACGTTTCATACAAAAACAAAACAGTATCTAGTAGCCTAAGAATGTAGCGACGTTCTTCGCATTGACTTATGTCTTGTGTGAAAAAGGTGAAAAATACACATACATAAACATTATGATTTACAATGTTTAAGTTAGGACCTAGCTAGTCTTGATTTAAACTTTGTAAGATCATTTATTTGGATTCTTGTTTTGTGCTACTTGAAACTTACATATGCTTTAGATCTTGTTCTATTTAGTTTTACAGTTTTGCATCTTTTTATACGTATTATATTAAACTATCTTGAATTGTTCACCAACTGTGTAAATAGTTGATATTTTATTTTACATATGTAACAGGCTAAAGTGAAGACTTATGATCAAGACTTAGATTAGATTTAGAGGACCTTGTTAAATTAAAATAATGTTTAGTTATTTCACTTGTAATTTGATGTTGAAATCTTGTATTGTTTGGATGTTATTGAATGAATTGTTTGAATGGTTTAATCTGGATGCTTAAATATTAAAACATTAACATAGCACCATGAGCTTTTGAGCAATGACAAATCGCGCCCCGACGTATTCCGCCGTCGGTCGGGGTGTGACAGAAAGGAAGTGTCTGTTGTGTTCTGTATATAATTAATTTTTTAAATCTTTTATCATATACGGCTTATCATCTTGTAGGGCATAACTCTGACCGACCGGGCGGTTCAACTAGAAAGCTTGAAACCATCCTATTCAAACTGTATGAAGCATTGCTTGTGAACATGGGCTTCGATCGAATTAGAAAAAGACAAGGCCTGCTAGGTAGCCCATCTTTTTTCTAAATAAAAACAAAGCCCATTATGTATTGATCGGCTGCTAACTGCTTCACTTAACTAATACAAATCCATTATCTATTAGGGTGTAGAGGTGTACAAAAAAAGGGACCCGGAACCGACAACCCGAACCGGAACCAGAACCAGTCATACCCGAACCGGTGGGTACGAACGGGTACGGTTTTTCAGACAAATTAGAACCGGAACCGGAAAACCGGAACTGGTTCCACCCGAACCCGGCCAAAACCCGAACCGGCCAAAACCCGAACCGGAACCGGTCAAAAACCGGTTGGAACCGGTCAAAAACCGGTTGGAACCGGTTAAAAAAAACCCGGAACTGGAACCGAAACCGGGTATTGACTTTGTTGACTGGAACTGGAACCGACTGGAACCGGAACCGGTTCTGGAACCGGAACCGGTTCCAAAAAAAACCCGATTTGTACACCTCTATTAGGGTGTACAAAATTCATTATAAAGTCTAGGGGTGCGCAAAATTATCTGAATCTAAAACCGAATTTGAATTAACAGAAGATTATGAATGTGAAATGTCAAAAGTTTAAATCCCATAATATTTGGATATCCGAATATTTTGGATTCAGATTTAGATTTTAGAAATTTTCAAAATTTTAGAGCTCCGCATTATTCGAAATATTATGTGTATTTGTGTGTATAGATATACAATTGAGAACTATTGTTACTTGAGAGCTAAAATAGTTATTTCTAATCACAAGTTAAAATGATATAAAAGTTACTTTCTTTATTTAATAAACAAAAGTTTTTACTTGGTTTTATGGTTTTCACAACGAAAAGTGTTTTTTATTTTATTAATTTCCTATATATATATATATATATATATATATATATATATATATATTAATTTTATCTATTTTTATAAATAGCATACCCAAAACTTCACAGTTATATGATATTTATTTAATCACATTTATAAATATATATGTTATCATTTCAAATATCCGATTCACCATCTGAATGCGTATCCTATAATCATATTTCGGATACAAATTCAAATATTAAAATCAAAATCCAAAAATTTCAGATATCCCAACCTTAAACATCCAAATTTTCAGATATTCGAATTTAAACACCATCCATGACACGTTTACTCCTCACTTGTTTATACATCAGCATTCCAACAATAATGAGGCCATTGATGTTTACCAAAAAAAAAAAAAAAAACCCTTCAAATGTTGGACCCTGATTCCATTAACAAATATTTACGAAGGCTGAAGAGCTGGAAAAATAGGTACTTGTTAAGACACGATAAGACATGTTTAACAAAAAATTAACTATTTGAATTTATATTTTTTTAAAAATAATAAAAATTAAGAAGCTAGACATCATTATTTTATTATTTTACTACATAAAATAAAGAGCTGTCATGCTCAAATCACCAAACCAAGTATTAAACTATTCGTTTTCATGTTTTATATTTACATTAATCACGTCGCCTGAAACCTGTTAAACCTGTTAAGACCCGTTTTTGCCATCTCAAGGTTCCAAGACGTGCCACATAATTTTGGAATATTTTATATGTGCCTGCTAAACTACAAGTGGTTTTTAGTCACAAAGTTACAGTGATTTAAATGTAGCATTATAATTGGAGTTTATGTGTCAAATCCAAACAACATAGACACATTGTTGTAATTGGTTTAAACGTACTCAAACTCTTAACAGCTGCATAATTAATGTTATAATTGGACACCTTAGATGCATCGTTATAACTAGTTACGCACATCATTATCATGATTGTGTAGTAACATCCTTTCAGAAGATCAATGATGTCTTGTCCTAGTGGTAAGATGGAGGTATGAGGAAAGTGATAGAAGACCCAGGTCTTGGGTTCAATTCTTGATCACATCCGGTTTTACCGACTTTCCACCGTCGTGCCTTTGGGCGGGTGCTTGGGTCGGGTTTTCACTCGGGAATTGGTGACTGGTGGGCTAGAGGCTCCATCCGTCTGGACTAGTGGCCAGCTTGGGCATCCTTTAGCCATTGGGGGCCGCGCACGGAGTACCCGGCAGTTGATTAGTTGACTGTTCAAAAAAAAAATCCTTTCAGAAAATTAAAGTCACATGACTGTTAAGTTTCCTTTTTGTGACCTCGAGATCATTGGTTAAAGCTGCGAGAAACAACCCCTTACATAAATGTAGGGTAATTTGGTTGCATGCATCAGATCACGAAGGTCTCTCCCTGGTACTTTTACAAACGGAAGCTACGTCAAGCATCGAGTACATTCTTTTACATTTTTCTATTAAATTAAATAATACTAAAACAAATACCGATTTTATGGCATACTTTAAAAAAATAATGAAGAATATAAACATTTTAAAGCTTAAATGATTTTTGAGACTATATTAAAAAGAAAAGTCAATAAGAAAGGTTTAAGGTCTAGTAGGTTAAGCTTGTCACAAGTTTAAAAGTTGAGTCGAGCCGGATATATTAACTTCAAGTCCTTGCTCAAGTGGTCAAGTTGATGCATGCTCGACTCATTTCTTGGGGTGTCTAGATTGGTGTGATAATGTTAATAATTGTGCATAAATCTCGCATGCTCCCGGACGGCTATGTATTGGTGGTGATATGGCTACTAAAGGTAAGATGGCATATAAATCATAAATGTAGGATATGATATGTTATAGCTTTTTTTGTTGAAATGGTTTGGTGGGTGTGCAAGGACGTTATGGCCTATGGGTGGTACCATAATGTCAACTACATATGCATCAATCAAGCTAGGCCTATTGAGGCTTGAGAGTGGTGGCATGAAAGCACCACTAGTGCATTTGTGTTTATTTATGATGGTCTAAATAACAGTTTTATAAGGCGGTTAACATATTTTATTCAATTGAGGCGGTTCACTTTTGGTTTTGGGGCTTTTAGGGCGGTTTTGAAGATCTCTCAATTAAAGCGATTTTAATTTTCTCGTTTAGGGTGGTTTTAGATCCATTTTTTTTTTTTTTTTTGCCTTTTGTTTCATCATATGGGGAGGTTTACCAAATATGGGGCGGTCCTCTTTTATAGGGCGGTTTGTAAGTGGGTTTTTTGGGCTTTCATATGGGTGGTTTTAGGTTATAAGGCGATTAACTTTGAATTTGTAATCCAACGTTTCAATCTCCATCAACAACGTTTTCGATCAACATTAATCGACGTTCGACGCCATCTCGTCTTCTTCTTATTATACGCATTTACTCACATTCTTCTCTGTAAATTTTAATTTGATTATTCAGGTAAAATTTCCACTTTAACATAATTATCTCTTTTTATTTTTCTTCGTATAATATATATTTTTTACATTATATTAACTTCATTTATATTTTTTGTTTGTAGATTTGGATATATTCATGTAAGTGATTCTTTTATACTCAATTTACACATTGCATGAAATCTATGTTTTAAGGTTTGAATCATCTATCTTTTATTTATTTTATTAAATTTTATCATTTTTATATATTATCATTTTTGTTTAGCATTACGTACATTTAAATTTAATGTTTTTATTGATACATTATGTCTGGCAAAATTGGGGGGTTGAATTAGATTGGGTAACGGGTCAGAATGGGTGCGGGTTAGGGATCTTTTGTGTTTTAAGCAAAATCCTTTTAAAAAAAATCAATTTCGCTCAAATTAAAATGAGTTGTAACTAAACAAGTGGTTTATTTGAATAATTTTTAAAGATTTTCTATTTAAATATATTATTGATCATTCTTACTAATTAAAATCCATTATATTCACATGGTTTTTAAGTTACCAATCTTGACCCGCTTTGTGTTAAGGTGTTATCCATCTCAATCTATACTAAGTCATAATGTTGCTCATTTCAACCCAAAATGCAATAATTGTTTACCAAATTGAGAGGCCCCAGGTCCCGGGAGTCTCCTCGGTTGGCAAAACATCAAACCCATAGTCCTTAAACCATATTTACATTACTATAAAAGCGAAATTTAAGGTGATGACATAAAATAATGTACACATATTAAACAAACGCTAAAACATAGCCCACACTTCTAACAGTTATATAATATAGCCAGTCTATGCCAGGGTAGTCTTCAACGTATGCCATGAGCCCTCCTGGTCTCCTTTCTCAAACTATTCACCCTGATATGCATGTAAAACAAGTCAGCTTTATGCTGGTGAGTTCTAAGTTCATTTCCTAGAAAAATCCTTATTTATTCATGTCATCACATGACATAATTCAAATACATAGCATACATGTCCTCATAACATAATTACATAACATACATAGCATCATAACATAATTACATAACATACATATCATCATAACATTATTCATACGGTGAAGGAACTTCGCCGTCAACTGCTGACCCGAAGTCAAACATGCTTGTGCAGCACAAGGCTCTATAACCATGAACTGACGACCCAAGTCGACAGGCTTGTATTAATACAAGACTCTATGCCTACCAACCAAAGTTGGCAGCTCATGCATGCATAAGACTTCTTTAACTGAACTGGCGACACACAGTCGACAGGCTTGTGTTTCCACAAGACTCTATGCCTACCAACCGAAGTTGGCAGCTCATACCGGTACAAGACTTCTTTACACACATCATTCATACATAACATGGTTTAAATCATTTAAAACGTCATAAACATAATCACTTTACCGAACCGCAGTGCTCAGATTATGCCCAACCGCAGCCGGGACTTCAAAACCACATTTCCTACTCGACCTCGGTCGAGACTTTTAAAAATCATTTATTTCTCAACCGCAGTCGAGACTTAAAACATTATTTACCCAAAAACATTCTTTACTTTAACATATTCTTTTATTTGACCGTAGTCAGGTAAAACAATCATTTTCATAAAATAACTTTATAACATGCATAACAGCCCAAAATGATAGAACATTTAAAATAGGGCTACAAAGAACTCACCTGAGCTTAATAAGGCACAATCTGCTAGCTTTCTTCCTTTTCTTACTTTCTCACGTTCAGAATGATATGCTATTAATATGGATATCTTATCATAATTATAACCTTATCATATAATATAAACCCTCTTTTCAGGGTTTCTAAACCGGTAACACAACGACTACGTTATAGTTATCTCAAATACAAGTGTTTAGCTTGCTATAACGACCCGAAGAGTTTTATAAACTTAATATTATTTATCTCAATTAATAATAACTTGAGATAAATTTATAATACTTATCATGAAGATGCTCAGATTTACGATTACCGCTCGAAACTTCGGCATGTCATAACTTTCATTCGGAGCTTTATTTCAAAATTTCGCTTCCACTCATTTTGACCATTTTTATCTCTACAATCTTGTTATGCTTAAAAATTACTTATTTGCTCGGCTTAGATAAGCGTATTCTCTGATTTAATTAATTCGTCTTAGGGTGTTGCTAAACTTTCTGTATAATAACATGGGTTTAAGGCAACCAGAAGCACATACATATTATATCCTCATAAATCTCAAGAAAACTTTATCATTATCTAGATGTAATTGGGCTCCAACCGAATCCAGTTCATGTTCATCATACAAAATCAAAATCAATCAAGACTAAACTAACACGAGATGGGAATCATGAACACATACCTTAAGGATCTATCTACTCTTCTTGATGCTCTTCTCTGCTCGTACAAAGAATACGTTGATCATAATACTTCTAAATAAAACTTGAGAATGCGAGAACTAGATCTTATCTTCTAATTATAAAGTCGGTTAAAATGAAATATCTGATTTCCATACGTCACATTCTTTGAATTAAAGTTTGAATTAATTTATAATTTACACTTAGGGCCCTTGAACTTTGAGGTTCTATTTTTAAAACCCCCTTCTACTTTGCTCACATATTTTTAATATTCACGAGCTTATATCTTGTTCATACTTTATCGTATAACGGTCCCGCTTATATTAGTGTGATCGTAATTACTTCGGGAACGTTCATAAAAATTTCGAACCCACACGGTCACAGAAATTTTTACACGTTATTAATAGGCTCTATAACGTGTCCGTACAATATCGAATATTTTTAACGTTTATATCATTTGGATCGTAATTACTTTACGAACGTTTATATAAATTTTGGACATAAACGATTGCCGAAATTTCGCACGTTTATTATAAGGTTACAAAATTTTCGGTTGTTACACAAATTCTATCCATTTATATTGATATTAGGTCAAGATTGCCAATTATATAATATATTGATTATGAATTATTCATACATTTACTTGTTCGTTTTCTATTAAGATAACCTTTAGTATATATTCGTCTGAAATTTATTTAATAGAGATAAAATTCAGATGGATCGAAGTAATTGGATGTACCATACTAGGGATGAGATTTTTATACCGAATACCGGTACCGTACCGGTAGATTCGGTACCGGTAACGGTACTTCATTTTCTCAAGTTTCGGTAGCGGTACTAACCGGTACCGGTACCGGTAAAATACCGAAAATTCCCGAAACGGTACCGGTACCGGAATATAGATATTTTTTGTTTTGAATTTGATTATTTACTAATCTAGTGTAGTTTAAAAAATATTTACCATGATGCGTTAACACCTAATTAATATTTTAATTATTAAATATAAAAAATACTATAGAAATCGAAAGGACGATACGTTCAAATTTTATAGTTTGTAATTCTTCGTTTTGTGAACTTGATTTTTTTATAATGTATTCATATGATGCATTCATATGCATATATTTTTCTTATAATTATGACATAATAACATCTATAATTTCAAGACTAATATTTTTCATCTTCATCTCAACAAAAAATTGAGAAAACGGTACAAAACCGGTAAAGTACCGAAAATACCGGTACCGGTACCGATACCGAACCGGTACCGTACCTAATGTTTCGGTACCAGTATCGGTACCCATTTTTCAAGAATTTCGGTACCGGTATTTTCGGTATCGGTACCGGTATGGTACCGATCTCATCCCTATACCATACTGCACGTACTTCCTCAGCATATACAAAGGGCATTCAAAATTTTCTCAAAGCTGCTGAAGTTAATCGGGTGAATAAAGGCAATGGAACGATTTGTTGTCCTTGTATGATTTGTAAAAGCTTTAAAAGATTTGATGATATAATGGAAATAGAGTTTCATTTAATGAAGCATGGACTTATGCCTAGATACACTTGTTGGTCAATGCATGAAGAATCACGTACTTTTCATAGCACGTCGTCGATAAATTCACACAATGATTTTATAGAGAACAACGATTCACATATTGATAAAAATGAGGACCCTTCAACTGATCCCAATGACAATTTAGGTGAAATATTACATGATCTAGAGAATAATGTTAGTGATAATGACCAAACAAAATTACATGCTTTGTTTGAAGATGCAGAAAAACCATTATATCCGGGTTGTGAAAAGTTTTCAAAGCTTAGAGTAGTGTTAAAGTTGTTTAACTTAAAGTCAATTTATGGATGGAGTGACAAGAGTTTCACAAATCTCTTAATTATTTTTTATTATATGCTTCCAGATGGTAATGAGTTACCAATTTCAACATACCAAGCAAAAAAATTAATGTGTTCAATGGGCTTGGATGTTGAAATAATACATGCGTGTCCAAATGATTGTATGTTGTATAGAAAAGAATTCGATAATGAACATATATGTGGTACATGTGGTACATCTAGATACAAACGTAAAAACAAAACAGATGAAGTGGACGATGATGTGACGAAAAATGGACCAGCCGCTAAACTTTTGTGGTATTTTCCTATAATACCAAGACTAAAACGATTATTCTCAAACGAAAATGAGGCAAAATTGTTACGATGGCATAAGTATGGTCGTATAAACGACGGGAATTTAAGACATGTGGCGGATTCACTCCAGTGGAGAAATATTGATATCAAATATCCTGAATTTTCCAACGAGGTTAGAAATATACGGTTTGGATCAATCCTTTTGGTAACATGAGTAGCATCATAGTACATGGCCGGTTCTTTTATGCATTTATAATCTTCCTCCATGGTTGTGCATGAAACGAAAGTATATTATGATGACATTGCTAATTCAAGGTCCAAAACAACCTGGAAATGACATTGATGCTTATTTGTCTCCATTGATTGATGATTTAAAGTCCCTATGGAGTTCAGGTGTGCTCGTGTATGATGCATACAAGAAAGAAAATTTTAATTTACGAGCCATGATTTTTTGCACAATAAGTGATTTTCCAGCATACGGTAATTTATCAGGATATAGTACAAAAGGTAAGAAAGCTTGTCCTATTTGTGAAGACGAGATAAATTCAATCTGGTTAAAAAAAAACTGCAAAAAAATTATATACATGGGACATCGAAGATTCCTACCATTTGAGGCCGTCTCTTAACCGCCCTATAAGATATTTATGACCGCCTTATATAATATAAAATGTACTAGTGCACAAAAGTCGGTTAGAACTCACAAATTAAAAGAACTAGACCAGGACCAGGTTGGTGTGGTTCTCTTAACTAGTTTTATGATCAATTATTCAGTTCCTTTAAACCATGACCGAAACCTTATTATAAATTCACTTTTTGTTTCAATCGGTCAATGAAAAGAAGCAATGGCAATTTAACTAAAAAGTGTTGAGAAAAGATCTGATTGTAAGAAAGAAGGTAAAGAGGGGTTGATAGTAAGAAGGTTAATTGATCAAAGAGGTCTCAAATCTAGGTCTCATCAAGATCAAAGTATAAATTCAAGAGGAGATTTTTTTGGTGTGCACATCTCCTCTTGAATTTGTTTTAGGATATCCATATGGGTTGAAAGGATACGGATTGTGGAGAATGGAGAAATTAAGCATGTGGTCTTTGTTAATAAAGATGCAGTGTTCCGAACGAACATTCTCTACAAGAATGATTGAATACAACCAATTACATATTTCCTCTTGCTAAAATTCTTTATTACATATTTACTCAATCATAAAACTAAATTACATATTTACCCTTTTCCAAACTAAATATATTACATGTTTATTTATTTCAGTAAAAAAATATTTTTGTATTTCCTTTTTTACCCTTAATGAACTAATTAAAAACAATTTACATATTTCTCTTTAATAAGAGGCAGTTTTGAAACATGAGGAGATTTGTGATTTTAGTTTAACATTGAAGATATATGTAATTTGGATGTTTAATAAAGGGATATATAATAATATCCCAAGTGTAAAAATAAATTAGGGCAATTTGAATATAAAGGAGGTTCAGATTAAGATGGAGTTAAGTCCAATGACAGAGGATGGTAGACATTCAACCAAATCAAATGAAACTTCATGTGTTAGTTCTAGTAACTATAAAGGTGTTAGTACTAGTAAGTAGTAACTATAAATTATAGTTACTTACATTTTTACTTTTTCTTCATTAATTCTCACTCTTTCATACGAGCTTCATTTATATTTTTATCATCAATATATACTTTTTAATTCATTAGTTATTTTTACAAGTTTTTCTTAGTTTACAACAATTTCATTATTAATCGAATTAAACTAAAATCGATCCATAACATGTGGTTAACCAATCAATTGGTTATAGTTAAGGATATGGATTTAGATTAAACCGAAATAGCGGTTTTGGTTATGCAAATAGTCATAACCGCCCCGAACCACGTACACCCTTAACTATAATTTTATCATGGATAGACAAAAAAACGGCTTATAGTTCCTCCATTAAGATATAGAAATGATGCTAATATTTCTACACTAGCTTTTAAAGCAACTGAATAAGAGAGTACATGTAGGAGTGAGCACAATAACCGGTAACCGAAATATACCCGTTAACCGGACCGGTAAAAACCGGTAACCGAGACCGTTTGTTTTTTTTAGTTCGGGTTTCGGTCCTGGAATTTTACACAAACCGGTTTCGGGTCGGGTATCGGGTATTAAACTTAAAAAACCCGAAAATAGACTAGGACCGATTATTTATGAAAACTAATAAGGCTTGCCGGCTTGGACAGATTATGGGGCCCACGAAAAATTAAAAAAAAAAGCCATTGTACGTAATAGGCCAAAAACCTAAAATTAAACACAAACAAAAACCTAAAAAAAAAAGCCTTTGTCCTGTACGTAATTGAATTGTTGCGATTTTTTCTTGATTTCCTGGAGCACAAGGTTACGAATCCTGCACAGTGCACAAGGTAAACTTGCATTACTTTTTGATTTGCTAAATAGTTTGAAGAATCCAGACAAAAGAATGCAAAAAAAATATAAAACATGATACCTTGATATGTTGGAATTTAATATTAGTAAATCAAATCAATATATCACCTGGTATATGATCAATATAGAATAGACAGATGCAAATATATAAACTAATGAATCAAGGATACTAATGCAAATATATAAACTAATGATCAATATAGAATTGCGCACCCATCTTGACCCGAACCCGTTCTGACCCGTTATCCAACCCGAACCCGTTCTCACATCCTTTTTCAACAATAAATCAACCATTTTTTAAAATATTTATATTGAAAAAAGGTGTTTTAAACAATATTAAGAAACACAACTAAACAACATATTTGAGATTAAATAATGTAAAAAAGGAACAGAGATATATCAAACCAACAGTGGTAGTTCTTAATTTTTAATTTAATCATTTATGATATCAAAATTAACAACAGTATCTAATGGTTTTTTTTTATATTAGGTGACAAGATGCTAATATATCACTTTTATTTGTTGCAGATGGATTCAACTACCATTCATGACTTGTCAAGCGACGACAATCAACAACCAGAGAAAAGGAAATCAGAAGCTGTTAAAAAAGAAACACAAAAAAAGAAGGCTAAAACATCAGATTTAAAGAAGAAGGGACGGTCTACTGTGTGGGATGATTTTGACAAGTTTACTGATGATGAAGGTGAAATCAAAGCAAGATGCAAACACTGCTCCAAAGTTTTGGCTGCCGATCCGAGTAGAAACGGTACATCTGCCTTAAAACGCCACATAATTTCATGTGAAAAGCACCCCGAGAAATTAAAAGATCAAACCAATATTTTTATAAAAAAGAATGATGACGTGGGAGGGACAAGTGGTGAAGTCAAAACATGGAAATTCTGCGCGAAATCAAGTAGAAAAGCTATTGCAGAGATGATTATATTGGATGAGCTTCCGTTCACAACTGTAGAACACGAGGGTTTTAAAAAGCTTATGGAAACAATATGTCCTAATTTTAAGGTACCTAGTAGGTTCACAATTTCCAGGGATGTTGGTGAAATCTTTCTAGAAGAGAAGGGCAAGTTGAAGTCTTTTTTGCAAATAATAAAGCTAGAGTTTGTTTAACTACCGATACTTGGACCTCCATTCAACGAACAAACTACATGTGTGTCACAGCACATTTTATTGATGACGACTGGGTTTTACATAAAAGAGTGATTAATTTTAAACCAATCTATAGCCACAAGGGAGAAGAGATTGGTAAGGTTTTGCTTCAGTGTCTAAAAGAATGGGATATTGATAGTGTGCTAACTATTACAACAGACAACGCTTCGTCTAATGATACAGCCATGTCATTTCTTAAAACTAGATTGAAAAATCAGTTGTTAGCAGGGAAATATTTGCATGTCCGTTGCATGGCCCACATTATTAATTTGATTGTGCAAGACGGATTAAGTGGCAAGAGCTCATGTGTTGATCGTATTAGAAATGCCATTCGATATGTTCGAATTTCTCCAAAGAGACTAGAGTTGTTTAAGAAGTGTGCTAAGGCATCAAACATTGATAGTAAATCATTGTTATGTTTAGATTGCCCAACAAGATGGAATTCGACCTATGAGATGCTTTTTAGGGCTGAAAAATTTGAAAAAGCATTTGACGAGTATGATTTGGAAGATTCAAATTATAGAAATGACCTCGGAAGTTGTGATGTTCCAACAGAAACAGATTGGCATTATGCAAGGGGTTTAGCCAAGGCTTTAGAAATGTTCAAGAACAAAACCATAAAAGCTTCTTGTTCATCACATGTAGTAGTTAATCAATTTTTCAAAGACATTATGGAAATTGATACACATTTAAGGGAGTTGAAGAGTTCTGGGGACTTAATGAAGAGAGTTACAGGCAGCAACATGCAAGTAAAGTTTGAAAAGTATTGGAGTCATGACTCAAATATTAACATGTTTCTGTACATTGCAGCAATTCTTGATCCTAGACAGAAATTTCGTGTTATTACATTTGGTTTTAATATAATATGTACAGCAGATAAAAAACCTCAAGACAAGCAAGAAGACATCGATAAAAAGATTCATTCAATGATTCAACCTATAAATGCTGCATTTGAGTTATTATTTGAAGAGTATAAGTTACTATACGACACGGAAAGTTCAAAAACAGTATCAGAAAATGATGGAAATGTTCAACTTTTTTCTGAAGGAGATAGTGACTTTTTTGCCAAGTTTCAATCAAGTGGTGGGTTTACCTCTTATAATACCAAATCTGAGCTACAAAAGTATCTTGAAGATAAAGAAGAAGCATGGTACCCGAGTTTTGATCTTTTACAATGGTGGAAGACATCTTCATCAAGATATCCAATTTTGTCAAAAATGGCAAAAGGTTAATATTAATGTATAAGTTTATTATTTGTATTTTTTTTATTAATATCTAATATTCTATTTATTATTGTTGTAGATATTTTTGCTATTCCTGTTTCTAGTGTTGCTTCTGAATCAGCATTCAGTACGGGTGGAAGAGTTGTTGACGCGTATAGAAGTTCTCTATCTGCTCCAGTTGTGGAAGCATTGATATGCACACAAGATTGGATTAGAAGGTCAAGGAAAGAGATTACTATCTTGGATGACTTGTCAAACTTTGATGACGTTGGAAAAGGTAAACAACAATGAAGTATATATTTATTTTTCTCATGATTTAATAATAAACAATTTGTTATTTGTTTATGTAGAAATCTCAGAGAAGCTCGATCCTAATCACACAAATCACGAGGTCGACTAGCCAAGGCTTAAGGAATTGTCCCTTATTTGTTTAATGAATTGCTGAAATACTTACTTTTTCAGTTCAATACATTTGATTCAAGTTTTTTAGTAAGATTTTCATGATTTTTTTACTTTATTATCTTTTGACTTGAATGGTTTTTTTATTTCATTTTGTTGGGTTGTTTAAATATTGATGGTTAATTATTGGTTTTAAGATACGGATCACATGAATTGAAGCAGAAATTTAACAACTAATCATTCCCAATAAATAATTAATAGGTCTTTTTATCAATTTTATATCCATTGAATACCATTAGTTGTCTGTATGTGAATGAAATTGGATGCTTGTGTTTTTAGCTCCCTAAAATATTGACTCTTGTGACCACATGCTCTTTAAAACGACAATTGAATGTAGATTTAAACTTTTTATCATGGCTTATACTAGGCTTTGGTAAAAGAAAAACTTAACTGGTTCTGATGATGCTTTTGAAGCCCACTAATAGTCTTGAAGCCCTAAAACTCTGTTACTGATGTTGCTTTTGAAGCAACCCCTTTGCAGAAAATACCCAGAAGGTGAATTGATTACAACACCACGGTACCAGACCACCAGTATTTGCTAGTATTCTGCGTGAAAAACACATGCATCAGAACCAGTAAAACACCATCATCAACCTGAAATGAAAAAGAGATTTACCGTTGACGAACAAGTAGGAGACTAATCAGACCATAGTGGAGCTGATAGGAGGATGAATCTGAGGTCAGACGAGAGGAACAAATCGGCAAGAAAAGAAAAAGTTATCATCATAAATTGAAAGTCACATCAAAGAGTGTCTGGATTCACTATCGATGTTTGCATCCCATACTTTTCGCAAAGCCCACATGAAGCTTTGTCTTCTTCCTCTCATTTATATACATCACACTGCTGCCCTGCCTTCAATCTAATCAATAACCCCAAGAAAAGGAGGAGTAGGTTGACGGAGCCGGGCACCGGCCGGTCGGAAATGGAGTTGTCGCAGTGGAGTTTTTGTGCAGCAGCTGGAAGTAGGTGGGATTTATTCAAGACCTCATCGGTCTTAGGGTTTTTAATACCCGAACATCTGCCCGACAAGATGGTAACCGAACCCGTGATTTCTTCCCTCGGTCGGTCTTCGGTTTTCATATTTGCAAACAACCGGGTTCGGTCCGGTCCGGGTACTTTCAAAAACGGGTCGGGTAACCCGGTAAGCTCACCCCTAAGTACATGTGAACTATTGACTTATGAAGAAACCATTGGTTCAGTTGAGAAGAAGGAGTGGTGAAGGGCAATGGATGAAAATAATTGCTATATTATAAAGGAAAAACTTGGGAAGTTGTTGATAAACCCAAGGATGAGAAGTTTGTGTCTTACAAGTGGATTTATTTAGGTAAAAGAAGGCGTGTTTGATGGAGTAGGTCCTAAGTTTGTAGCTAACCACTCTTCTATAAGAGTGGTATTGTTATTTACATCCTCCATGGATTTGAAATTGGAACAATTGTATTTGAGAAAAACTTTTTTTCATGGATATCTAGTTTTTTTTGAAGGGTATTCCACTTATACACTACTTCCAAATAATATCTTCTTGTCTTGATTTTAAACCAATACTTAATTTTTAAGAGACAATGTCTCTACCAAATGGTCTAGTCCCACGTTGGCTGGATATCTAGATGAGGACATTTATGTGAAACAACCATTAGGCCACACGGAGTCGTCCCGTGTTTCCCCACTTTTCCCCGTTGCCACATCAGCGCCACATCAGCTTTCCCCACTTTTCCCCACTTTTCCCCATTTTGCACGGTGTCGTCCCACTTTTCCCCACTTTTCCCCATTTTCAAATCTTATTTTTAATTAATTATTTTAACAACAAATAATAATAAAAATAATATTAATAAAATAAAAAAAGATTCATTAAATTTAAAATAAAAAAAAAGAATACAAAAAAAATACAAGCAAAAAAAAAAGAGTAAAAAAAAATAGTAGAACCTAAAAAATTAAATTAAAAACCTAGAAAGGGCAATGCCATCCCCAACGAGCAGCAATTTCTCGTTTACGATCGAGAATCAGTTGTAGCATTGGTTCTTGATAAATTGAGTGGTCTTTCATCATAAACTCTAAATCTACAGCCTTTTGCTGCTCGTCTAAAGCCTGTTGTTGTCGTCGCATTAATGCAACTCGGGCTTCTTTCTCCTCTTGCAAAACACGGAGTTTTTCAACTCGATGGCGTTCTCTTTTTTCGTTGTCCTCTTTGTTCAACGAGTTGAATTCCGCCATTTGTGCAATTAAATCGTCATGCGATGAGAAGGACGCGGCCGATCTTTTGCCCTTTCTTGTTGGCCTATCCGGTTCATAATAAATGCGTGGGCCATCACGATCAAGATTGGTGTTGATGTCTTCGTCATCATCATCAAGGTTGAGGTCGATGTGGGGGTTCGCACTACCCATGGACTCATTTGGCTTCGGCCTTTTGTTGTAGATTGTGATTCACAACCTACTGGTGGAATGTCGCACCATAAAGGGCTATAGCGGACCACATCCCACGCTTGGATGTGATCGAATCCCTTTGATTTGACCAAGGTTTTGTAATTTTTCATGGCCGTTTTCAAAACATGTTCGTCCCCTTCACCGCTTTTGCGATTCATGGAACACTGTTGGTAAAAACCATTCCATTTCTTCATGGAAGCGTTCATATCGTTCCATTTGGAATAGATTTGATCAACAGTCCTCGACCTGTCCTTCACGAGATGGTGAAAATGTTCGGTTACCTACATATAAAGAAAATAAATTTAAGCATCAACCGTTACTTTTTTTGTTAACTTAAATAATGTTAAAAAATACCTTTCTATAAAAACCATCCCGTTTTTGCGCATTACCAACATCGGGATTTTCAGAAATAGTTAGCCAAGCTCTGGCCAACGCAACCTCCTCTTCATCGGACCAACGCTTGGCCGGTGCTTTCTTTCCAACTGGTTTCTTTCCCGGTCGCCTAACCGGTTCTTGTTCCTCTTCTTCTTCCGACTCGACTTGAACATGTTCGCTTGAATCCGAGTCGTCTTGATTATTGTCACGATAGTCTAAACATACAAAATAAAGTAGACTTAAAAAATAAACTTATAAAAATAAACAAAATAAAATAAAATATAAAAATAAACGTATAAAAAATACCTTGAAATGGAGATTGTTGTTGAAAATTTTGTTGCTCTTGTTGAATCGATTGCTCCCACCGGTTGAATTGTTGTTGAGTTCCCGGTGAATATTGCAAATATGGAGGCGGGTTCATTGGATCGTAGAAAAATGATGGTTGATTCGGAGATGGCATTTGTGGATGATACCCGGGTGTGTTGAACGGGTTCATTTGAGGCGTTTGAACATTTTTTTGTCGTGGTTTTCTAAATTTTTTGGTTGATGACCCACCACGTGATGATCCTCCTTCCATTTTAGTTGAAAATTTTATAAATTTTGGTGTATAATTTATAGAAGATGAGAGAAAAAAGTGTGAGATTTTGGTTGGTTTTTGAGTTGTTTAAATAGAAAAAAAAAATTGGTTTTTTTTTTTTTTTTTTTTTTTAAAAATGCCGTTGTACAACGGCTCTTTTCCCTCTTCGGCTTGAATCGGCGAGTCCACACCGAAACACCCCACCCCGAATCCGGGGGGTGGTGTTCCCGATCTTTCCCGGCCGGCAAAAGCCATTCCCCGGCTTTCCCCGGGTGCCACTCCGTGTGGCCTTAGGGTTTAAAAAAAAGTCTAGAAGACAATGTGTGTTTATATAAAAAAATCACTATATGGACCCAAACATTCACCTATACAATGGTACAAAAGGTTTGATGTGGTCATGATTACACAGATTTTTTAAGCAGTTCATATGACAGTTTTGTCTATTTCAAAGAATACAGGAGGAATAAACTCATCTACTTATTGCTATATATGGATGATATGCTTGTGGCATATAAAAGCAAGCAGGAAATATACACCACCAGGAAATAATTGATGATGGGTTTTGAAATGATGGAATTAGAGGAAGTTAAAAAGATTCTTGACATGGAAATTCAAAGGGATACAAGTTTAGTAATGAGACAGACACAAAGTTCCTATGTGAAAAGATTATAAAAAACTATAATATGGAAGACTGTAAGCTAGTAAAAACTCCTCCTATAGATGCTCATTTCTAGTTGCCAGCTAATTATTCCAATAATACAGATGCAAGCATTCATTACATGAAAAGAGTGCCTTATAGGTCTGTAAACGAACCGAACGTTCAGCGAACAGTTCGTGAACCGTTCGGCGGAAAGTTCGTTTATGTTCGTTCATTTAATAAATGAACGAATACGAACAAGAAATTCCGTTCGTTTAGTTAAATGAACAAACATGGACAGAGGTTTTGTTCATTCATTTGTGTTCGTGAACATTCGGTAATATGTTCGTTTACGTTCATTTATGTTTGGTTAAGTTTATTAATTATATTTATTCATAAAATGTGTTGGATATTTTTTGTTTTTTATTTTTAGTTTAATACCATAATATTTAAGTTATTTTTAGTTTAATACTATAATATTTTATTTATATATTTATAAATGATTATTTTCAATGCTTGACATTAAGAATGTTGATTTTTATTGTTTAAATAATATGTGTTCGTTAGCGTTCGTGAACAACCTAATACTTTAATGAACGAACACGAACAAGAATTTTCGTTCGGTTAGTGTTCGTGAACCGTTCGTGAACAAGATAAAAGTTAAACAAACGAACACGAACAAGGGCTCGTTCAGTTCGTTTACAACCCTAGTGCCTTATGCTAACACTATGTGTAGTGGTCACTCCACTATCACTTCACGTAGACGTCACGTAGGCGCCAAATAAACAATCAACACCATCACCCCTTCATCACTTTACATCATCATCACCTCCTCATCAAGCCCCCATCACCTCTCATTTTTCCCCTTTCATCACCTTTCACGCGGTGACACGCCGATGCCCTCACGCCGTCTTCCCGCCGGTGGTGTAGTGGAGGTGAGGGCGTGATAGGGGCTTGAAGCCTATCACGCGATGCGGGTCACATCTCACTACGGATGGCCTAATGTGATCGGTAGTTTAATGTACTTAACTATTGTACTAGATCTGACCTAGGATATGCTATGAGTTTCGTTAGCAGGTATTTGGTTGTCAAATGGCATATTGGTGAAAATATATGGGTTAAATATGTCAAAGTGGAAGATAGGTTGTTAAATTGTTCGTCACCAAGTAGAGTAAGTTATATCGGTTAAGCAACACTTTGTCTCTGTTCGTACTTGTAATCAATTGTTTTCTTTACCAAAGGGGCTTTGCTTTAGCGGTACCCCTTTGGCTTTCCAAATGGTAGGTCACGGGTTCAAATATCTCTCAAAGCGAAAGAGGGGTCCTTCGGAGGTCAGGGGTTTTCCGGTGCGGTTTCCTCCTAGAGTGATGGTAGGGTCTCAACGGAGGTCATGGTAACTAGACCTTGGTGGCATGGCCTGAAAATCAGTGGCTCATACGTTGAGATCCAATACCATTCAAAAAAATGTTTTCTTTCTCAAATACTTGTCGTAAATTGTTTTCAATCTTGTTTCTAATGCATATTCAATTGTTTCATTTATTATTGTTTTTTGGTTTGAATAATATAACAGTCATCAATACAGTGTTTGAAATTTTATTTATTATCAATTAAAATTTTCAATCGTTTTCTAATTTATAAATTAACATTATTAATTCTAATTTAATTTGTTTATTTAATATGTCTAGTACATAATTTTTTTGACTTAGTTAACATATATAATGCACCTAAACGACAGCAATTGTGGTTTTTATTCAAAAGTTCCAATACATTGAAGTTCTAGCTTGGTCAGTTGGTCTTATGTCATGAAACACAAAAGGCTAAAATTTGGGGTCAGGAGAGGGGCCTTTTATGCAAGCAAATTAACCCAATCAACCCTTTATAGATTTCCTATCCTTGTGTCAGCATGCTATTTTTTTAAACATTTTTTGTATATTTTTTATTTCTTGATAAAGATAGCAAAAAGATCGATCATTTTACATTGACTTATTTGGAATTTTTGACGTTCATTAGTTAACTAGATGCATGTGTTATAATTTGGCCAAAACTGAATACCAAATCTTATTTCCCAAAAAAAACAAAAAACTAAATTGTATAACGTAAAGGTCACATAAATCACTCGTATAACCCTAGGGGTAAGATATAATAAAAACAAGATTTTGCCTAAAAACAATATGAATAATTTAAAAATGACATTTGACAACTCTAACGAACTCCGATTGAACTCATTTCGGATGCGTTAGAACCGTCTCGTTGAAACTTAAATCCTAACCCTAAACTCTAAAGCTAAATCCTAATCCATAAGGCTAAATACTAAATCTAAATTCTAAATTCTAAAGCTAAAACTAAAGCTAAACCTAAAGCTAAACTCTAAAGCTAAACCTAAAACCTAATACTAAAAGCTAAACCGAAATCTTAAACCTTAAAACTAAATCGTAAACCTTAAAGCTAAATCCTAAACCCTAGAAAGATACCCAAAATCCTTAAGTTAAACCTGAAAAGCTAAATATAAACCCTAAAAACTAAACTTTAAAGACAAACGCTAAGCTAAATTATAAAACCTAATTTATAAACCCTAAAAGCTAAACCCTAAATGCTAAGATCGTAGTGTTCGACGAGACGGTTCCAACGCATCTGAAATTAATTCAGTCGGATTTCATCAGGGTTGTCAAATGTTGTTATTAATTGTTCTTAGGCAAAATATCATTCTTATTTGAACCTACCCCTATAACCCCATATTGAATTTAAAGAGACTCTTTATACATATCTTTAATGCTTATGAAGTTATTATTTATTTATCAATTTTCATTATAAATTCACACATATTTAGTTAATAATTGTACTTTATGTTAATTTAGAATTATTTATCAGTGATTAAGATTATGGTTATTCTCACTATTTTATAGTTGAAGGTTTCAAATTGTTGCTGAACCCATGCATGGTGTAGAACTGTAGATTACAAGTAGAACTAGCTAGATGGATACGTGTGTTTATCGTTTTTTAAAATAAAAATAACTTATCAATGATCGTTAATATTAAACATAGTAATAACCGTTTTAAAAACAAGTTAAGAAATAAAATCCTTTTTTAAATAACTTGATAGGCCTCTGAGATAAGCAAAATAAATAACATATAACCATGGCACACTTATTATGTTTAATTATATTTATAAGGTAACTATATATGAAATTGCATAAATAATAAATTTTATGTATGACTTTTATGCTGATACATTATGATTGAAATTCCAACAAAAAAAAACTTTAAATGACTTTAGTAAAACATTATAAAAACATGATTACAATTATGTGAAGTTTTATCAAATAAAAAATTGACAATTTTAGTATTTCTAAAACATTCTCATAATATAACGTAATTCATAACTGCTAAGGTAAAATATTATTTGCTGTCATTTAATAACGTATATATAAATTTAGAACTTTCATAAATTTTAAAAGATTAATTAAAAAAAATAAGAAGATTAAAAAACTATTTAGTTATATTTAACAACCCATTAACGGTTTTTTTAATGTCAGGACCGAAAGTGTAAACAATATTAGAAGCGTTGATCAACCAATGATTAGAAATGCATGAATATTTAATATAGTTATCCGGTTCTATTTTTTTATGATGGTTGATTTACAATTGCCACCATTATTCTCTTTTTGGCCTCATTTGCACTTCAGAACAGTGTGTTTGGTAGCATAATTTGTTACTTCTCAACATCAAAAAGTATGTTTTTAGAATCTTTTCATTTAATTTCTCCTATCAAACGCTGGACCTTCAAGTGCTTCATTTGTCATATTTTGAAATTTATGATCAATGCACCAACCAAATTGATTAAAAAAATCACAAATTGATATACACACACATATTCCATTCCAATGACAGACAAATAGTTAAAGAGTTGCTCATTTAAGTGTATTCTGACTACTTATTTTAATCCTTCAAAAATATGTGATTTATACTAAAGCTGATTTTTTTAAAAGTTGACAATATGTTCAAATAACGGTCATTGCATCCGGAAACGTCTCCAAAATGTTTTATCTTTATATAATGGGTCGTTCCCAAAATAATGGATCATCAAATGCTCATGTCCCGCTTCTCTATCTCGATTAATATGGATTCTTCTCGCGATAGGATGGGGAGTTTGAGACGGGTTTTCGTAGGCTATCGTCAGCAACGCCTGAAAAAAAGGCTTGTAACCTCGCTATCATAAGATGGTGAAGATGAAGAGGATGAAGAAGACATTTAAAAAAAATTAAAATAGAATAAAAAAAAGATTTTTATGAGTTTGAGTGAAGAGGTGTAGTTTTTGTTTAGATGTTGTGGGTATTTTATAAGGTAAAATATATATACATATTTTTAAATTTATCCGTTTACATCCAAGGTTTTTTTTTAAAATTTTTTTTTATTATTATTTTGTGTGTGTGTGACCCATTACCAATTAATCCACCAATAGTGTGATAGGAGAAATAAATGAGGAGCGGGCACCGATTTCTTTCGGATGTTGTCACCACCAGGGGAGGGGGTGGTGTTCCCACCTAGCCCCGCCCAAACAAGTCATCCCGTTGGTTCCGCGGGCTGCCGCCCATTGCAAAAGTTCTAAGTAGATTTTAGTGTGTCTATCTTGTTTCAAAATTGTATAATCGTTATGATCCTCCTCTCGGGAATCTAAATCCTCTTAAAAGACTAGAATCACAAATACTTTCACAAAAAATCACATTCGTCCTAAGATATTACTGAAAGGATGATACTATGTCAGTGTCGTAAAAATCGGCTTAGTCGGTTGGTTAAGCACTGATTAATTTTTAGGTAGCTGGTCAAACTCGGCTCTAGTCGTGAGAGGCCCCGTTCCCCGGGAGTCCCTCGGTTGGTTAAACATCAAAAGCATAGCTTTTAAACCGTACAATGGTTGTGTACTATAGCAGCGGAAATCACTACATAACATTTATTCTTAATAGGAATGCCAGCTCTTGAATAGGTAGTTCTCATGTCCTGCCACGAGCCATCATATCCTTATCATAACTTCCTCCACCTGACATGCATACTAAAACAAGTCAGCTTTCGCTGGTGAGTTCTAAGTTAACTTTTCTATAAAAATCTTTACTCATTCACAACTTTATATAACATAACATACATTTCATCATAACATTAATCATATTGTACATAAAACATTAGCCTTTCGCTGGTGACCGAAGTCAACAGGCTTGTGCAACACAAGACTCTTAAACTATCAACCCGAAGTCGATAATTTACACATGCATAAGATTTCCTCAACTAGCGACACACAGTCGGCAGGCCCGTGTTTCCACAGGACTCTTAATCCATCAACCGAAGTTGACGGCTCATACCGGTACAAGACTTCTTTACATACATCATTCATACATAACATGGTTTAAATCATTCAACCATCATCATCATAAACAGTTCCTCGCACCGCAGTGCTCAAGTTCTGCTCAACCGCAGCTGGCAAAACCACATTTCCTTCTCGTCCTCGGCCGAGTGTCTTACAAAAAAAAAATCATTTCTTTCTCAACCACCGTTGAGACTTAAAACATTCTTTACATCTCAGCTGAGACTTTTAAAATCATTAACTTCTCAACCACAGTTGAGACTTAAAACATTCTTGACACCTCAGCTGAGACTTTTAAAATCATTAACTTCTCAACCACAGTTGAGACTTAAAACATTCTTGACACCTCAGCTGAGACTCTTAAAATCATTTACTTTAAAACATTCTTTACTTGCAAACATTCTTTATCTGAAAACATACTTTTCCTGAAAACATGCTTTACCTGACCATAATCAGGTTAAAATTACTTTCATACAATAACTTTATAACATACATACAATCATTTTCATAAAACAACTTTATAACATGCATATCAGCCCAAAATGATAAAACATTTAAAACAGGGCTATAAGAACTCACCTTAATTCATAGCTCGACTTACAATAAATTCCCAATTAGCCTCGGCTTTAGGAATTGCTAATAACTTGTATAACATTGTTGTTTTAACATATCATTCAGGTATCCTTATATAAACCAATAGGGCTAGTGGTTAGATTAAATTACGTTCTTACGTACTTGATTTATCCTAACCACTCATACCCATGCTTGACATTCATACTTTACATTACTTGCTCGGCTTAGACAAGCGTATTCTCTTATTTAATTAGTTCGTCTTAGGCGTTGCTAAACTTACTGATTAAATCTTTCTGAACTTCTAATGTCAAAGACATTGCCTTGATAGTCATCAGATAGTTAATGTTGCTGATTATGATGCTGAAACATTTTCCTAGACAGATTAATGGCTTAGAAATGATCAATCCTTGTTATTGATTACCCAGATGTCAGGAAATACTACAACGTAGTATGAGAATAGGTTTAACAACCATATTTAACATACTAATCTGCATGTTATCATCAACATCAAATACTCGTTCCAGTGAGTATGTTAATGATTGTGATTAGTTTGAAACACTTGGATTTAACCTTGTATTTCAAGGATTAATCAAACTAATCACCTACCTGGTCATAATCAAATAGTTAAAATCATTATAACCATTGTTATGATTCCATGCAAACCGGGCATTACAACGGATCAAAACAAGGATTTACCCGTTAACAGTTCGAGTTCTTCGTTTATAATCAATCCTAGCCATCATCTAGGCAATAATCCACAACGCTAACTATATCCTCACGTTCAAAAACTAGATTTAATCAATCATAATCAATCTAGAAGGTTTAAAATGAACCGTTACCTATTTAGACGGAGTTCTGCACGTAAAAAGACGATCCGGACATGCAGAAACGTTCCCTGGTGCGATCTGGATGTTTAAACACTTTCAAGATGGAGTTTGGGTGATAAAAATATGTGTTTTGTGCGTATGGAAGCGAGAAACGTAGAGTAGAAGGGAAAAGATAAGTTTCTTGATGCAATCCGATCGTTTTAAGCAACTTGCGGACGAACTGGGTCTCAGGCGCATCGCCCCAGACGGAATAGCGGTCTGGGGCGTACCGCGCGGAGGAAAGGCGGCCAGATATTTCCTTGGCTTCCGGGCGTACCGCCTAGGCTCGACATGCGGCTCGGGGCGTACCGCCCCAGGCAATTTTCGTCCATTTTTTGATTTTATCTTCGTTTCGCGATTCCGAGCACTCCGTAACTCCGTTTCGTGCACGATTTTCGCCCACATTCACCATTTCTCGCATACTATCACCCTGTAACAATTTCATCTGTCAAATCAACGTGGATTTCAAGCACGATCAAATGTGCTTATTTCTTTGATAACGTAATTCTTCAAACATCAACAGTTACTGAAATCTCGCACGTTTATTTCTAGATTGCTAAATTTTCGGCTGTTACAAATCGGCTAGGCGGGCAAAATCTGCCGGAATCCAATGAAGTTCCGACAACATCATCCAATGACTTTTGAAATTCCAGCCTGAATTTCCAATGAGTTTAGGATTTCCGGCGACTATTGATATTACGGCAAAGACTGTGGCCTTTTTAAAATTCCGGTGATTTTTTGGTAAAATTACATATATATAGGGAAGTGTTTCTAATGCTAACCTTAGGATCAAGCAATAACTCAATAATTTCATCATATTTAATGATCAAATTTTAAGATTCTAATCTAACGGTTGATATTTAATTATAATAAAATAATGTATTTGATTTGAAAGAAAAGAGAATAAGGGTATTAATGTAATTTGCTATATTAAATACTTTACACTCTTTTTTTAAACATCTATAACTTTTTTATACTATAATATTTTTTTATGAAAATTGCACCATTTTACTCGTCTTATTGTTCTCTTTAATTTCGTTAAAGTCTTGACTAGTTTTTTTTTTATTTTTTTCAGACGTTCGTATTTACACCAATGTAACGAGTTGTAACGAACTTGGGTTTATATTGTTGTATAATAAATAGGGATTACGTTTAAGAGTGTAAACGAGCCAAGCCGATCCCGAGCTCGTTAATTACGTTATATTCTTGACTAGGTTTTTTTTATTTTTTCCGGATTCTCGTTAATTACGTTATATTCTTGATTTTGTAACGAATTTTGGTTTTTAAAGTATTAAAATGTGTTTACAATCATGTAGATATAATTTTTAAAGTATTAAAATTTATTTACAATCTTGTAGATATAACGAATTTTGGTTTTTATCAACAAAATGTTATAGTATTTTTTTTAAAACTATTAACATGTATTTACAATCTTGTAGATATATTTTTTTAAAGTATTAAGATGTATTTACAAGGACAAATTTTGGTTTTTATCAACAAAATGTTATAGTATTTTTTTAAAGTATTAAAATGTATTTACAATCTTGTAGATATAATTTTTTTGAAAGTATTAAAATTTATTTACAATCTTGTAAATATAACGAATTTTGGAGCATCCGGAAAAAAATAAAAAATGTAGTCAAGAATATAACGTAATTAACGACCTCAGGTTAGGCTTGGCTCGTTTACACTCTTGAATGTAACCCCCTTTTATTATACAACAATGTAAACCCGAATTCGTTGCAGCTCGTTACAAATAATTTGTTATTTTTATACTTGTTACATTGGTGTAAATACGAACATCCGAAAAAAATAAAAAAAACCTAGTCAAGGCTATAACGGAATTAAATAGAAAAATAAGACGAGTAAAATGCTGCAATTTTCATAAAAAAATATTATAGTATAAAAAAGTTATGGATGTATAAAAAAAGAGGGGGTAAGTTAGTAAAATAAGCAAATTACTAATGTGCCCTCATCAGATTTAATAATAGAAATCTATGTGTTTAATTTTGATTGGGTAATTAGAGTTAATGGGTTATTGTCATAAGTGTGGATTATAATTAGATCACATCCCTATAACGTAATTAACTAGCTCGGGATCGGCTTGGTCGTTTACACTCTTAAACGTAAACCGTATTTATTCTATAACAATGTAAACCGAAATTCGTTACAACTCGTTACAAATAATTTGTTATTTTAATACTTGTTACATTGGTGTAAGTACGAACATACGAAAAAAAACAAAAAAACCTAGTCAAGACTATAACGGAATTAAAGAGAAAAATAAGACGAGTAAAATGGTGCAATTTTTATAAAAAAATATTATAGCATAAAAAAGTTATGGATGTATAAAAAAAGAGGGGGTAAAGTATTTAATATAGCAAATTACTACTTTACCCTTATTAAATAATAAAAGAAAAGGTCATGTGTTCAATTATGATTGGTTTATGAGGGTTAATGGGTTAGTGCCATAAATGAGGGTTAGCATTTGAACCCAATCCTATATATATATATATATATATATATATATATATATATATATATATATATATATATATATATATATATATGGATATTTAATTGAGAACTTTTGGCACTTAAGAACTAAAAGAACCAATTATAGCCACAAGTTTAAAAGAGTAAAAAAGTAACTTCTCTTATGTTAAAGGAAAATTACTTTTATATCTCTTAAAACATGTGTTTTAAAATTAGTTCTTTTGTTCTTTCATATTTAATGGTTCTTAATATAAGGGTGAGGTTATAATAAAAAGGTTTAGATTGGTGAGAAGTGTGAGAAAGATTGTGCGCCATTAGATATATAATTTAATATTTGAGATCAAAGTTTTATTAAAAAAGTTAGTGTAAGGGTATTTTAGTCATAGACACTTTTGTTGACTTTTTGTCATGTTCCCCCCCATTTTTTTAAACGATCGTAACTTTTATATACAATATCATTTTTTTTAAAAAAATTACACCAAAAAAACGAGCATTTATTATCTTTAAAACGAGTATAGTATTGTTATACAATATCACTAATCTCATCCTTTTTACTTGAACCTAATCCTTTAATATAATAAGTCCATATATATATATATATATATATATATATATATATAATTTAACATTTTTACAAAAAATACATATATAGAAAATTTGGAAGCATATATAATTTTGAAAAAATGTATACAAATTTTCCGATCCAATTAATTAAGATTAATCCCAGCTAATCTCTAGTCTCTATCCATCACACGTGACCCGACTAGTGTCTAGCGTAGTTTGTTTCCCACGACATGTACAATTGCAACATCCCCGATAAGACAAGATATATGGGTTCTTCGGCCCAAATCCATGTGCCGATCAAAAACATTAGACATCTCATTTCAAATGTCTTGCCCTCATAGTCATAGGAGCGTCATTAAAAACTATTGCATCTTCTTTTGGATAACTTAAACCCTTTACATCACAAATATGGGTAAAACCTATTTTTTATAAGGGGCAATTACATATATCCCTTATAAATTTTATTTATCTATCTATACTAATAAACCAAAGTTTATAAGGACACATGACGCGTTCGTAGAACTTCTCAACTTTGATTTTCCGTCTCTTTCTCCTATTAAATACATCTCATATTAAATACATCTCATATTAAATAATAATATTAAATCTTAAATATTCTTTTATACATTTTTTAAAGTAAGAAAGATATTTTTTGATACATTAAAAATATATTAATGTTAAAAAAACACGTTTAAAAAACGAATTTATTATAAAATATAAAATTTTTAAAAACAATATTTTAAAACATAAATATTTAAGGAAACAAACATTGAAAAAATTAGTGTTCAAAAAAATAATATAATTATTTTCATTAATGATCAAACCGTGTAATACACGGGGTAATAACCTAGTTACATATATACTCAATCCAAAATTTTAATTACATATATCTCCTCCTCTAATGCTAAAAATTTCAACTATACCCATTTTCATTAAAATGAATTAAGAAATTACTATTTTACCCTTACTTTAAAAGATTTATTATATATATTTTACCCTTCTTTCAAATATACCCGTATTTTACGTTTTTTCCTTTATTTTCTTGTGTTTTTTCTTTTTTAAATTGTGTTTGTTTTGTACTTTTTTCTTCTTATTTTATGTGTTTGTATTTTTTTTACAACCATCAAAATGAATGAATGGTGTGGGCAACAACAAAGGTTGTGCGACGGCACTGCAGTCGTATGGTGGGGGGCGATGAACGAATGGGTTTACGTATGTGTGTTGGGAATTCAATATGTAAAGATATTAAAGTTGGGTATATATGTAATTAAAATTTTTAGTTGGGTATATATGTAATTAGACCTCAAAAGAGGGGATATATGTAATTCTTCCTTTTTTATAAAAACCAAAGACTTAAAACATTCCTTCCAGCAACTGCCCTAATTGCGCCAAGATTTACTTAGGGATCCGATTCTTTTCAAAATAATTATTTAATCAGCTGAAACTTAAGTCTTGCAAATATAGCTTCACTGGTTGGGGTATCTTCTGTGACCGAAAGATCCCGTGTTCGAATCCTGGTTGGAGCAAATATTTAATGGACATCCAGGTGACGGAAATGAATCTTGAGCTTAGACTCAGATTCTGGACGATGGGGGCCGAGGTTTACGGATTCCATCCGGTTCCCACGCATATGGGAGCACATGTGTCTCAAGGTCGGAGATCAAGGAATTGATATTAGCTATTAATCGTTAGGATAAGTGAAGGTAGCACAAAGATAACCACTGTTCGAAAAAAAAGTGAAACTTAATTTTAAAAACATACTGGAGTTTGGTTTAAAATATATTCAAACCATCATTATTCTTTTAGCCCAAAATAATTATATGAATTAAACTCGTGGGCTCCTAAGCTTAATTTGTCAAACGGGCAGTATCCCAACTTCATAACATCATCAAAATTAGGTTTAAATCAAAACTAAAACAATTTAAAAGAGTTTAAAAAAGAGTGCTTTTAGATATAATCTTTGCATATCCAAACCTTCGGGTACAACCTTGATTATGACTTCCTGAATCTTGCATTTCTATATGTACATTGGTAACTCTTGAGCACTTCCTTAGGGTCTTTATACTTTTTATTGGCTTCAAAAGTAGGTTGTAATTTATGGAGTGAAAATATGAACAAAAAAAATACCATAATTAATGAGATTTAATCAAAACTACGTCTTTTTGATGGGTTTCACATCTAAGTTAGTAGCTTAACAGCCTCATATTTACTTTCCTCTTAAATATATTAATATTGTAGATAAAAGTTATGAACATTAAAGAAAAAAAATAACTTAATAAAAATTTAACAAAAGGTAATAATAATCAAATCAAAATAATCAAATATGAAGAGATTTTTGCCTAAAAAGGAGAAGGTAATATAAGTTTGACATGTATCATGCCAAAATAATTAATAAATGATAATTTAAGCATAACATCTTATTTTTTGTACTACAATTTTATTTTTTTGTACTGTATTATTTTTTGTTCTAAATTTTTTTATACTAGATTTTTTTGCTGGGTTTTTTGTATCGGTTTTTTATATTTTTGTACCGTATTTTTATTTTTTTGTATTATATTTTTATTTTTTGTACATGATTTTTTGTTTTTATTGTACTAGATTTTGTTTTTTACATATCAAACTCCTATAATTTGATATGAAATATTAAATTTTTTTTTTGATAATTTAGATTACTTCTAACGTTTTTCAATCTAAAACTTTTTATAATAACTCAACTTACTATAATCACAATCAAATAATAACAAAAAAAAACATAGTAAACACTATTTCTAAATTCAAGTACACATATGACGTTTCAATACAAATGGATACATGTACATCTAAAATGAGCTGTGAGGAATAGTTAAGTATTTAGTTTATCCTGTAACTATCCATGCAATATATATACTACTATATGAAAATCATGTATATTTATTTATAGATTTTAGATAGAAAAAAGACAAACTTAAAAGTGCAATCAGTTGATGAACGTGTCACTTGTTTTATGATTTATGCTTTGGAAATTTCTTCTTGTTCTTTTTTGGTCATCACATGTGAACTTTTGTTCATGTGATTCCAAAGAGATACTGTCTTTTGTGTTTTGGAATGTGATTACAAAGGTAATTGATGAATATACAACTTTTATATATGTCTCCATCTTTTGTTTCCTTTTTGAAAAGAAAAAATTGCAACACAAGTCTTTCTTAATCTACTAATTTTTTCAGAATTTTTTTTATTTCTTATTTCATTTATTTTTATGCATAAATTAACTCATAAATATACCAAACCTACCCCTTATAATTAGCATATGTACATATATACTTATAAAGTATGAAAATATGTTGCTCGCTTTGATGCATATTTGTTGATCCTCCACAATGATGTATGCTAGCACATAATTAAAGAGTTAACATCCCGCCAACCATGATAATATAACTCAAATTTTATTTTAGCAATTCCAACATCCTTTTTGTTTAAAAAAAATATATATGTTCATTGTCACATCACTATCTAACATGTGAAATATATAGTTTAAATATAAATATGTACACATAATTTTTTAAAACATTATCTATAATTGTTAATACAACAATTAAATTGGTCATACTTCTCAAGCATCATATAATATATATATATATATATATTCATATGCAGTTTTTATTTTTCTATTATATGTTGGCTTTCATTTAAATAAATCCTTATATATTAGTGAATGTAAAAGGTTATAATAAAAATGACTGACGGATTACTGGAGTATCATCGTATCACCAGCAGCACCATCCGATCATATCACCATCAAGTCACCAGTTCTGGAGGAAACTCAATACTTTGAGAAAACTCCGCTTGTGGGATTCGAAATTAGTACCATTTGATTCTTGAGCCTTATTCCACAACCGAGATACTGCTAGCCTTTAGTGCATAATATATAATCAGAAGATTTAGAAAGAATATATTCTCCAAGAAGGTACATAAAATGGGAAGAGGAGTTCACGGGCACCAACAGGAAGGAAGTTAATGTGGGAACATATATAGGGAAAAAGTGCATAATAATGAATAGGGGAGACTTGTGGCCTCAAATTCACCCCTGTGATTCCATTGCATAGACGTCAGTGATAATAACACCCGTGATTCATTCATTATTCAATTCTCTAACCCCATTTCTCACATTTCCAACCCAACTAATTACCTAGTACTAATCAAATCTAAATATTGATTTGTAAACTAAATAACATTAACTAAGCGAGATAAATATTTGCGTGTATATAATGATGAGGAAATTAGATTAATATTAATAAAAAGTAATTTATTAAAGCTTCTATTTTTATTAATATAACTGTATTAGTTTAATTAGAGGTTAGAAGACATGATTAGAATTTGATAATTTATATATATATATATATATATATATATATATGATATGGTTCAAATAAGAACCCACCATAATTGTGTTAACCCAATAACTCAAATCCAATGGTATTAAATTTCTAGATTTAATAAGATCTTGACATGTGTCATCTAACCTTTTAAAATTAAAAAGGGTATTTCAGCCATTTCATTTAATATAAAAAAGTCAGATTTAATAAGAGAGTGACAAGTGTCACACTCTTAAAAATCCATCAATTTTCCTTTTTTTAAATCAAAGTTTCCCCCTTGATTTTTATACACTTATAACTTTTTTATACTATGTTATTTTCTTATAAAAATTACACCATTAAAATCGTTATATTTTTCTCGTTAATTCCATTATAGGCATGCCAATTTTTTTTTTTGAATTTTTTTCGAGCGTTCGTAATTACACCAACGTAACGAGTAATAAATACAATAATTTTCTCTCATTTTTTCAAAATATTTTCATCTTTAAAATGTTTTACAAATTATTTTTGAGTGTTCGTAATTTTCTCATTTTTTCGAGCGTTCGTAATTACACTAACGTAAAATCTTTCCGTCTCGTTACAAATTATTTTTTATTATAAAAATTAGTTCATTAATATTTTAAAATATTAAGAACACTTTGAAAAAACTCAGCTCGTTACATCAGTGTAATTATGAACACTTTGAAAGAATTTAGCTCGTTACGTCAGTGCAAAACGCCGTTGCATCAGTGTAATAGCTCGTTACGTCAGTGCAAATTACGAACATTTTAAAAAATTTTGACAAAACTATACCTGAATTAAAGATAAAAAATGACAAATTTAATGGTGAAATTTTTATAAAATAATAATAATATATATAAAAGTTATGAAAGGTTTTCTTTTATAATCACTCTATTTCACTTAAATTATTAAAAGCTACCAATGTGGGACAAAGTGAAAACACAAACAAACATTTAGATTAGAATTAAAAAGTTGTATCATATGCCATAAGAGTTGTAAAACTCTTAATTTTAAAAGATTTAAGCAAATTACTATTTTGTCCTTCTAATATGTATTATATAGTAGTATATAGTAGTATATATATAAATTATCAAAAAAAACACAGCTTATAATATATAGAGTGATTATGGCGTAACAATGTGATCCATAATGAGATTATAATACCAATATATAGCGTGATTTAACACTATTACACCAACATTGTTAATAATATGATTTATAGTGTCTTAGATGAGTAGTAGCGTGATTATATATAGCGACTTTTATTAATTATTAGTACATTTGTCTCTTCCCCACATCACATATTGCATTTTGGTTACTTCGGATGCTAATTCCACTTAATAATAGTGTGATTATAAGGTAACAATGTGATTTCTAATAAGATTATAAGATTAGTGTGTGATTTAACACTATTACACTAAGAGTTTCGTTTATAACGTCAATATAACCACTAATAGTGTAAGTTATAGAATTAGAGTAAGTAATAGCGTAATTATAGCAAGTTTTATTATTAGGGTGTAAGTCTTTCTGATTGGCATTAAATGTCGCATTCTTGTTAATTACTTTGTCCCCTAATTATTTTTAACCACAAGCTTTCTTACGTAGCACGTATATTGTCTTAACCAGCAGGGCTCACCTAGCAGAGGTAAGACATACATCGCTGGATGCACGGGAACCTTAGTTAATTCCACTTTGTAGAATACCACATCTATATATACATATATAGTGTTAAGATCATTTTAAAACTCAAAAATATCTATTTTTGTGAAAAGTCATATCAATGGTTCATACGTTTTATATTTTGTATTTTTTTATAGTTGCTTATGGTTATGTCCATTAAAAATTATCAAAGTAATTTCTTCATATATTTTTTAATTTTTTTATTATTTAGCTACTAATAGGTAATAGAACTTACAT
This sequence comes from Mikania micrantha, assembly GCA_009363875.1. NCBI lineage: Eukaryota > Viridiplantae > Streptophyta > Magnoliopsida > Asterales > Asteraceae > Mikania > Mikania micrantha. The sequence continues at coordinate 14,981,899 of CM018682.1, read as the reverse complement.
GTTAGTTATTACGCAACTTTTATACATATGAATTATAATGTGTGTATAGATAAACGAAATTTATCATTATATACTTTTTGAATATATATAGGCAAATAAATGCTTTTTTTTCATATATTTTGTAAAACATAAAAGATTGCATGGTTGAGAGGTGTTCTTGAGTTATAAATATACTTTATACGTTTTAAAATGATCATAAATATATATAAGATGTGAGATGCAGAGAGAGAGAGAAAAAAAAGGAAAAAATTAAAAAATTAATTGTGTTTGAGAAAACTTTTGAAAATTACAAAAAAAGAAAAAAATATTTTTTAGGTATAAAAAAATAAAAAATAAATTTAAGAATTCGTTTCATGCATGTTACACATTAATTTTTATTGTTAAATATTGTAAAAACCCATTGTATAACATGTGTAACAAAATAACACATTTTACATGTATCAAATAGTTATAATTTTTTTTATTTATTTTTATATAATAACATATATTACATATAAAAAATTTGATTGTTAAATCATTCTTCACAACTCAAGTGTTTCCAATATATTCATCTTTTGTATGTATGTAAGTGTGTGTATATCCGCGTGTATGTATTAGATGAGTGCTCATATAATTCCACAAAGAACCCAACATATTAATACAAATACTGATAAAACATGTAATTAACCACGTAACATATTACATATATATATATATTATTATTATTATTATTATTATTATTATTATTATTAAATGTTAAATAATAGACGATGATAATTTATTATTAAAATAAATTACACATATAATTTTTAAAAATTGTATATACGGCTTAAGCTTTAATATTATTTAAACTCTTAAATTTTGTTAAAATTTATCTTATTGTGATCTTCATGTCTATATATTTATATTCCATGTCTTAAACGCAACCTTTAAACAAAAACTGATTTTATATATATAACTTTATGAACGACTGCTCATACCCGTTTAGTATTTTTATATTCCATCAATAGTTCAATAAATGCACATATATACCCTTCACTACCAACCTAAACCCGAACCAATGTACTTTGTCTTGTAACCCCTAACATTCAATTCTCTCTTCTCTTTGCTTCTCCACTTGCATTTTCATGGCCAATTTTTTACACATTTCTTCACTTTTTATTCTTTTACTTGTTCTTGGTGCCACCACACAAACACTTTGTCATTCCAAAAACTTAAAACCAAAACAAAACAAATGGAATCAATTTGGTGTAAATTTGACAGAAGTTGAGTACTCAGAACAACAATTCATGAAATGGGTCAATTTTGTTGGAACTTTAAAGCATTCCCTTTTCTCCATTGCCAAAAACAAGCTTTTTCCATCTTATACACTCACCGTTGACCGGAATCCAGCAACCGGAGATTTTACCACCATTCAACAGGCTATTGATTCTCTACCCTTTGTGAATCTCATTAGAGTTGTCATCAAAGTCCATGCAGGAGTTTACAAGTAAGTTTTATTATTATTATTATTATTATTATCAATCTTATTATTTTCATGGTGTTTTCTTTGAGCTTATGAGACTAGCTTGTGACCAATATTCAATGAGTCCAGATAGGATAACCTACACATTGTGTGGTCAAATCTTTCTTTTCATGGATAATTTTGCTTAAGAATTCAATGATTTGTTTGCACTTTATATGGTTCCAATGGTTCTTATTTATAACCTTAATTTTAGATAAAACCCCAAGTTATATACGAATGGCCGGTTTTATAATTAATAAATGACAAAAGTTTCATTAGCTAGTGACATTAAAATTTGAGAGCATTGAACAACTCAAAAATATGAATTGAATTTCATATGTTTATTTTCTTATTCTTTTTAAATTATTTATTATGGGAATTTTGTAATTCATGCAGAAGTTCTATGCAAACAAATTAACATAATTATTACATAAAAATACAAAAGTTCCAAATCTGTATTCGTAATACGTATACAATTTTACAACGCATAATTTTAGATTACGACAAACCTCTGATGTATATCGTTGAACATGTACCTTTTTACTCGGTTTATGCAACATTTATAAATCCAAATTTTGAATAATGATTTATGAAAATTATAATACTAAAATTAATAGTTTATTAACTAACTATTACCACTATAAATATATTATACATGTCGTAACGTTCAGCTTTTCATACCTATTATTATTAAATATTTAATTGGCATTTCAATTCCACTGTGATATTTCAACTTAATTTGTTTTCTAATTAATGTAGTAAAATATATATTTCTTATATATATATAATTAAACCTAACATATATCTATCACGAAATTATGCTAACGAGAGTTTTAAAGTTTCTATTTAGAACTCATGCTCCTAAATGATATCTTTACCAAACCATTTAATCACTTTTTTTTAGTTTTTTAATTTCTATACAAATATTATATAATATAATAGGTACATATCGAATCAATCATTATATTTTTCTAAGAATCATAAAAAGTTGTCTCGTTTTTTACTATTGATAAAAGTTTTTTTTTAAGCATGTGATATTTTTCTTAGTAAAAAATTAAGATTCACTGACTTTGAATACATTTTTATAATCAAAATAATTTATTTTTTTATTTCCAAACCAACTTATGTATTTGTAAGTAACCTTCATTTGTACTATTTGTAAAAAGAATATTTTCGTACCCAGAAACCGGTTAATAAAAAAATATCGTTATCGGTTGCTACAAAACTTTTAGTCAAAACATTCTTTTCATGTACTTTTTTTTGTTTATTGTTTAAAAAAATTCTTTTATGATGTAAAGTTTCTGGGTTATATTGAAATTATTAAATAAATACACATTAGTTAGTATTTAATAAATTATATATACTAAATAATTGATTTTTTGTTCGTATATAGGGAGAAGGTAAATATACCGCCACTGAAATCATTCATAACCATAGAAGGCGCAGGTGCGGAGAAAACAATAGTGCAATGGGGTGACACGGCTCAAACCATCGGTGCCAGAGGTCAACCCATTGGCACATATGGGTCAGCCACTTTTGCGGTCAATTCACCCTATTTTATAGCCAAAAACATAACGTTCCAGGTATTGTGTATTTTTGCGACCCTCACAAAAACCTAAGTTTTTTACAAGTGATTATTATAAAATATAGGAAGAAATAAATACTTTTTTAACTTGAAAATAAAACGTTTATTAAATTACAAGTTTTCAACGCATAATGTATGTGATACATGCAGAACACGACACCAGTGCCGGCACCGGGGGCCGTAGGGAAGCAAGCAGTGGCATTTAGGATATCTGCAGACACGGCAGCATTCGTCGGGTGTCGATTTTTGGGTGCACAAGACACACTTTATGATCACTTGGGTAGGCATTATTACAAGGAGTGTTATATCGAAGGCTCCGTTGACTTCATTTTCGGCAATGGTCTCTCTCTTTTCGAGGTTTGTTAATTTTTTATCCCTCTTTATTTAAGCATTAAGTTGTAATTTAAAAGAAAAATGCACACTAATTATGCTCCATAAGTCATAACCTCAATGCCTTAAAAAAATAATAAATAAATCTTACTTTAACTTTATTAGACACTTGGCATATTCTAAGAATTAAAAAAAAATATAACTATTTTATTATTTTTCTATGAAATTATATTTAATCATATTTAAATTAAAAAAATCATCTTATATAGTTTAAATTTGTATTGATAATTATTAATTACTAATATTTTTTATTTATCTCGTATAATATAAAAGTTACTTATCGTACTAAATAAATAAATGTTAATTTCACCCGCCCAATGTATGAAAAAGTCAATTTCACCCTCATGTTACATCTTTCTTTCCGGTTTGTCAATTTGTACGTGGTGTAAATCAGCAAAGCAGAACCTATAATTTGCATGGCTCATTTCTAACTTCATGCCTAAAATTTGAGATTGATTTATTAATTAATAATTTTTCAACCTTAAACTAAGCTGATACCTATATAACTACATTTGGCTGATACATGTATTTTTTAACTATATATTTATTTATATAACATAATAAATATGTTAATATGATATTTTTAACAAAACTGTAAATATATGAATTATAATATCAAATAATTTTTTTGTAAATTAATTTACAAATAATGTGTTTAATTTTTAAACTTGTGAGCTTAGTAAATTCGATATATGAAGCTCGCTTAAATTCGTCTCGATTCAAACTCTTAGAAAGATAATTTGAAGCAGCTTTGAATAATATGACAGGGTTGTCAAGTACATGCAATCGCACCAGTAACAGGAGCAGTAACAGCCCAAGGAAGAAGTAGTTTGTTAGAAGACACAGGGTTCTCTTTCTTGAGATGTAAGGTCACCGGGTCGGGTGCACTTTACCTTGGGAGGGCATGGGGTCCCTTTTCTAGGGTCGTCTTTGCCTACACTTACATGGATAACATTATTATCCCTAAAGGCTGGTACAATTGGGGTGACCCTAATCGTGAAATGTAAGTAAACCCTCTGTTTATTTTATTTCGTGTCACTTATTTATACATAATTATTAGTTATAAAATTGCAATAAATTGCTTTGAATAAAAAAAGGTTAGTTTGGTTTTCTTGTCTAAATAATGCATTACTCAATTTATCTAAAAAGTGATAGTTGGAACCCTGTAAGGTTAGACCAGTGTTAGTGGAAGCCTCTTTATCAGAATGTGTTTCTGTGACACACAATGAGGAAAGCTTTACTTATTTTTATACCCATAAATTGAATATATAATCAATTTAGGCAATGAATTGTATAATGGATTAGTATTTGGTGGTTGAGAAATATAAAAAGAGTGGGGAAATTAAGTAGTGATGTATCGATGAGAGTTGAGTCCAAATAATAAAGTTATTAGTGTTAAGGTGATGTGTTTCATAAGATCAAGGGTTCAAGTCTCGTTATAAACAAATTGATGTCAAAAAAATGTAATTGATTTAGGGTCTCACACAACCACACACACATATGGATTGTATAATGTGAAAACCTGATTTTAGAAAGAAACCCTTAAACCGTATATGGATCATCCATCTGTAATCTTAAAAATAAACATATGGTACACATTAAAGTTGAAAAAGAAAATTAAAGTTAGAATAAACAAATCAATTTTAATATAGTTTAATGTGGACCACATATTTCTTTTCAAGATTTCAAATTAACGGCACATATATGGTTTAAGAATTTTCTCTATAAAATCAGGTTTTCACATTCGATCTACTTAAAATTGGTTATGTATTAAACAACCTATATGTATTTTTTATGCATAGGAAGATTCAATGTAGAACCACAAATGATAGGAAACTGCAAGGATTAAACAAAATAATCGATAGGAAGCGATCAACACAGACGATCATCACACAAGAAAATAAATAAAATAAATAACATGATGATTTAACGTGATTTGGTACAGGCAGAATAATTCAGGTATAAATATTTTCGGTATATAAATACACATAATTTTTTAAATATACGCATGTATATTAATTCAAGTATACAAAAATAACAATGAAGATATAATTTTATGAAGAGAGACATGTTAATATGTTATTGCTAGGGTAGATTGCCTTGTGCGGTGGGTAATTCCGTAATTATATTGGTAATGGAATGGGCGGTTGTTCTTTTGCTTTTCTGTGTATGCGGTCTACGTGTAGACTAAAATGAGGCTTTTGTGTTTTTTTGTTTTTATTATAGGTAGGTTGTAGTTTAGGTATTCTGCACTATTGAAATAAATATGTATATACTAATGATTTTTTAATTAAATAATTATTTTTTTTAATATTTTATAAAAATCACAGGACTGTTTATTATGGACAATACAAATGTAGTGGGCCAGGGGCGACATTTGCAGGAAGAGTGTCATGGTCAAGAGAACTCACTGATGAGGAAGCCAAGCCTTTTCTTTCACTTAGCTTCATTGATGGTTCTGAATGGATTAAATTGTAAAACTATCATCATGGTTGTTGTCGTCGTCATAGATGTATATATTTAGTCGATCAATCTTTTTTTAAAGTGACACCTGTGTTTGGAAGGTGATTCTAACATGACCGGTTGACAGAGATGGATACCGATTGAGATACAGTGATCAAGCGCGTGTTTGAATGAAATAAATATTATGTACCGAGTCTCCAAGTGTGTTGATTTGTATAGGTTAATTCGGGTGTTGTTTTTGTTTGTAACATGGTATTTTGTGACCATGTTATTGTAGGCAATTGGTTTTTTTGATATAAAAGATGACTTGTATTTAAAGATAAATTGTGTTTCTTGGAGATAATATAGTGAAGCATCCTAATATTCATACACCATCACATCAAACATAAGCCATATTTGAATCAAATCGATCACATCATACACACATATTTTTTAAATATTTTTTAACATTAAAAAGTATAAAAAAATAATGTTATTGGTACATCGGTATACCAATATTAATATCTTAAATTGAATCAAAACTTGTACTTCATGATACTTGAATGAATGTACCTTTGATTGTGATGGGTAAGGTGTCGGGACACTATTTAATATCTCAACCTAAAAATATTTCATAATGAAGAAATATATATATTGTCTCTATAATTTTTTTTTCCTAATTTGGCTTAACATGCCATAATTAGACCAGCCTATAAAAAGAGGGCTTTAATGGTTGAGGCATTCAATAATAATTAAAGTTTCCTTTGACATAATTTTATATTTTTATAGAAATCTAAACCCGACCTTCTGGTCGTGGGTCTTGTGTACTTAAAGATTTTTAGCTTGTTTTGTTTGAATTCCAATGAAATGGATCCAAACCGATTGCAAACCAGGACAAATATAACATTATATTTATAACATATAAAATTAATAATGGCCCAAGTCCAAGCATTAGCCCAAATTACTGAACCCGTTTAATAGAATTCATTTGGCCCTGCAAAAATATGGAAAGTTAAAAAAAAAAAGTTAAGAAATTACTTCATCGTTTAAAGTTTTCTTTTGTTCACAAGCTAAAGGAAAACAAACAGTGAATGGACGATGATCAAGATCTCAATGGATTTCAGAATTTCATGAGTAGCATCAAATATCAGTTTTTGATTCGATTCATGTGGGTGAAATGAAGCCCGGCAAAAATAAGGGGAAATCAATGTTGAAGATATGTCGGTGTTGTAGATTTATCGAAATCAAAGCTTTGAGAATGGTTGTTGACCAAAAGAGCTTTGCCCTGGTGGTGCCAACATGACTTTTCAAATGGAAGGTCTTGGGTTCGAAACCCTCGTAATGCATATTGAGAGAATAACTGAGATTGTTGGGGGAGACAATGGTGACGGTGCGGTCCGATAGTGGTGGTGGTTGATGAGTAGTGAGAGAGAAGAGAGAAGAGAGAGAGAGAGTCGTTTCTGAGAGATTAGGTGTCATGTGCGAATGCTAAAAATGAGTCTTATGTGTGCGTGTGTAGTAATTAGTTTCTAGCTAAATATGAAGTGAGTTAATTTGTTTTTTTACCTAAATTTTAAATTGTAATAATTTATTGAGTTAAATGTTTAAGGAAAAGTTTATCTTTTAGCTTTTATAAAATTCGTAACTGGGTTAAATATATTTAAAAATTAGAATGTAAGTTGTAAAATAAATTAATATATGTATAATATATACAATTTTTTAAAAAAAAATTAGGGCCTCCTAAAAAAATGGTCATGTGCGGTCGCACCTGCTCTAAGACCTCACTGAAGATAGAAAGAGTTTAGATAAACGAATGTTAAATGTGTATGAGATTTAGTGATTTTTATTTAGTAAAAGTGTGAGGATAGAAAGACAATTATGTTGTAACACCCTAATTCCTCTGACTTTGTTATGAGAAATAAAAATGGTTGCTTTATGATGTCACCTCAATTCCTATGACTTTGTAACGAAAAATAAAAATGGTTGCTTTAGGATGTCACCTCAATTCCTATGACTTTGTAACGAAAAATAAAAATGGTTGCTTTAGGATGTTTCAGACGAAATTGTAAAATATGCAGGGTTTCAACCAAAAGTGGATTTGATCGAATATGGAAAGAAGTTCAAGGACAAAATCTGGGAGACAACCCTTCATATTCAAGCAAACTCCTCAAATTCGAACAAGAATACAATAAAATACGCTAACCTTGAATTTATAAACCTATTAGAAAAACAAAAACCACAACTTTCTATTATGCACAATAACGTTGCTTGTATCTTTAATAAACTATTTCTATTAGCAAAAGTGTCAATCAAAAATTTTCATAAACTCAATCAGCACCTTGAAAAGTTAGACCAACGTATAGGAAAGTGTGAGGAAGAATTAAGAAAAACCCAGAGTGAAACCAGAAAAAGCCTCAAGCAGATTTCTTTGGAAATCCACGAATCCAAACCACTCACTCAAAAACAAGTTCAAGAATTAGTTAGTGAAATATGTCAACAACCGAAGCTGATCGAAGAACAAGCCTTGAAACATTCAGAAGAACTCAATCAAAAGTTACAAAAGGTAGAACACCTTTTGCACGAAGTTAAGGCTCTCATAGCTGGATGAGCATAGCCAACCAAAGGGGTAGCTCAGAATATCAAGAGGCTGTTAGAGCAACTGAAGAGATAGAGTCACCATCATTGGGCTTTGTCAAACCATCCGATTACAAGACAGGAGCAACATCCCTTAGTTCTGCAATAATAAAGCAAAACAATACTCTTATATACCTTCTGGTTAAGCAAGCTCAAAGGCTTGAAGAGTTTGAAGAAGAAGTTGGAAAGCTAAGGCAAAATATAGAAGCATTAGGAAAAAGAGAAGCAGGTCCAGCAAATCTAGAAGAATCAATTGAAGGTCTTACAAAAAGGATTGACAACCTGTCAATCAAGGCTCCAACAAAAGTAAAACAAGGGCCAATTTACGTATTCAAAGACCCTAACAAAATCTTCCAAGAAGAATACTCAAAGGAAGTTCCTTTTGAAAGGAAAAAGTGAGCATGTCACAAAGACCCAGTGTTCTAGTTTTTGCTCAAAATATTGATGTAGTTCATACGTGAACTTATGATAGGTTGTTAACAAGATTCAATGTTATATGATATAGCATGTGTCATGATTTCATACAAGAAATTGATTTTGACCTTGACTTCATTTGGTTGACTTGACTTTGACAAGATTTGACTTAATAGGCATTGACTTTGACTTTTTGACCTACACATAAGTCGTATGACTTATACATATGTTATATTTGTATTGTGTATGCTTTATATAATTGCATGGATGTATAGTTTAGTTTGGACAAGTTTCATGGAACAAGCCACTGGACAAGTATTGAATACTACAATATGAATAGACACACTCACTCATGGTTATTAGGCTTGCTAGCTACAATCAATGTATGTCACGGTTCAGACACTTGAGTGAATATACTTCATAAACTTGTTAACTTATAGTCTTATGGACTTGAGAAATACATAATGTCAAGGAACATATATTATAGGCCGTTGCAAATGCATCATTAGGCTTGGTTGTGCCATCATGCTTGTTTATATCATTCTATACTTGCGTAACACACATGCATATAGTCCCTTTTATTTTGACTTGACTTATACTTGAAAACACAACTTGGTTTATTGTATCTTAGCTTGTATGCTGACCAACTTTCTAGTTGACGTTTACGATCAATGTTTCATGTGACGACGCTTATTGAAGTTCTTTTATTGAGACAAGAAGTTTATAGGCTTATTTATTTTGTTTGTAATTAATAAATATATGTTCTTGCTGCTTGTTTTGGACTTTTGGCCTGAGTTTTTTCTTGAATATTAGCCTTCCTTTTTAGTTTTGTTGTTTTGGTTGATTTGTTTGTTTAAATAACTTAATCATTTGACACTTATTATAATGCATACTTATACTCGAAAATTTAAATGTATACCACGATACATTTAGTATAAAATGTAATTTTCCTTTTCTCTTAAAACGAAGTGTTATGATATATGATCAATCACATTCCCATGTGTCTGCTTTAGCAGAAGTGTGTTGTCTAACTTACAGTATTTCATAGCATCTCTCAGGTAATTTATAGATGTCCTATTTAAAAATGCTTTTAAAGAATTCAGGTTGATGTTCATGCTACCAAAATTTTATAACTAGAACTCCCTTTGGTAAATCATGTTATATGTTTAATGATTGAGGACTTATGTTAAATGTATATTTGATGCTAAAAATATGAAACCCGTAAGCATGACGACATGTCTAGTGATTGATGAAGTCTTATATTTAAATAAGTTTGTTGGTTTATGAGACAACAGACGACTATTGATGGGTGTTACACTAGTGTAAGTCTGCATGATCATGTTACAAGTAGTTGATGGTGAATATAACTTTATAAATCGATGGCTTAACAAATGATTGAACTTATGCATATGATTAATGTTGTATATAATTTAATGCTATATAGCAAAAATGTTATTGTTTCAAAGCATAACATGATATTTACTTTCACTAAAGAAAACTAGAATTTACTCCACGTAGTTGATTTTTTAGCATATATATCAAGCTGAGCAGACATAGATGATGTTGGGAAGTCTTGAGCCACACGTTAAAGGCTACTTTATTTAGAGAGCTGATGTCCTTTTGATCTTAGAGATCTTTTATAAACGACAAAACTTATCTGCATGTTGCGAAGGGACATTAGGATTAAAACTCGTGAATTAATAAAACATCTATTTGAGTTTATATAAAAATTTGCATCTTATAGAAGATGTAATCATCTATTTATACGACTTAACTTTATATAAAATTTGCATCTTATAGAGGATGTAATCATCTATTTGAGTTTAATAAAACATCACATAATAAATGATAAAAATAAATAATATATATACGACAATCAGAAAATATTTATAAACATTATAATGTTAATTATAGTAGGATAATTTTTTTAATTCAATAAGCAATTGTCCACATGTTTCCTCATAGTACCATAATCTAATAGATTGACATCCAAATCGATACATTCTATTTTATTATTATTATTTAAAAAAAAAACAAAGTAAGTTACAAAACTTAAATCATTAAATAACAAATATATTTATTTTTAAATAAAACTTATCACACTGTACTTAATCTAAAATCTACATCAATTTATCATAAATAATAAGGAGTAATCATAACATATGGTTAAGAAAGATTGACATTCAATTATCCAAATAAATTTAACTTTTTGAATCACCAAAATCATAATCCTTACCAAAATCATATTTTTAAGAAAGATTATTACTTAAAAATGTAAGATTCCTTAATCTTCCCGAATAATCTTAACTTTCGGAAATAGAAAAGGATAGATGTTAATTGTTTCACACTTTCACCAGCCTAAATCAAAGTATCTTGTCTTGTATATATTCATGAGTTGCTTCACATCCGTTCATGTTCCCTGTTTTATTTGAAGATTTTTTTAAAAAATATCCTTTTAATTACCTCAAAAACAGCGTAATTAAGTTCAAATCTTTGCGATTTAAACCGAAATCAATTCTGATTTCTGTCTTTTTCAAGCAATTGAAGTTCAATTTGTGTTTCTGTTTTTGGTTCATTTTCTTGAATCCGTGCGGTTTCAGTTCTGCAATTTGATCACATGGGTATGATGGAAGTAGCGACAGCGATGGTGCTCGCCGTTGGTGTTACCGCGGCGGCTGTTCTGGTGGTCCGTCACCGGATGCGGAACTCCGGCAAGTGGGGAAAAGCAATGGGTATTGTTAGGGAGTTTAAGGACAAGTGTGGAACTCCGATTGCAAAGCTCCGACAGGTCGCCGATGCCATGACCGTTGAGATGCACGCCGGACTTGCCTCCGAAGGCGGCAGCAAACTCAAGATGCTAATTAGCCATGTTGATAAACTCCCCACTGGGTATATATACACACATATACACACACACAATTCTGTTATATCTATATTTTGATTATTGATGACGAATATTTATCTCATACTGAATTTTCAAGAATTGCTTTGAACAGGTAGTTTGAGGGTTTTTTTTTATAATTCCAACAAATTTTGATCTTTACAATGTCAAATAATTGGTTTTTGTTGCATATCATCTGATAATTTCATATGATTCTGTACTTGAATGAAAATAGTTGTATGAGGTTTGATTTGTATAAAATGTTAGTTGACTTTTTATGCAATTTTTAAGGTTGAAAAAGACAATTTTTTAGAGATTTAAGTTCACACTACTAAATTTGTTATTGATATTTTCTTTGTTTAGTGTTCCATTAGGAAAACTGCAAATAAAAGCAGAATATTCTTTATCCGGTTTATTTCTAGATTTATTATTGCTATACTTAGGTTAGTACTTGTGTATTACTTAAGTTTTTAAGAAGACCAATTTTAAAAAAATGTGGTATTTATAGAAAAGTTTGCTCTTCTAAAAAATTTCATATTTTATAATAACTGGTTTTTTAAAATGTGTATTTTTTAATGTGAAGATCTTTTTTAGTATATTGAGTCATTGACTACTCTTTTAATATATAGAAAGACATAAGTAATATAATTAGTATTTAATATTATTATTTAATATAAGATATGAATTTAACAAGAGAAAGAAGCATGAAAATTACTGTGAGGATATTTTAGAAAGATAGCCTGTGCCAAACTTATTTTTATTTATTAGCATAAAAATGAGTAACTCATAAATAAGTTACACCTCGTGTATTCTTATAACTTAAAGAACTACATATTTGCTTTTAGCTACTTTCTCAGAGATTGAATCCCTATCTTAAAAATTTAAATCAAATCTATATTTTAAGATTGCAAATACACTACACTCTTGTTCCTACTTACCTTATCACCTTGCTTACAACTAAAGTTTATGATGTGTTTACGAGTGCAATCAAATGGCTCAAGAATTCTAAGGTCACAAGAACTTCAATAACTCAAAGGTTTTTAGAATAAATTTCAATCTCAAAACCAGCCAATGATCATTCACATTCCACCTAAAGCCTTTTTAAACAAAGTTTAACAAACTTAGAAATAGCTAACAATTAGATAGAGATATACTTCAAGATGCATGATTCCATTCAAACTCCCATATTCAAATCAGTGGCCTTATTTGACGGGTCGAGTTTGTAATCCAAGTCGGGGCAATCGAGTAAACAGGCATCAGTTTAAAGTGAGTATTTGTATATGTGTTTTCTTGGTGATTGTTGTGATTTGAACAGTGAGAATCAGATTCAAATTATTAGATGACTAGTTGCTTAAAGCTAATGATAGGTTTATTTTACTTTATCTCAGTAAAGTATTCTTTTACAGCTTCTTATATACTTTTTTTTTTTTTAATTTCAGGTTACTTTTAACATAAATATTTAAAAAAAATTATTCATGATCAATTATCTAAGAAATGTAATGGCTCCATTTCTTTCTTTCTATAGTAACGAGACAGGAATTTTCTATGCTCTTGATCTTGGTGGTACAAATTTTCGTGTTCTTCGTGTGAAATTGGGTGGAGTTGAAAATATAAAAAAAGAGTTTCAAGAAGTTTCAATTCCTTCAAATCTCATGACTGGAACATGTGAAGTGAGTACCTATAGCAAATCTTATGGCATTAGTTTAAAATATTATTTTGATTTATTTATATATATATATTTTTTATTTATAGGATTTATTTGATTTTGTTGCTGGAGAACTTGCAAAATTTGTGGCTACTGAAGGAGAAGATATGCAAATTCCAGCAGGCACACAAAGAGAATTAGGGTTTACCTTTTCATTTCCTGTCAAACAATCTTCAATTGCAGGAGGAACTCTTGTTAAATGGACAAAAGGGTTTGATGTAAAGGATGTAGTGAGTATTAAATAGTACTTTGTTTGTTTTTTTTTAACTCTTTTGCATATTTATAGTTTACACCTCAGAAAAATGAAACCAATCAAAGAAATTTACTCATTTTATAGCCAAACTATGGCACTTGTTATGAAGTTTAATTGGTTTGTATGATATCAGGTTGGACAGGATGTTGCAGAAGAGTTGACAAAAGCAATGGAACGGGTTGGCCTCGATATGCGTGTTTCGGCTTTGGTAAAATTTTATTTTTTGCTATTAGATGTGTTTAAATTATAAAAGTGCCTATCTGACTATAAATAGTCAGAATTAGATTATTAGAAGTAGACTGTGTTTATAATTTATAATTTATAATTATTAGAAATAGACCATAAATGTAGAATTTTAATGAACCAAATAGAGTAGAACCTTGGTATTTATAATTTCCTGTAATACAGGTGAATGATACAGTTGGAACTTTAGCAGAAGGACGATATAGCGATCCCAATGTATTTGCTGCTTTGATACTAGGCACTGGAAGTAATGCCGCATATGTGGAACGTGCAAATGCAATTCCTAAATGGCAAGGTCTACTTCCTAAATCTGGGGAGATGGTTAGTGTTTCTCCGTTTTTTTTTTTCCTTTCTTTCTCTCATTTTAGCAGGTAGGATTTGGGTTCTGTTTATGGGTCAAACTGGTAATTTTTTTGTAAAAACTTAGAAAGAAAATTTGTCAACTGCTTGAAAATTATATAAAGTGTTCTTTTATGCATAAAGGGTCATGTTATTCTCACTTCTATCCCACACCATTCACAGCGGCCTATACGAGCGTATACGGGAGCCAATCATTTTTTGTTAAAATTTATCAGTTTCAATGATTGGACTCCTATACGCCTCGTGTAGGCCTATATGGAGCATTTAGGTCATATACATGTCATTTACGAGACCGATTATTGTCGAATCAGTGAGTGTCAGAGGGGTTTATACGCCTCATCTATACAAGGCGTATAGGTCGGTGGAAATAAAAAGGTTGTGTGTGTTTCACCAAGCCCATGCATAAAACATTCAAAAACATTTTATCCAAAAATATGGATTATGAATGAAATGGTATAGCTTTAGTAGTCATGCCTGAAACAACAGTTATGGCAATTGTCAGAAAAATTTTAAAAAAAAAATCATCTGTAGACTTTTTCCCTCTTAAATTTTACCCCATCAATTATTTAAAAAAAAAAATCAAAAATTTGGACAAACTATATTTAGTCAACGTTTAAAAAGTTTACCCTTTTTGACCTATTATCCAATCTATATATCATCTGCCCATTTTGCCACATATAGTCAGTTCTATGTTACATGGACACATAACAGTTGCTTACATGTTAAGGTTATAAACATGGAATGGGGCAACTTCCGGTCATCACATCTTCCTTTGACCGACTATGATGAAATTCTTGATAGTGAGACCTTGAATGCCGGAGAGCAGGTAAAGATTTTCATTTTAATTTTTTTTAGTGTTTTTTTTTTATAAAATATCACCACATCAATATTTGTTATAATGGTAAAAAAAAACTGAAATCATGTTAGATACAATGGAAAATACATTTTTCATACATAAGATGACAAAAAGTGAAAAATGAGTTGCATTTTAGTGTAATTAACTCTTAAATTAAGACTATTATAATATTATTTAATCCATATTAATGATAATGTTTTTCAACCAGAGATATGAGAAGATGATTTCTGGAATGTATTTGGGAGAAATTGTGAGGCTGGTCTTATTAAAGATGGCTGAAGAAGCTGAGTTTTTTGGTGATACCGTGCCATCCAAACTTGAAAAGCCCTTCATATTAAGGTAAATGTCGTGTGGGCCCTAAAGAGACCAAAGTAAAATTGCACTAATTTTAATGTTATTTTACTTATTTTGTCAAAATAACGTTAAAAATGTTTTGACAATTAACTTCAAACGATAACTTTAAGCCGGTGACTCCTTCGAAGCAGCCTCTCTATCCCAACTGAGATAGAGATAAGGTTTATATCCATCCTTTCCCAGACCCTACTGAAAAGTGAAATGTCTGGGGTTTGGGTATGTTTGTTTGTTTGTTTATCAAGGTAAATGTCGTTTCACGTGGTGCTAAATGTATACAATCTGGTTGCACATTTTATCAGTTTACACTTACAAATGAGTTCATATATTGTTTCGCAATGTGGATACAGTACACCTGATATGTCTGCAATGCATCATGATTCGACTCCTGACCTCAAAGTAGTTGCAACCAAGTTAAAAGACATACTCGAGGTACGTATGGTCTATAATGTTTGTTGGTTCTCATTTGAATTCATTCCAGGCATCCTTGCGTACGTATGTATATATGTAATTCGTTTGATTACAGATATCCAACACTTCTTTGAAAATGAGAAAAGTGATTGTGGAGCTATGTGAGATCGTTGCAACGCGTGGGGCTCGACTTGCAGCTGCAGGAATCCTAGCGATCCTCAAAAAAACAGGAAGAGATACCGTTAAGAAAGGGCAAGAAAACCAGAAATCAGTGATAGCAATCGATGGCGGGCTGTTTGAACACTACACTAAATTCAGAAACACAATGCTAGACACCATAAACGAGTTGTTAGGTAAAGAAGTGTCTAGAAACATCATAATCAAGCTATCGAATGACGGGTCGGGCATTGGGGCTGCTCTTCTTGCAGCATCTTATTCTCAGTATCACGAATAAATCTGATTCCACAGACTTGTATTTATAGTATTATATCATCTTATAAAATCAAATTGATATGTTAAATATGAATAAGTGGTGATCTTAAAACAAAATAACATGTAAATGATAAAAATGTTTAAATAATAATCATACTATTAACATAAATATATTATGGTCTAAAAAGTTAATGAATTAATGTCTAGATTAGTCCTAAATTGTTTTTGTTTTTTGTTTTTCTTTTCTCATCATGCGTAAAACAACAAAATTTACCATGTTTAATAATATTAAAGTTTTCTTGGTTTCGTATACAGTGACGAAGGCAAGAAATTATTTTCTTATTAGATAAATTATAATTTTGATGACCCTTTTTTGTTTTGGTGTGACGGATACGTTTACAACGAGTACACTTTAAGGTTTTATGTAATAGTAAAAATACGTTGTGTGTTTGTATAGAGTAAATTACACGGTTATTACATGTGGTATGTTGATTTTGCATTGTTGGTCCCTAACTTTCATATATTACACCTGTGTTCCGAACGGTTTGTAAAAATGTAACACATGTAGTCCTGGGATAGATGATCGTTATTTTTTTCCGTTAAATGACTGTTAAATCTCTTTTTTACCCCTAAACTAAATAGGCAAAATAAATAAAGAAGACAAAAAAATTATTAGGCCCATCATATTAAATTTTAACTAACTCCTCTCCTAACCGTTTTCTTCAACTGCCCTCTTCATCATCCTCATCTTGCCGACGACCAACACCACGGCTGCCATCTTCGTCCGACAACCTCCCCCTCTTCTGATTCAGGTTATTTTCATGCGTTCTAAAGATGATTACAATACGAACTGCTTGACCTATTTAATACCCAACAAATTTTTTGCACATTTGTGAAGAACATGATTTGTGGGCCTGGATCTGGCTAGCGTTTAAAAAGATGGTAGCAAGCGTAAATGAATTACAAGCATCAATTAAGAGGAAGATTGAATCGATGTTTTTTCAAGGGCAAAGAATAATCAAATGCTTCAAAATCCCGAAAACATCTTTGTAATTACTCCAGCAATATCCTTCAATCTCGAAAGCCGCCGGTACATGATATAACAAATCGTTAACCGACATAGCTAATGATCGACAATAACCCCTTTTGACATTCACAAACAACGGACATAGGTGTTGATCGATAACCGTGGTGGTGATAGAGAAGGGTGGGGTCTTGAATCATAACTCTATTCAACAAGAGAGAAGGATAATATTGGTATTTTTTGAAATATAACTCCGAATATTAACATCCATCCATTCCTGGGACCACCAATGTTACATTTTTGTTAATCGTTCGGACCACCGGTGTACTTTCTCAAAGTTATGGACCATAAATGTAAAACCAACATACCATAGGGGTCAACCGTATAATTAACTCATTTTTATATATGTATTTTGATATACGAGATCATATATGCGTTCTGATATTCGCAACTGTCGCAGTATTCCCAACGCAACGCTCGTGAAATCCACTAATTTAACTTGATATATCATGATGTTAACCCAACATGAAGCAATAATCAAACGGCAGACGTAGCATTTGGGGTTTGGGCTCATCAGGCAGAAAACCCCAAACCCATGATGTTGCAACATACACCAAATCATGTAATATCAAGATTTTAAAAACTACAAATACCATCAATTTGATCATATCATATATCTTTAACACATTTTCATTCAAGATTTTAAAAATACACAACAAAAATTATTGAAAACTTGAAAGATCTAACAGTGCTACTCAATCAAGATTTAAGACTTGTATTGTTAAGTCTTTCAAGTGACAAAATAAGAGCTTGAGTACCCAAATCGCCTTCACCATGAGCCTTAAGAGACACATAAAGCTGTTGAGCAAGTGCTAACCCAGGCAAACAAATCCCCATCTTCTCACACTCTCTCAAACAAATCCCCAAATCTTTAACAAAATGATTCACATAAAACCCTGCTTCAAAATCCCTTTTCAAGATCCGTTGACCATATAAATCTAGGGATTTTGACCCAGCTGCACCACTCGAAATCGCATCCAAATAAAGGGGCAAATCGAGTCCAGCTTTATGCGCATAGATCAAACCCTCGATCAATCCCACCATCGTCGAACAAATCGTGATTTGATTCGCTAATTTCGCGAATTGCCCTTTACCCGGACCACCCATGTGATTCACTTTGCCCATAATCGAGAAAATCGGATGCAAGCGTTTCACGATCGATTCATCACCGCCGGCAAAGATCGACAGCGTCCCGTTACGAGCACCGCGGTCGCCGCCGGATACAGGAGCGTCGACGGAGAAGCAAGACTTCCCGGCGGCGGAATCTGCGATCTCGACGGCGAGGGAGGGGTCTGAGGTGGTCATGTCGACGAGGATTCCGGAAGGGGAGAGGCCGGAGAGGGCGCCGGAGGTGGGGTGGAGGAGTACGTGTCGGACGTCGGATGGGTAGCCGACGATGGAAAAAACGACGTCGGATTGGGAGGCGACGGCGTTAGGGGATGAGGCCCAGTGGGCGCCGATATCGAGGAGGGGTTGGGCTTTGGATTGGGTGCGGGTGAAGATGGTGAGGGTGTAGCCAGCTTTGATAAGGTGCGAGCACATGGATTGGCCCATGACGCCGGTGCCGATCCAGCCCAGACGGGTGTTTGATGGGCTGATGGGTTCGGTGCCGGCGAGGGTTGCCATTGTGTACCGGATGTGACCGGCGATGAGATTGGAGAGAAGATGTGAGTGGTACTGGATGTTGGAGAGAGAACGGAAGAGTGGCTTGCTTCTCATCGTCTTATCGGATGATACCAATTTTTATTATTGTGGTTGAATTTCGTTCTATGTTTTAGGGTAACCATGTATTTTTATTTATTATTTCTTTACATATAGATGACGACTAAGGTAATTTTTTATAAATCAATAAGCTCATGTAGATTCTAAATGTACATATCTGTTCAATCCAAAAAAATAAAATCTCTTTCTGAACACCTTAGATCTTTTCATGTAATAATGTAATATACTAGCGGTTGGCTGATAAAACATTTATGATCGTATTTAATAGTTAGATACAACATGATTAGTGCAAATATTAAATATGAAAACGACTTGTAATAACACTTGAATTGGTGATTTAAGGGTAAACAATTATTAAATAGCAAATAATTAAACATATTCATCTAATTTTAATTGTTTTAAAATAAATATAAAATTAAAAAGTATATTTTTTTGCTAAATAGGTATAAACGTTAACAACCATTTTATATAACAATATTTATTCTAAATAATCACATAATAAAATCAATAGTTTCTCTTTTTTTATTTTAATTTGAGTATACTAGTGATATATTTAAAAAAACCACACGCCAATATCTTTATTGTATTTTTACATAGTGTATTTGTTGTGCTATATTTTTTTTTTATATTTTTTTTCTGTAATATTTTTATAATGTATTTTTTTTGTGTTGTGAGTTTCGTTATGTTGTTTTTATGTAATATATTACATTAATAATATAAATAATGAGAAAAGTTTATCTAAAAAGTTCATTTTGACTAAGAATGTAAAAAAATATATATAAACTTGAAAACAAACCAAACAAACCATGAAAGAGTTCATTTACATGTCATTGGAACCGGTTTATCGAACCATTAACCTCAAACGTTAAACCCAAACAATTAAACATGATAGCAGAACCTAAACTTGAAAACCAAACTTCAAGGATTAAAAACTAAAAGTTAAAAATCAAGTTCTAAAACCTAAACTTTATAGCTAAAAGTTAAAACTAAAAAAATAATATTGTAGAGTTTGATGATACAGTTTCAACATCATTAAATAAGTTCAATTGGAATTCATTTGAGACGGTTTTAAGGTTTTAGAATTAATATGCTATCCCTACACCTTTTAACAAATGCAACAACTGTTTTGGGTTTGATAAAATTTATTAATATTGCGTTATTATTAAGGACTGATTTCATAAACCCTAACGGTGACATATCGTGACTTATCCTTAAGTTAAGAAGGCATTCCGAAGACCCATCAATGGCGGATTCCGATTAAGCCCCAAATTCTTCAGAAATTGATTGTAGACGACTAATCACTCTTCTTCGATCAGGTTTATATCATTTTCTGTTAAAACTTACAAAACCCTTTACAGTTCTTCCATTTTCGAATCATTGATTGGTAGCATAACTCGTGTAATCGCTGTAACATGTACTGTAATTTCACAAAGTGTCATGCTATCCCTACCGCCATTAAAGCTTCATCGCAACAGCCAAAATGCTTTTTGCAGTTCTGCATAAACCCTAAACCCCATCAATTGTCACCTAATTCAAACTGGGGAAAACCCCTTTCCTGTTCTAGGGTTAGGAGATTTAGAACTAGCTCAATTGGGTTAATTGAGAAAACACTAGATTATCATCATTTATTGAGTTCGGTTAGTTTCAGGCAACAAGTTAGGAATAACAGAGAATGCTTTTCGAATGGGATTCATTCTAAACCTAGAAATTTTTCGACTTCATATGCTCGTAAAGCGGTTGAAAGTAGCGAATCTGTGAAATCTCTTCCTTGGTTAGCTAGAAACAAAGGTGATGAAGTGAAAGACCCTGAAAGATCAGATGTAAGAAGACAATCTTCTTGGGCTGAATCGGCTGAAAGATTTACGAAAAATGGTAGGGAAAAGGTTAGAAGAAAAGATTTCAAGCAAAGAAGTAAAACTTCGGAAGATGAATTTGCTGCTAGAAAAGTTTATCGGTCTTCTTGGGAAGAATCTGCTGAAAAATTTGTGAAAAATGGTGTTGAAAATAAGCAAGCGGGTAAAAGATTTGATGCACGAAATGATTACAGAGAAAAAAGAAATGTCTCTGAAGATGAATCTGATAATGAAAGTCAAGAAATTGATAATCCGAAGTGGTATAAGATTCAAGATCGGTTCGATAGGTTTGACAAGATTGAACAAAATCATAGATTTAACAGGCAAGAACAGGATAATTGGGGCAAGAAAGTATGGAAAGAAGCCAATGAATCTAGTATACCAAAAATGATTGGTGAATGCGTGTATGGAATTGGTCCTGTTTTAGCTGCATTATCAGCAAACCGAAGAGAATTTTATGTTTTATACATTCAAGAAGGTATTGATTTAAGTGGGAATAATAAAAAGAAGAAAGACAAAAAAGGGTTTGAAAAAGTTTTGAAATTTGCTGATAAACTAGGACTGTCAAAAAAAGAAATATCAAAACACGATCTTAATATGATTGCGGATAACCGACCTCATCAGGGTTTGATTCTTGATGCTTCACCTTTAGAAATGGTGAATATACACAAATTAGATCGTATAGAGAAAGATGAAGAAGCTGAGTGTGTCTCACCACTTTGGTTGGCTTTAGATGAAGTTATGGACCCGCAAAACTTGGGTGCTATAATCAGATCGGCATACTTTTTTGGTGCATCAGGGGTTGTACTTTGTGCAAAGAATTCTGCGCCACTTAGCGGGGTTGTTAGTAAAGCAAGTGCCGGTTCACTAGAGCTAACCGAGCTTAGGTCTTGTAAGAATATGATGCAGTTTTTGGTTTCTTCAGTTGAAAATGGTTGGAGGGTTCTTGGTGGTTCAGTTTCTTCACGAGCAGTGGCTATAAATGAGGTGACCACCAATGAGCCCACAATCCTTGTGTTGGGGAGTGAGGGCACAGGTTTGAGACCATTAGTTGAGAGGTCATGCACTCAGTTAGTTAAAATTCCTGGGAATATTCCGGTACATGTGAGTGCAGGGTTAGAAGATGTAGAGACTCAATCTTTTGTTGCTGTTGAAAGTTTGAATGTTAGTGTTGCAGCTGGTGTGCTTCTTCATCATTTGGCTGGATACAAAAACAGCAAGACCGCAGTTGATGTTGAAAGCTAGTTGAGTTTGCTCTTTTTGGGTTTTGTGATTTCTTTTATGTTCATTATATGCATTTGCTTCATGTTGGAAGTGAGTGGTACTCATATTTGATGTATTTGGTTTCATGTTTTAATCTATTGCTCCATATGTTTTTCAAAGTTGAGCGGATCTTTGAGCAATTAGTAGGTAACTTAAAAAGTATGTTAATAAAATAAATTAGTTGGTTTATATGAATAATTAGGCGTGACAATCTTGACATAAATCAAGAAAAATTAGTTGGTTTATGTGAATAATTATTGTATTTTGGACTGAATATAGTAAAACACTATCACATAAGATGGTTTTATATGGACATATTTTAATATAATGTAAGTCAAGATAGGTAACTTAAAAGGTATGTTAATAAAATAAATTCTAATGAATAATAAATGATAAATAACATATTTGATTATAAAATCATTGAAAATTATTTAAATGAATATTTACTGTTGGAATTTTGTGTGAAAAGAAAAAGGAAAAATAAAATACAAACATTTCATCTACTAATTTATTTGTCATGAATTAGTTAATTAACTAAGCCATGAATTGACTAGTTAGTGTGCATAATAGTAACTTTTGATATGCCATGACTTCATGTATAAATAGAGACATTTGGTCTCTTGTTTTCTTTGCTAGAATTTGAGATCACTACACCACTTGAGATATATACACATAAGCTCCAAAGGTTCCAAACACAATCATTTGTTTTGTTGAATTCTCAACAACCTACAACGATTGGTTCTCGTGTGAAACACTCTTGTTTCAGGTGAAGTTTCGGGTTTTCGGTTAACTCCGGCAGTACACACTGCTTCGGCTGTTGTACCCTGGGAAACAGTCGGGTTCACCTGGGTGGCCCGAAATCTGTTTTAAGGGACCTCTGTTGAACAGAAATCTTCAACCACCGAATTCATTTCAATTCGTTTTATCTTATTTTATATTTCTTCTTGTAATTTCAATTTTAGCATTTTTATATTTCTTGTATTACTTTATTTTAGATTTTGTATTTCTCTGAATTGTAATTCGAGTAATTGAATAATAAAAATATTTGTTTATTTTGTGAACGGTGTTCTTACATTTACATCCTATTTTAACTTTAACTAAATTGATACTTTATAAAGCAAATCATTTAGACTCAAATTGATTTTCTTATAATTAGTCTTGACCCACACTCATTCTTACCTAAATCCGTTCTAATGGTTACCCAATATACCTATTTATCGGGCACACTAAGAATCAAGCACCGATATTGGCTTTTATATGTATTATGCACAAAAGTGTACCTTTTACTTAATTAGGTAAGAAAATATAGATAATTCGCTTCTATAATAGCTTAAATAAGTGCACTTTTCACCGATGTCATCGTCATGACCACTCCTACATCTGGAGGTGGCAATTTTCACTCAAATCAAAAGAAATAGATTAGTTTAGATGAACAATTATTGTATAATGGTTGAACTGAGTAATATCATAACATGCAATGTGTTGAAATATGTAACACTTTAACACAATACGGGTCACGATGAGTAAGATAAAAACTATGTAAATGCAATGGATTTTAACGTTTAATAATGATTAATAACATATTTGATAAAATCACTAAAAATTACCTAAATGGACAATTTGTTTAGTTCCAACATATTTTGACTTAAACAAAATTGATGTTATTAAAAGAAACCATTTTAACCCAAACTTATTTTGCATAAAACCCTTCAAACTCACAGTCATGCTGACCCGTTCTGACCCGTTATCCAACCCAACTATCTTGTCAGGCTTAACTACACGACCTATTCACTGATGCCTCTGTTGTCGCCTACATCTTTGCCATCTCATGCCACCTCCTCAACTCTTCGTTTTTACAAAAAAAAAAAATGCACAGCTCATTCTGTAACATTTTCTAAAATTATAGATTTCAATCTAAGCTGATTTTTGCTAGATACCCCTTTGACCCATTAACGGAGCTTGACAAAAAACTTCCAGGGGGCCGAATGATTTTTAAGAAGAAAAAGCATGGAGCTGAAGGATTTTCCGACGAAATACTACTTAGCCGACATTTCTGGCCGGAAAAACAGGGGACCCGGGGCCCCCGGGCCCTCAATAAGCTCCGTATGTGATTTTGACCTGTTAGCTAACCCAACTCACCCGACTAAATCCCCTTAATCTGTGAGACTTATACTTCATATGGTGCATGATGTCTCCGAAAGTTATCTAAGAAATAGCTACAAAAACTAACCTAGACTTAACTTAATTACAACGAGTTAAAACCGAAAATCTTAAACTAAACCACTACGACATGCAAGTGTACCTATCAATTGTAGAATAGCTAATGAAAGTCCAGATATCGAACCCATGAGACACTGACTTAACAAAACCAGATTAGAAAATGATTTAAAACAAATAGGGGGGTTTTGAATAAAAATAACAATTCAATTAAACTAATTATCCTAATTAGAAAAAGCAAGTTCAACTAATATTAAACCCTAAAACAGATTAACAAATTTAATTAAAAGAAATGATTTACAATTTTAGAAAAACCTGAACAAATGAGAAAAACTCTACTTAGGTAGAATTCATGTTTGTGATTATTAACACTATTGACTTTGTTTGATATGATGGAACTAGGATCTTAAACAGCAAAATATGGGTAACCTAATGGATTTTGGATCAATTACCAAATATAACCAACTAAGAAAACCTAATTTTACAATAAACACACTAGTTAATTGAATCACCTCCCGGATTTTTCCAATAACACTTATGTACTCAATTGAACAAGTCACATTCCTGATTTTCTTGTTCCAATACACCAAAGATGCAAGAAGTAATCTTAGAATGTCTAATTTGACACGAAATGACAATAACACTAAGTCTTTCAATTAACCAACCCTCCCGGGTAATTACTATGAAAACCCTAATGCTAAAGATCACCCGACAATGACCTAAAAACATCAATTATACCTTTTCTATGGCTAGTGATATCAAACAAGCCATAAACTAGTCATAACACCAAGTCAATGACCTAATACGTGTCTAACACCAAAAGACATTCAATAAACACATATGGAACATGATATAAACTGATATAATCAAGATTAAATATGCAAAACTCATCAAAATGACATACTAAGATCTGTTACAAAAGTGTTTTCCATCAAAAATTCAAAACAATAGTCAATAGTTATCAATAATTATCAAACATTCATTCTAACCTAAGTAGAATCAAACAACTAGCCTAATAACATCATCTTCAGTCAAGAATACTCAGAAACAATAGCATAAGATGAAATAAACTACTGAAAATTAAAAACAAGTGAGAACAAAGAGTGACCAAGATGAATTCACATGTAAACAAAGTCTTCTAGCCCTCCAATGCTTTCCAAATGTTTCCTAAAGCTCCTGGAATGCTATACTACTTCAAAAATGATCGACAATGATGATCTAAACGGCTGGGGAGCGTCTCCTCTTTTATCTCGCATTAATCTTGACTTTTTTCAAATTTCAAAACCTGTCGCGTACCGCGATTCTGCATTCAAAACCTTATCGCGTACCGCGATGGACAAAATAAGCGGGGAACTCCCGAAATCCTTCGCGTACCGCGAAGGTGATATTATTCCTCATCGCGTACCGCGATGAATTCAGAATGATTAAAAATTGTCTTTTTCTCTGGATTTCAACCGGGGCTCGATTCCTTCGGGTTTCGAACTCGATTTCCGCTCATTTCATTCGACAAGCCTGAAAAAGTCTCAAAATGTAAAAAGAATCTAAAAAGAACCCTAAACGACATATTTACAAATTAAAATCGACTCAAAATTACTTAAAAATCGGATGTGTTTTACAACCCATCAGTGCAGCTTTCAGATTATGGTTAAATGAATATCTTCTTGAACGTTATATTTTTTAGAATAACTGATAGCAATCATAGCATTTCTTTCAATTCGACTACATGAAACAGATACTAATTATGTAATTACGGGTCCATAATTTTAAAATTTTGTCTCTAATTATCACGTCAGACATGGTTACAAAATTTATATTCTTCGTGGTAATACAAAATTTTCCTAGTTGGTGACTAAATTACAATGTTTACAAAAAAAAAAACGTCTAATCTCGTTGACCAACAAAAAAGTTAGTTGATTTTAATTGTTTACTAACAAACAAAAACATTATTTAATTATTGTATCACAATCTATATATATATATATATATAGAGAAGGGTATAAAAAATAACCCTCATCTTTTGCTACAACTACATAACCCATTTCAACCAATCATAAATTTACACATAAGCTTTTCATTAAAATATTAAAAAGGGCATCCTAGTCATTTTACCTTTATAAGTTTTTCCCCCCATCTTTTTTAAACATTAATAACTTTTTTATAATATATTATTTTTTTAAAAAAATTGCACCATTATATTCGTCTCATTTTTCTCTTTAATTCCGTTATAGTCTCGATTAATTTTTTTTACTTTTTTTAGATGCCCTATATTTACATCATTGTAACGAGCTTAAATATAACAAGTTTAATTGAAACTTTTTTAAAAATGATAAATTACAGTGATGTAATTTACATTGACGTAATTTATCGTGATGTAATTTACATTGACGTAAAATTTGGTTTCGGTTTTTTCGGTTAATTTGGTTCCGGTTCGGTTTTTTCGGTTAATTCGGTTTCGGTTCGGTTTTTTTTGGCTTTTTGCTCATCCCTAATTTGTAACGAGCCTAAATACAACAAATTAGTTTGAATTGTTTTCGAACAATGATAAATTACATCACTATAATTATCATTGTTAGAGAAGAAAAAATCAAAATAATGTGTTATATTACATCACTGTAATTTATCATTGTAATTATCATTGTTAGAGAAAAAGTAAAATAATGTGTTATATTAATTACATCACTGTAATTTATCATTGTTAGAAAAAAATTTAAAATAATGTGTTATATTCATGCTCGTTATATCGATGTTAATAATGGGCAATGAGAAAAAAAATTAAAAAAAAAACTAGTCAACATTATAACGGGAATTAAAGAGAAAATTACATCACTGTAAATAATGTGTTACGTCACCGTTGATTATGTCATTGTAAATTACTTCATTTTGTGTTACATTACTTCATTTTGTGTTACATTACTGTAATTTACCATTGTTAGAAAAAATTTCTAATTAATTTGCTATCGTTAAGCTCGTTACAATGATGTAAATACATGACATCAAAAAAATAAAAAAAAACTAGTCGAGACTATAACGAAATTAAAGAGAAAAATGAGACGAATATAATGGTGCAATTTTTTTAAAAAAATAATATAGTATAAAAAAGTTATGAATGTTTAAAAAAAAGGGGTAAACTTTATATAAATAACAAATGTCCTAAATGCCCTTTATACTAAAGACAAAGGAATTGACACGTGGCACGATCCTATACATTTACCTTTTTCAAGTAACCATTGGATGATGGTTAATGGGTTGTAACAAAAGATGAGGATTATCAAAAATTCAATGCCCTATATATATATATATATATATATATACTAGCAGGAAACCCGCGCGATGCGGCGGCGGCAACCCATTTCCAAATTGTCAACTATAACGCCCTACTTTTCAAACAATAAATATTTTAAGGGTTGAGGAATTAAAAATTAACATTCCTGAATTATAATTGTTGCATTTCAATGAACATTCAAAAGGCAGATGCTTTGCAAGTTCTCTCTACCGAAAGTTGTGATTCCGGTTCTTAACCTGAGAGGAACAAAACAAGAATCATTTTATGATGGTGTTGATCTCGGTCTAACCATGGCTATTGATGAAAAACATGTACTTTATCCTGCAAAATCTTGTTTATCAACTCTCTTTCCTTCAACTTCATGTCTAAACCATGAATGCTATCCTCCACTCTCTTGATCTGTAGATCTTTGTTCCTCATCTCCTGTCTCTACCTCTCATCCTGGAACATGGTGATCATAAACAAACATTGAGGAGTTGTGTTCGATTATCTCAAACATAAAAAGACAACAAGGTTTATCATTCATCATTTCTTTATATTATAAAACTTCCGAGCTTTCGATTTGCTTCTTTGTGGTACCCAATTCTGGCAGCCAATTCCTCTTCTTTCAACTTGTCTTTGGTTTTCTGGCCTCCATCATGGCTTGTCTTTCTTCGGCATGTTTATGAATCAAACCATCTTTGTTTTTGCAATTATGTGATGAGCATTTCAACAATATCAATAAAGAGTACCTCAATTTGTTTCAATTTTGCGTCAACATCGGCTGTCTTTGTGTTTTCCCATGAAGTGATAGCAGGTAGATCCTTCTGCGCCCTGTTGTTTCATTACAAACATGTGACCAATACAATAATTTACTGCACAAACTTTGCTGGTGTGAATAATTGAGATGAATATACAAACACTTTTGACACAAGCTTTGTTGGTGTGAAATAAGGCGTTTCATTTATAAACTATAATGCTTTTGACATAAAATGAATATACATACATGTGACTGGCTATTAACTATTTGTGTAAAGGATAAAATAGTTATACCTATGGAAGTAGAAAAAATCTATCAAGTCATTATGGCTTAGCATTCTTGGAGCTTCATTGCAGCCTACATCGGTCCTGTAAATCAATCCCATATTAGCTTAAAACTATATAAACTGCAAATATTTATATGTATGTAAAATGAATTAAAACTAACTATAATTTTGCCCCTCAAACCCCAATTTTATAATCTCTTGCAATTTCAGAATTTTCTCCTCAATTGCGTTTTCAATTATAAACCTCACAACCAAAATTGAGAAATACTGTTAGTTCATGTAGTAGTTGCTTATTTTATTAAAAATTAAATTAAATGTAAAAACATTTCACAAAAAGTTTAGTTGTTTTCAACCATTTGTAGTAATTTACAGTTGTGATATATGATGCTGAGAAAATGTTAGTCAACATACAAACAAAATCAAACAACAGAATTGCAACGTATGAACCCTTATTTGAAAATCAAGAGAATCAACATAAAGTTAAAGCACTAAATAAACTCTAATAGAAGAAATAACTTGAAGTTAATGCTCCATAAGATTACTTACCTTTAAAGTGCTATTGAACCCGAAATCTCTTAAATGATACTTGAACTCCTTCAATTGCAACATACATGTTGATAAAGCAATCAAAAACCCCAAATTTTCAAGATTGAAAATTAATCTCACCAACATTAATAAATTAGTTCAATCAACATTACCTCATAATTGTCTCCGATACAGTGAATGATGACTTCAAATTCATTTAGATCACCCGATTCCTTAAACAAAAAATTTCTAGACACCATAGGCACTCCACTCCTTAAACAACACCCATAGATCACCAAAAATAAAGTACGGTTTATATTCATCATAAGTCATGCATTCACCCCTCATTATTTGTAAAAGACTAATAATAAAAGACATTTGAGTTCTTAGGGGTTATATGTTAAGGAAGCAAAAATAA
This sequence comes from Mikania micrantha, assembly GCA_009363875.1. Classification (NCBI taxonomy): domain Eukaryota; kingdom Viridiplantae; phylum Streptophyta; class Magnoliopsida; order Asterales; family Asteraceae; genus Mikania; species Mikania micrantha. The sequence goes on along the minus strand of CM018682.1, from coordinate 14,952,069 downwards.
AAGACCTGCTTGAAGGGAAACAGACCGAACGGGTCGAAGATCATGCAATGTGTATCTTTAATGCATAAAAACCCCTATTTCTATGTAATTTTATTTAGAATCAAGACAAATAATGAAATACTATGACTTTCGTGATCACATCTCAGACACTAATTATTTCACGTAATAATTTAGGATCAGAAAAATCTTTTGGGTCCAGTTTGCAACCTCTTTTGCAAATGATGAAATAAGTTGGTAAAAATACAAACCATATTGTAACCAAGTACCATAAACAAATTTAATATAACTTCCAGAGCTCGAAATGGTTGTTGATGCGCACAAATCTCAAACATACAACAACCAAAGATGAAACATAGAGCAAGAATTATGGTTAAAAATGTCAAAATTGATAACATGAAAATAGGTAATGTAAACAAGTATTGTGAAGTAATTTGCTAATAAAGGTTGAGCCTTACAGGTAATACAACAAGACTAAATTAATCAAATCATTATTGCTCCTGCCAAACCAAAAGAAATAACAATAAATAGTCTTGATGCATTCCAAATGTACAAAACAGTCTTGATGAAACAAAACATTGCATTCTAAGAACAAATTCAGTCAAATACTATGAAATTGCTAAAAATTATACTAAAATCAGCACATAGTCACACATATTGAAGTAAATCTATTGGGCTCAATCAGCCACGGGTGCTACTTACCTGAACAATCCAATGTGTTGTCATTGTTGTGAATGATCAAAAACTTTGTCTTTGAGCTGCGCTTTCAACAACAACGCAGGTCTCTATCAAACCATAAATTGAAGAAATAAAACACGTGATTAAAACAAAACAAAATTGTAAAACCAGTAACCCTAACAAACTAAGCAAAAGATAAAACAAAAACAAATTTTGATTAGTAAGGATAGAGCAAATAGATACATGCTACCTGCAAATCGAATCCGAGAAGATAAGATTTAGAAAGCAAAACAAAGATCTAGAAACAAACAAATATTTTAGAAAGGAACATTCATTATATAAAAAATAATTTGTAATCCATCAAGCAAAATTTGCTTTTGATATACTAAAACAAATCCATGATTTAAATTGCATAATCTGGACATTTTAAACTCAAAGGAACACTATATACTGTGGTTTTAGAGGATTCTGTTTTCTATTACAGTGAATCAAACTTGGAAGTTGAAATTCCTCTTGCATCTCGAGCCCTAACTTGAGAACAACCTGTGCATCGGTACCATGACCTAGGGTCGCCAAATCATCACCCCATCTTGGTCTCATACATCACGAAGATAGTGGAGAGCGGGTTAAGCAGAGGTGGTTGAGGATCATTGGTGGTTGGCCTTGATATCGCCGCCTCCTGGTCTTGACCGGATAGGGTTTCCAGAGAGAGGGTTACCGGAGATGGTTACCGGAGAGGGCTTCAAGAGGATTTCAGTATAGGGTTGCCAGAGAGCACGAGATAGTGAGTTTGAATTTTGAAATAATTTAGGGTTCTGTGCAGTTTTTATGGCTCGCGTTGCACGTATCACTAACTCAAGCTTCATAGACTTGTATTATAGGCTTTAAAACTGGTACCTCTTAATTTTAAGAGATTTGAGTAAAAGACATTTTTACCCTTTCTATATACATTATATAGTAGTATAGATATATATAGAGGGCAATATATAAAAAATAACCCTCATCTTTTGCTACAACTGCATAACTCATTTCAACCAATCATAACCTTACACATAAGCATTTCATTAAAATATTAAAAGGGGCATCATAGTCATTTTACATTTATAAGTTTTCTCCCCGCCTCTTTTTTAAACATTAATAACCTTTTTATAATATATTATTTTTTTAAAAAAATTGCACCATTATATTCGTCTCATTTTTCTCTTTAATTCCGTTATAGTCTCGACTAATTTTTTTTACTTTTTTTAGATGCCATATATTTACATCATTGTAACGAGCTTAAATATAACAAATTTATTTGAATTTTTTTTTTAAAATGATAAATTACAGTGATGTAATTTACATTGACGTAATTTATCGTGATGTAATTTACATTGACGTAAAATTCGGTTTCGGTTTTTTCGGTTAATTTGGTTCCGGTTCGGTTTTTTCGGTTAATTGTTCGGTTTTTTTTGGCTTTTTGCTCATCCCTAATTTGTAACAAGCCTAACTACAACAAATTAGTTTGAATTTTTTTTCGAACAATGATAAATTACATCACTATAATCATCATTGTTAGAGAAAAAATCAAATTAATGTGTTATATTACATCATTGTAATTTATCATTGTAATTATTATTGTTAGAGAAAAAATAAAATAATGTGTTATATTACATCACTGTAATTTATCATTGTTAGAAAAAAAAATTCAAAATAATGTGTTATATCATTGTAATTTATGCTTGTTATATCGATGTTTAATAATAAACAATGAGAACAAAAATTAAAAAACTAGTCAACATTATAACGGAAATTAAAAAGAAAATTACATCACTATAAATAATGTGTTACGTCACCGTTAATTATGTCATTGTAAATTACTTCATTTTGTGTTACATTACTTCATTTTGAGTTACATTACTGTAATTTACCATTGTTAGAAAAAATTTATAATTAATTTGCTATCGTTAAGCACGTTACAATGATGTAAATACATGACATCAAAAAAATAAAAAAAAAACTAGTCGAGACTATAACGGAATTAAAGAGAAAAATGAGACGAGTATAATGGTGCAATTTTTTTTTAAAAATAATATATTATAAAAAAGTTATGAATGTTTAAAAAAGAGGGGAGGAAAACTTATAAGGGGTAAAATGACTATGATGCCCTTTTTAATATTTTAATGTAATGCTTATGTGTAAGTTTATGATTGGTTTAAATGGGTTATGTAGTTGTAGCAAAAGATGAGGGTTATTTTTTATACCCTTCCCTATATATATATATATATAGGATTTGGTTCAAATAAGAACTCTGCCTAATTACGGTAACCCAGTGAACTTTGACAAAAAATGCCCGAATCTTTGGGTTTTTTTCATGGTCTTTATTATACATATTTAGGGGGTGTTTCTTTTTTGTGTTTTGGCTAATTCGCAATGCAAATTGAATTTGCATCGTACTAAATGTTGCGAAATGCAACTCAAATTTACACCGAGGCAAATTCGATTTGCATTGAGAATTAGCTAAAACACAAAAAAGAAACCCCCTAAATATGTATAATAAAGACCATGAAAAAAAATCAAAGATTCGGGCATTTTTTTTTGTCAAAATTCACTGGGTTACCACAATTACAGTGGGTTAACAACGGAACCTTCCCCTAAAATATATATATATATATATGGGATGAAATTTTTAGTAACCCTTATCTTTGGTTACAACCCATTAACTATCATCCAATGGTTACTTTAAAAAGGTTAGTGTATAGAATCGTGCCACGTGCCAAATTCCTTTTTTTAATATGAAGAGCATTTAGGAAATTCGTCATTTATGTAAAGTTTACCAGTTTTTTAAACATTCATAACTTTTTTATACTATATTATTTTTTTAAAAAAATTGCACCATTATACACGTCTCATTTTTCTATTTAATTTCGTTATAGTCTCGACTAGTTTTTTTTTTATTTTTTTGATGTCATGTATTTACATCATTGTAACGAGCTTAAAAATAATAAATTAATAAAAAAAATTTTATAAGAATGTTAAATTACAGTAATGTAACACAAAATGAAGTAATTTACAATGACATAATTAACGGTGACGTAACACATTATTTACAGTGATTTAATTTTCTCTTTAATTCCTGTTATAATGTTGACTAGTTTTTTTAATTTTTTTTCTCATTGTCTATTATTTACATCGATTTAACGAGCATAAATATAGCACATTATTTTGAATTTTTTTCTAACAATGATAAATTACAGTGATGTAATATAACACATTATTTTATTTTTTACTAACAATTATAATTACGATGATAAATTACAGTGATGTAATATAACACATTATTTTGATTTTTTTCTCTAACAATGATAATTATAGTGATGTAATTTACCATTGTTCGAAAAAATTTTAAACGAATTTGTTGTATTTAGGCTCGTTACAAATTAGAGATGAACAAAAATCCAAAAAAAACCGAACCGAAACCGAATTAACCGAAAAAACCGAACCGGAACCGAATTAACCGAAAAAACCGAAACCGAATTTTACGTCAATGTAAATAACATCACGGTAAATTACGTCAATGTAAATTACATCACTGTAATTTATCATAGTTAGAAAAAATTTCAAATAATTTGTTATATTTAAGCTCGTTACAATGATGTAAATATATGACATCTAAAAAAAGTAAAAAAAATTAGTCGAGACTATAACGGAATTAAAGAGAAAAATGAGACGAATATAATGATGCAATTTTTTTAAGTAATATATTATATACAAGTTATTAATGCTTAAAAAAGAGGGGGAAAACTTATAAAAGTAAAATGACTATGATGCACTTTTTAATTTATACTTTATAATAAAAGAAGATTAATTACTTACTTGTCATTACCATATAAATTCCTCATATCAAATTGACATGTGTCATCACCACATTAAATTTTAAATTAATTTTGCCACATGGCAATCTCACATTAAATTTAATTCAAATTTTCAAATTTTCAAATATTATTTTTGATAATAAAACTTAATTAATCCTAATTTTTCGTTTTACCTTAACTACATCCACTTATACAACCCTAATTTGTTTTCTCCTGCCTCACTTCAATTATTTCTCATATTCAAGCTTTCGATTTGGAAACCCTGAATATCTGTATCATTTTTTTCGATCGTATCTCCTTCCTATCGAGTATATCAATTCAGTGTATGTTCATCTTTTGTGTATTAAATCGTCTTATTTTCATTTATACGAACTTCATTTGTTAATGATAATCGACTGGTTTTTCTTAATTTTTCTTTCATATTAGCATTATTACATGTCATTATTGATTTAGTATATGTATTGTAGTTTCTGAATACTACCGGTTTGAAACCCAATTCAAGAAATCATCAAGTAGAAATTAGTTCATGCAAGTACATAAGAATTGATTCTTTGTTGTATATACATGCATATTGATATAATTGATTTGGGAATGGGATTTTTTTCTTCTTTGAATGTGTCTGAAGTTATATGTTAACTTATCCCAAAAGTAAGCAAATATGGGATTGGTTCTTTTTTTTTTTTTTGGTCGTACCTGAATTTATGTTTTCTTAACCTAATAGGTTAAGCAAATCTTAGTTTTTATGTTAACAAGTGCCTAGACTGGTATATTAATTGCAGCAGATCTTTGATCAAAGTAGTGAATAAATCCATATGTCGACTGCAAATATGAAAAAATTAGGAATATTGATGTAAATATTGGGTATATTTTCTTCAAAAGGACTATCACTTGCAAAAGCTTATTGCAGAATGTCTATTTTTGTTCTAACAGATGGTAGGTCAGCAAAATGTCTCTTTTTAATGCATATAACCTCCTAAATTGTTTCATTCAAAGACTTATACTTCAAACAATTAAAACAATTTTTATTTAGAATCCTCTTATTTTCATTTATACAAACTTCATTTGTTACTGATAATCATTTGGTTTTTGTTAATTTTTCTTTCATATTGGTATGATTACCTGTCATTATTGATTTAGTATATGTATTGTAGTGTCCGAATACTATTAATTTGAAATCCAATTCAAGAAATCATTAAGTAGAACTGTAGAAATTGGTTTAGGTAAGTACTGCTTTCATATTACTACCGATTTGAAACCCAAACTAGGTAGTTTCTTCAAGATTGATAAAATTGATTATATAATTCAGTTGACATATTTTGATAGTCATTGTTGTTAAAACCAACTAACTATATATCATATTTATTATAATTCCATATTATTAATTAGAGCCACAATCAACCTTTGGTGTTGTATATTTTTTATATCTAATATGATATACTAACTATTCTTATGTAGTTTTTGAGGAAGCTAAAGAAAGTGAAGAAAAGCAGGGTAAGAGATTGATTATATTATATATATTTTTTTCAACAGCGATTGATTATATTATATGATCTATTATTTTAGACACAAATCTGGTAATTTCTTTGGGTCCTTTAGAACACACAATAACATTTAGGATTCTATAATCTTTGTTTGCTCATATATGTGAACCATTTCTCATAAGGTGTCAAGGATACTTTTTGAAGTTTTAATGTATTGGGAAGTTTACATTTTCAGAATTTGATTTCTGAAAATTGTTTATATTGTTGTAAAATACACATTATAATGAAACTAGATCTGCTTATCGTATAGTTGGGGTTGGTTTTGCCAATTTGTTGGCCAAACACCAACCATGATTTAAGAAATTGACAAACCAAACCCGTGGTTTGAACTGAATTTTTTGGTTTTACGCTCAAAGTTGTTAAAATGATACTTGGTTCATGAATGTAATACATATGTTTTTCAAAATGTTGACTGACCATTAAACCACCAAAATTTACAGGCGGGCGCCTGTAACACGTCTTCCGAGAAAAAAAGCTTGGACGCCCGTAAGTAGGTTCGGGCGCCTGTGTATGTGGTCCGGGCGCCTGTGTAGGTGGTCCGGGCGCCTGTGAGATGACCGATTATTTTTTTTTTTAATTTTACAGGCGGACGCCCGTTACAAGGGTGTCAGGGTGGGCCCGACGCCCGTGACAACTTTTTTTAATGACGGGCGTTCGTCAGATTTAACGGACGTGGGCGCCCGTATACGCCACGTGGCGAAATTTTATTGGAGATCAAATGGGCGGCCGCCCGTAAATTAATAGGCGCCGACGCCCATAAAGCTACGGGCATTTTGGTTATAAAAAAGTCAAATGGCCAAATTGTTCCATATTTTGGTCAAAATGGCCATTTTGGTAAATTTCCCTTTTTTGGTGGTTCAATTCTGTCAAGTTCAAGTTTCAAAGGTTTATGAATACCCCTGTTGTATATAATATATAACTTTTAAATTAAACTACAAATCCTATATTGTTTGCTCTATTTGTTTTAAAATAATGGTCCTAATGAGAATGATACATGGACATGGATATGAAATATGGTGATTCTATAAGTGGGTCAGAAGCATCTGATGTTAAAAAAACAACCTGATAGAAATAAAGATCAAGTTGATTCCTTTAATACACCTTCAAAATTGTTATATATTGCAACTGTTAACGTTATGTGAGGAACTCATGTGGTAGTTTTTTTCAGATGTAAAAAATTGATTATACAATACAATTGACACATTTAATAGTGATCATTGTTAAAATCAACTAACAACATTTCATATTTTATATTTATTATACACACCATATTATCAATTCCGTGTAATGTACTTTTTAATATTTTAATAAAAAGCTTATGTGTAAGTTTATTATTGTTTGAAATAGGTTATGTAGTTGTAGCAAAAAAAGAGAGTTATTTTTAATACATTTCCCTATATATATATATATATATACTATATAATAAAATAATAAAAATATGCCACATGTCGTCTTTTTAGCCTATCCATGTCATATTTGACACATGGCATCATTCTAGGCTATGTGCATGGCATAGTTGAAAAATTTAGAGATTAATTTAATTTAATGCAATTAAGTCAAATTCCCAAATTTAAAATAAAACCTAATATTTATTTTATTCAAATATTAATGAAAATTTAATCATTTTAAACTTTCCATTTTCAATCAATAATTTAGAAAATCAAAATTTTCAAATCTCATTCGTATTGTTTAAAGAAGTATACAAATATTTATAAAATATAAGTTTATTAATTTTAAAATTTTAAAAATTATCTGTTATTTGTGTATTTATTTTTTATTATTGATTGCTTTGTAATAATTATTTTTATACAACTATGTGTAATACACATGTTAATAAGCTAGTATATGTATATATGTATATATGTATATGGGGAAGTGATCTATTGCTAACCTTAGAATAAAGCAATAACCCATTAACCTCACTATATTTAATGATCAAATTACAAGATTCTTATCTAATGGTTGATATTAAACTATAATATAATAATGTAATTGATTTGAAAGAAAAGAGAATAAGGATATTAATGTAATTTGCTATAGTAAATACTTTACCCCCTCTTTTTTATACATCCATAACTTTTTTATACTACAATATTTTTTTTATAAAATTGCACCATTTTACTCGTCTTATTTTTCTCTTTAATTTCGTTATAGTCTTGACTAGGTTTTTTTATTTTCTTTCGGATGTTCGTATTTACACCAATGTAACAAGTATAAAAGTAACAAATTATTTGTAACGAGCTGTAACGAATTTGGGTTTACATTGTTGTAGAATAAATATGGTTTACGTTTAAGAGTGTAAACAAGCCAAGCCGATCCCGAGTTAGTTAATTACGTTATATTCTTGACTAGGTTTTTTTATTTTTTCCGGATGCTTCAAAATTCGTTATATTCTTGATTTTGTAACGAATTTTGGTTTTTAAAATACTAAAATGTATTTACAATCTTGTAAATATAATTTTTAAACTATGAAAATGTATTTACCATCTTGTAGATATAACGAATTTTGGTTTTTATCAACAAAATGTTATAGTATTTTTTTAAAGTATTAAAACGTATTAAAATCTATTAGATATAACGAATTTTGGTTTTATCAACAAAATGTTATATTATTTTTTAAAGTATTAAAATGTATTTACAATCTTGTAAATATAACGAATTTTGGTTTTATCAACAAAATGTTATAGTATTTTTTAAAGTATTAAAATATATTTACAATCTTGTAGATATAATTTTTTTAAAGTATTAAAACGTATTTACAATCTTGTATATATAACGAATTTTGGTTTTTATCAACAAAATGTTATATTATTTTTTTTAAAGTATTAAAATGTTTTTACAATTTTGTAGATATAATTTTTTAAAAGTATTAAAACGTATTTACAATCTAGTAGATATAACGAATTTTGGTTTTTATCAACAAAATGTTATACTATTTTTTTTAAAGTATTAAAATGTATTTACAATCTTGTAGTATTCAGGACTATATTTAATGTTTATCCAAAAGATTTTAGAGGATGAATTTTCAAATTACGACTTTGATAAATAAATTTTTAGCCTTATGTTACCCATCTAAGTAATTCGTAACCTTTAAAATTAATTTGATATGATGATTAAAATTATAAAACCTTTGGTGTAAACGATGCGTACCTTTCATTTTTATATTAATTTAGTATCGATATTGAATAATTAATTACTAATAGTAACGATGTCTTATTTTAATCTTTTATTAGATGATCGAAGGATTTTAAAAAGGAAAACGGAGGACCACAGACTTAATATCCATAAAATTTTCTAATGAAATAGTAGTAAATCGACATTTCTATGTGAAAAATGACAGAGACCTGGTATCCTCGGGCCATCCAAAAGCTTAGTCAACATATCCATGAGTAAAAGTTAAAAGTTCCTATTTAAATGAAAACGAACCCGTTTGCTTTTTCTTATTTGTTGGTGTCTATGGACATAGACGTTTCAAATTGAGACGTCATAATGTCTTTTTTTTAACGGCTTGATACTCCGACATCCAAGACGAAATTTCAACAATCTCAACGGATTTAACGCTCTGAAGCGTACGTCCGAGCCCTTTGTTACGTCATAATGCATTTAGCTACCTTTATGTCAAGAAACAATTAAATTTGACTATTTACTTAAAAATAATCTCACACTAAAAAAGAATATTACACGTACACGACTTTGATTGGTTCTAGAATTGAATATATCCCCCTCACGAGTGACCACACTAGCACCCAATGTTTTCATAATCACATGTTTTATTGATTCTCCTTTTTGAACGAATTTAAGAACCAGATTAAATAATAAATACTTAAAAAATATTAAAAGATTATATAATTATAAAAACATTTAAACAAACATGTTTAAACAAAAAATAATGTTTAAAAAAGTATATGGGTTAGTTTTAATGTTTTAGCCTTTAGTTTTTAGAGGGAAAAAAACCCGGTCCGATCATAGTTTGTTCGCCAGTTCAACTGAGGGATGTCCAAAGGTATCAAACCGAACTATTTTTATCAACTGTTCTATCAGCCACTCTGATCTTGTGTAGCCACAAAAAACCGCTATAACCCCTAGCCCGTGCCTCACACCTTGAAGGTACATTGTTCGGTGGTGTTTGTTTTTTCATAGGCGAAACATTTGCAGTCTGCGGATCACGTCTGCAGACCTCTTTTGCGGAAGATGTGGACCAAACCTTTGCAAGAAGAGGGTTTAAGAGAGTTTGTTTTTTAACTTCTTAAAAAGATCTTCCCACTCCCTTCCCCCCAACCGGTCAACCGGAGTACCACTACCGATGTCCCATCACCGTCGAACTACCACTACTGTCACCATCACCGTCGTGGAAGGAGAGAGGACAATAAGCGAAGGAGGCGGTGGATGCGGTTGTATGCTGTTGCAGAGGGAAGCGACGGGGAAGATCGGCGCTATATAGGGGGGCGAGGGGGAGGATCGGCGTTGTATAGGGAGGCGACGGGGAGGGGCATGCTGTAGAGGGCGGCGACAGGAGGCTGCCGACGGGAAGGGCGGTGATGGAGGGCAGCGATGGGTGGAGGGTGCTGATCGGGGGTTGTAAGGTGGGAATGAAAACCTAATAAGAGGAAGAAGAGAAGAGATGAGAAGAGGCTAGAAGTGGTAAGACTATGTCTGCCCCAAAAAGAGGTAGGCAGATGTTTTTTAATGAAACGTCTTCTAAAAAAAACAGTCTGAAACCTCCAACCTCTGCCCGTGGTCTGCGCGGCGCAAACATAAGAGGCCAGAAGAGCTTTTTGGGAAAAAAAACAAACACTACCTTCCTCTTTGTGTCTTTCTTAAGTGATGTAACGAGCCGTTTTGGGTTTAATTGTAATTTAATCAATTTGAATGTAATTGATAAGCTAAATATTATTTCACTATGAAAAAGGTTAGAGTTTTTTTCCTAAACGACGATGTTCTTAAGTACCACGTAAGTTTACTTAACTAAGACCATCAGCCGAGGTAAGGCATAGGCCCCCCAGAAGCACATGAACCTAATGGAATAGATAAACCCTTACCCCCTATTTAGATAGAACCCGGGATAAACCCCAAGCTAACCATTCACCTGATGTATTTCAAACTTGCCCTCAGATTAATTCGAACCCATTACCTTCACTATGGAATGTGAGAGCCCTAACCATTGGCTGAGTTTTCAGGAGTAAGGGTTAAAGAGTTAAATGGTAAAACAGTTAACTAGTAGTTAACCTAGTTAAATAAGCAATACAAGAACTAAAGGGGCTACATTTGTCATTATTCAAATATTTGTTTCAAGTAAAGGAAAAGTTGTTGACTTTGGTCAAAATTGAAGAACTATATCCCTCTTGCTTTCAACTCGACGCACACAAGGAGACCCAAAGAAGAATTTTGTAATTGGCCAGAATCACCACAATTGCTAGCTTATATCATTAAGGCAAGGGTGGAATACGAATTTCCTTGCTTAATACTACATCTAAGTAATAGATTTTGAAAATTTTGGGTAAATTTTCGTGGGATTTATGCGGTGCTAATGAGTTTAATTAATAACCCCAAATTTGTTGTTGGTTTATATGTTTTCATGCATTGTTGATCTTAGGAATCACCTATGAAATCATAGAAATTCTATGTTTATGATGATGATAATAGAATGGATAGTGTACATAGAAGTTCTTATGACCTTGTTTGAACTACATAATTTTGTTGTGCATTTGATGTTTATATAAGATGTAACTATTGATTAATTTCTGGATTTTTATAAGTATTTATGAAATTCAAAATTTATTGTACTGAAATGAATTTGGTGCGTTGAAAATGGTTTGAAAATAGTATATGGTGTGTTGAAGAAATTATGCACACAAAGTGTTTGTTAAAATGTTAAAAGTTTAACTTTTGTTAATTTGGTTAAATGAATGATAAACTTAATTCAAAATAATTATCATCATAATACATGAGAATTTGATAGCAAATGGTCAATTTGGGTGAACCAATATTAATCTTAACTAGTATGTTAGTTTAAGAAAATTGAACGTGATTGTGTAATCTAGGATGTGGAAGTGCAAGACCATAGTAATCCTACAGGCTTTGGTGAGTAACATACTTACTTAATATGCAACTATAAGTTATATTAGTGTATGAATAATTGTGCAGATTAAATGAGTGCTTGATATGTGTCTTAAAGTACTTTGATGATTGTTATTTGGATATTTCATAATTGTGATGGCTCATAGTGGGTTATGTAATGCTTGAGTTGATATTATGGATTCTTGAGTTCATATTCATTTGATTTATTGATTTGAGTGTATATAGGACTCATTGGTAACAATTGAGGTGTAACTCTTTAATTATTGCTTGTATTGATTTGAAAATTGAATTGGAATGTATTCTATGGTGAAAGTATCCGAATAAAAACATCATAGATGCAATAGTAAGAACCCAACATACTAACACCACATACTTGTAGTAGGATGAACCTACTTATTGAATTAATATATTGAATTGTTGAATTCATTGTTGATTTATTGATTCATTTGTGTAACTTTGACTTGTTATTCACAACTATGGTGTAATACTTTATGTGTCACTTGAAATGGATTTGAATGTTGAATTGGGATCTGATTGCATAATGAAAGTACTGAACAAAGGACATCATAGATAGATGCATTAGTGTGGATATCCATAGTGTAATTGTTGGATTCTACCATTTGGATATCTTTGTTGGAATTACACCTATGATTAAAGTACCAGAGAAAGAACATCATAAGGTGATTGTTAAGTATGATTACTGGAAATCCTTTTGTAAATACATTAAGGATGGAAGTACTAGAGGGATATCACATGATATCATTATGAACTAATACTTGATTATAATGTGGTGTTTGCAAGTTATAAATATGTATGCATTTGAAATCATGATCGGTCACATGTTTATGAAGAATCGAACGTTATGTATTTGAAAGTTTGTAACCACGTACTAACTAAGTCTTGAGGATTCTGTGATGTAATTAGTAACTAAACAAGTATGAAGGTTTAAATCAAAGTTTTCTTGGACCATATTTTGTTCAAGTGTTAACACATACATTGTTCAGGGTGTCATAGGTGACAACGACTATACTTTAGGTATTTAAATTTCTAAAACGACACGAAGCTAACATGAAATTAAGATGTTTTAGTTTAGTATTAATGGGTTCGGATCAGTTTCGAGTTAGAACTCACAAACCCACTTAGCTAATTAATATATTTTCCCCTATCCATTTAACTCATTTATATATATTTAATTATTTTATGTTATGTTTTATGTTAGCATGATTTGTGTGACACCACTAATTTCAGCTTTGATTTTATTTAAACGCTATTTGTACACGTGGCACTAGAATTAGTTTAATTTAGTGTGACACGTGGCACGTCAGTACGAACACTGACACATGACTAGATAATTCGAGGAATTATCGAGAAACAGCACACACGTGTCGAAACACACGAACGTTGGTGAACGTTTTGCACATCGTGTAACACAACACTTGAAACCTCACGAAACACTCACACATTGAACTTGGAGGTTCAAACGAAGCCAAATGATAGTTCGAAAACGTGAAAACGAAGACGAACGGATCAAACCCATTAAACTAGGCTTACTGGCTCTTCAGGGGCCCATCGCGGTACGCGATGGCCCAACAGGAGGCCCTGTAGCGGTACGCGACATGCGGCGCGGGGGTTTGACTCCAGAAATTCGCCGCGGTACGCGGAGAGAATCTGGGAGCCCCACCGCGGTACGCGACGCCGTCCAGACGACAAAATCTTATAAAACCAAGACCATTATGGCTAGTCTACTCCTTTCCATGCATTCGCTTTCTGTCTTTGAAAACAAGTTAACTTTTAAATTTGAAACAATGTTGTATTAAACTTATTATTTTTCCGCTGCATGATATGAATTACTTTTCCGCTGCAAACTATTTTGTTAAGTGTATGTGTCAAACAATTGATTTGTAAACGCATATAGATGTGTTATATATGACCTTCAGCTGTGATTCTGGCCACGTCACATCCACGTGGACTGACACCACGAGTGGGAATTTGGGGGTGTAACAATTTGTCATTAATGTTAAGCGTTTACACAAAAAAAATTAACGAGATTTTTTAATTTAGTGTCATAATTTTTTTTTTGTATATTTATTTTTTGTTGTAAAATTGTATTTTGAAAAGTGTTAATATCCTAAACGATTACAAATATAAAAATTATGGGTCAAAAGGGTCGTATATGTGTCAAACCACAAATATTTATATTATGTTCGGATACATATATCATAATACATTTTTTGGGTTCAAGTTCGGGTTTATGCTAAATTTTCGTCTTCGTATTGGGTTGATCAGTAAACCCACAAATAAGACCAGTTTTTTTACGGTGTTGATCATCCGCGTAAGACACCTATCTATTTTAATAAATAAAGGTTTTTGAGACACATGTCATGTTTATAGAGCATTTCAAATTTGTTTTCCTGCACCTTTCTCTTATTAAATTTATCTTATATTAAATAATAATATTAAATATTAAATAAATTTTAAATTAAAAAAATTAATCCATTAAAAATATATTAATATTAAAACAACATATTTCTTAAAAAAAAGCAGATAATTAAAATATAAAAACAGTTTTTAAAACAAAATATTTAAAGAAACAAACTTAGAAAAAAGTATTGTTTAAAAAAATAATATATTTATTTTATTATGTGTATTAAATTATATGAATTTTTAATCATATTTCACACTAAAAAAAATCGTCTTACATTGTTTAAATTTTTCTTTAATAACTACTTATTATATTTTTTTTATTTATCATGTGTAATACACGAATATTAATTTAGTAAATAATATACACTGTTTCTCATGCTTCGTATTTGTTGGTCAACCAAGACGCTAAATGTTGTTAGCTTTGTAGTTGTGCTTTTAGAATGTGATACCTCTACAATTATATTACCTTTGTAATATATTCTTGATAACCTATCAGAAAACATGCTATTTGATTGATTTAAAAAATATAATATCACATAATGACATATAGTATATTATATTTATATTTAAAATCAATAGAAAAATTGATTTGAGGGTCTGTTTAACAAAATATAGGAAAAATTAATAAAAGATGTTTTTTGTTTGATGAGACGTAGTCTTAGAAAAGTTTTTCGGTTAAGTTGTGTTATTTTAAAAAGTTTATTAAAGACAATAATATTTTTTAATAAATAAATTAGAAAAGTTTGGTACAAAACTATTTTAATCAAATGAACAATTTTGTTAATTTTTATAAAATTTTTACACTTTGTTTATAACTTTTATATATGATATTATTATTTTTTTTAAAAAAGTAATAACGTTAGTTTATTTTAGAGAAATTATTCATGCTTCCTTATATCCGTTTACGTCCGTGAACTATTCGTCAATAGTAAAGAGAACGATATGAATTAACATAAACATGGTTGGTCCTGGTAACTTAAGTACTCGGGAAGAGAATGAAAAAATAACTTCATGCTCAAACGAATTATCCGTTATATAAACCTCTTTATTTTACAACTAACCTCTTTAAAATGACATACTGGAATAGTTAACCTATGATTTCATCATTTCAGGAAATAATCAATTTCAATAGAATATGGATCATAGGCTGAATGTAATTACTCAAGTAAATAGACATGTGTTTGATTTCGGGAATATTAGGACTCAACTGATGGGCTTAATTTTTTTAGCTTGAATGTTAAACTTATTTAAACTTAATGGGTATAAAATTTTCTTTTTACATTAAATATGAGAAAAAAAAAATTAAAATTTTGGGTCTCAAAAAACTAGACTCGAGAGATCGTTTTGCTTAGAGACATCCTTTATTTATTTTATGTACCTAAACCAATGTGCTATTTCGAATAGTTAATTGTCAAGACTTGCTATATGGATTGCTGTTTTAGAAATACAATGTGACAAATAGGACCTAAAAATCATGACAGAAATAAAAATCTACAAAGTTGTACTAGTTTATAATATATTGCATAAAATAAATCCAATAAAATTAAATATAATGATTAGTTAGAAACTAATAACCAAACATACCACCAATATTGTCTTGTCTTAGTGTTAAAATAGAGATAATAGGGAACTGATAGAAGACCCAAATTCTAGGTTCGATTCTTGATCAGACCCGGTTTTACTGGCCTTTCACCGTTATGCCTTTGGGCGGTTGTTGGGTCGGGTTTTTTTTCCGAGAATTGGTGGCTGTGAGCTACGGGCTCCATCCATCTGAATTAGTTGCTAGCTTGAGCAATTGCTTAGTTTGCCATTAAATTAAAAAAAAAACAGTTAATGGTTATTTTTCTATTAATTCAAAAGAAGCCATGTAAAATAGTTTTTGATTGAAGACAAATGAAGGAATGTAAAATATATATTATTTAATAATCTATATGAATTTGTTGATGCTAATATATATAGTTTATTACAAAATGAGGAGCTTTAAGTTTTAGCAGGCTATCAACTAATTAATTATCCCCTAAAAATAAAAAAATAAATAAAACTTTTTTTTAACAACAAACATCCCGTTATCCTGAATCACCCTGTAAAATAACAGAGCATGATGTCTTAACCTACATGTTCAGAAGAAAACCTACAACTAAATGACACTGTGACAGGCGGATTTGCTCTTAGGAGTTGGATACCGAGGAGTTGGCAGTGAACTATGATTGCAACACGTGTATTGTTGAATCCGATGATTCATTTGGGCTATGAAAAATCATGACGCTAAGCCCTAATTTGTCGTTAAAAAAAAATAGATAACCCACCCACATAACATGATCTGCAATAGAAATTATTTTATAAACAACTAAACAAGCATAAAATTGAGCTATAATTTATAACAAAAATTACAAATACAACTATCTCAAGACACGTCTTCTATTTTAGTCAAACTTCATCGCCGGAGGACTGACCGGAACTTTTTCCCGGTGACCGAGGACCTTGGACCGGCAAATCGGGCAAGAATTACGGAACAAGAGCCATTGTGTGATGCAATCGGCATGATACAAATGCCCACACGGAGCTTGCTTGCATGATGAGTACAAACTTTCTAAGCACACGGTACAAACACCCAATGCAGGAGCCACCGTGGGCATGCCGGAAACCTCGTCGCGGGCTTCCTCCGGTGACAATAGTTCTGGGTCTTGCGTATTTACAGAAACGTTACTGAAGGAGATGTAATCATCCATGGTCAACGCTTCGTCAAGATCGAAAATATCGGCCATATTCGATTGATATTTGATAATTGAAGCTTTTGGTAGATATGAAATGTGTTTAGAGAGAGAGAGAGGACTTGTGAACATTATGAAGTGAAGATAAGGCTTTAAATAGGTAACAGCCAATGTTAATGAAAAATCAACCAACTTGCTAAATACATAAACCAAAAAATCAAATTAAAGAAAATACGTCGACACCCTTATAAATTCTAATAAATAAATAAATAAAGTTAAATAATTGGGTGTTAAATGTTAATAGGTCGGTGTTTGGAAAACCATGTTACTTACGAAGTTCATATAGGTCAAGTGGTAAAGTACTCATTATTATATATTACTTGAGAAGCTTGTCTGAGATTAGCCCATTTTATAGAGGTTTTACGGTTTTACCTCTTATAACGAGAGATCATGAATGAGTTATAGCTCATTTAATGATGTAATTAATTTGGAGTAATTTAGAAGGTGATAGATAGCCTTTGTTGTTCAAAAATAAAACTAGAGAAGGTTAATATTATTTTTAAATAGAAAATAGAAAGTTTTATAAGTTTAGATGCAACATGTTAAAAAAAGAAAAAAAATAGAAAGGAATGGTAATTTTAGTATATTTAAGATTTTATTTGTTTATTTCTAAATGTTTATAACTTTTTAATATAATATTAGTTTTTAAAAAAATTACACTATAAAATTGAGTATTTTATCTTTAATATGAGTATAATATTAGTATGTTAAAAAAATTAATTGTCTAAAATCGTACAACATTTGTGATATTACATTTTTATAGGGGTGTGCACGGTTCGGTTCGGTTTTTGGCTAAAACCGAAACCGACATAGTCGGTTTTTAGTTATTACAAACCGTTCGTTTTTCGGTTTTTCGGTTTTTTTGTCGGTTTCGGTTCGGTTTTCGGTTTTTTCGGTTTTTTTTACTTATTTTTTGTTTTTGTTTTTTTTTGGCTCTTATGCCCAACATTGAAAATACAAACATGTTTAACAATTAATAAATCAATTGATCGAGCACCAACTAATTAAAAAAAACCAAAATAATTACCATCATGTTTTTACATTTAAAAAAAATCAAAAGTAAATAACTAAATATGCAATAATTCCGATATTTACCTTTTAAAAATGATAGATTTCATAATCTAAATTTTTATCATCTCCAACGGTAAACTTTTTGTATGTTTTTTCCATTAAATAAGTATGGAAATAACAATATATATATATTAATTTTTAAGAAATATTACGGTTCGGTTTTTTCGGTTTTTATAAAATGAAAAACCGCAACCGAACCGAAAAATTCGGTTTCGGTTTTTTTTCGGTTCGGTTTTTCCCGGTTATTAATTCGGTTCGGTTTTTTCGGTTAATTCGATTCCGGTTTGGTTTTTTCGGTTTTTTGCTCACCCCTACATTTTTAATGCAATATTGTAGATTAAAATAGTAGACAAAAAGTACAACACAAAAAATATATTATAAAAAAATAGTATATAAAAACATTTCACAGAAAAATACAATACAAAATATTAACATGGTAGATTTTTTTAAAAAGAATATATATATATATATATAGGAGATGGTTCCTTTATTAACCCT
The DNA here is from genome assembly GCA_009363875.1 of Mikania micrantha. Classification (NCBI taxonomy): domain Eukaryota; kingdom Viridiplantae; phylum Streptophyta; class Magnoliopsida; order Asterales; family Asteraceae; genus Mikania; species Mikania micrantha. The sequence goes on along the minus strand of CM018682.1, from coordinate 14,933,157 downwards.
TCCTTATTTCGATAACCGTATAACCTTAGCATTTTTTCGCGTTTTTTGCCCGAAACTTTTTTTTTTCTTTTTTTCATGGTCTTTATTATACATAAATAGGGGGTTTCCTTCTTGTGTTTTTGCTAATTCATCACCGTTTAGAAGTTATTTACAGCCGTAAGTGTAACATCCCATTTTGGTGAAATATTATAAATTAAACATAATTGGTGTATGATTGTGTTTATTTAATTAATGGGTGTTTTGTATGATTTAATTATCTTAAATATTATTTGGTGGGTGATTTAAATAAGTTTTTGTTAAATATATTGTAGTGGGAGTTAACTAACTTAATTAAGTTGGATATGAGTTAGTTAGTTTTAACATGTAAATTGAGGGGTTAGAAGTGTCAATAGATGAAAGTTAAATAACAAGGGGGTTTTAAATGTTGACTTGGTCAACATTTCACACTTTTATGTGTGTGTGTGTGTTGGAGACGTGAAAGAGAAGGAAGACAAGGAGAAAAATCAAGAACTTCAAGATTTGATCAAATTGGAGGTTGGATGTTGATCTAATCTTGAATGCAAGTTGAAATTGGAGTTCTCTTTGCATCAAACAACATCTAGGTAAGATTTTTGGGTGTTTTTGATGGGATTTTCGTGGGTTTCCATAGGGGGTGTGGGTTTGATGGGTAAAACTCTCAAATTTGGTGTTTTGAGAGTGTCAAATGTTGTTAATGATGTTGATAATCATATAGGAACAACTTTTGATTGTTTTCTTTCATGATTTACATGTTATGAAAATGGGGGAATTGGGGTTTTCATGGAGTTGATGAACATGGTGTGTAAAGTAGTGTTTAAAGGTGGGGATTTGATGATATTCACTATATTATTGTAGTTTGTGGTGAAATTGTTGAGATTGATCATTTTTAAACATAATAATGGAGCTACATAGGTGTTTTAATGATGAATGATCATTAGCACATGAATTTGTGCATACAAGGTGTTTGATGAAATGCCAAGTAGGGTATTTAACTTAAAATTGGTTTAAACCAATGGTGATGTGAATTATGTGGGTTTATAACATCAACAATGGTGAATTGATATGGTTAAGGGTCAATTGGAAACAAATTAGATTGAAAATGTTGACATTGGGGTGTATGTTGACTAATTGTGGTCAAACTTTATATTAGACCTATTAGTTGTGATAATAGGAATTGATAGTGAAGGTGTGGGTGAAACCAAACGACCCGGGAAGGAATTGGTTATAGAGGATAGCACGTTGGAACAAGGTAAGTCACCCAAATCTTTTACTTGTTATGTGTAATGGTGTTATGCCTGTATGAATGTTATAGTGAAAGATTTGACTTTTAGGTGAGTTGGTGATTATGATCTTGTTGCTAGTCAATAATGAGCAATAGGTGATATATGTTGCTTGATTATTGTTGAAATGGTGTTCTAATACTAGTCTATGATTGACTTAGTGTTTATTTTTATGTGTGGTGGTTGTATGCAAATAGTTCACAAGGTGTGTGAACTTATATTTGAAATTGACTTAATCTTGGTGTTTTGAATCACAAGTGGTGTGATTATGACATTGAATTATTCACATGGTGTGTGAATGTTCTTGTTGGGTGTAATCAAGTTAGTAAAACACAAGTGGTGTGGTTTACTTAACTTGAGAAATCTTGTGGAATAAGATTTCAATGGAGTTTTGGGTGCAAACGACCCGTTAGTAAATCGTTTGATATTATGACTATGATGGTTATAATTTGGTGAATTAAGGTGTTTAATATGATTATATGGTGTTATATAATGTTTATGGGGGTATTGGAACGGTCGTATTTGAGCGAAAGGGGTCAAGATGGCTGAAAACAGCAAAAATGGTTGTGCAGGTGTGCCCCGGCGTATCATACGCCTGGGGGGGGCGTATGATACGCCTACCTCAGCTCCAGGTTTTAAAATTTCTGTGATACGCCTCCAAATACGCCTCCAAATACGCCAGGGGCTGAATTTGACCAAAATTGACTTTTTGGGTCATGTAAGCTCGTGTGGGCGGGCATGGTGATCTTACTTAGTTCTAATGAACTAATGGTGACTTAATTATGGTGTTTCAGGTGAACGGAAGGGTTGAACGCGGTCGTGATCGGATTGCCTCGCAAGGATTCGGATCAAACACGTTTTGGTGGTTTTTCTTTGTTGGTGTTAAACAAAGGTTTTTGGTGATAACTCAAATGTAATTTTTGTTATTGAATGTTTAACTAACATCAATTATTTTGTAAAGTCGTGTGTAAATGAGGTGTTTATGGTGTTAATTACATTTGTCGGTTTGACAAAAATCTGGGACCTAAACTTTGATGTCGTTTTAAACACGTGTCATACATGTGGAAGTTATGGGGCTTACAACTTGGTATCAGAGCCATTGGTTTGAGGGATTCAAGTGCGTCGCGAACACTTGAACTCAAATCCTTGTGCTTTTGATTTGGGGAGTAATGTTTGATCCGAGATCCGATCACGAAGCCGGGGGTTTAAGGTAACAAGTTTGTGTATTGTTTACCTTAGTTATATATGTGTATTGGTGTTTGGTGTGAATTTGCTTGTTGAACCGAATTTCTTAGTCATGTTATGGGGAGGTGAAGTTAAGGAATTGGATATGTGAAGTGTATAGTGTTATGTCTGGCCAACATAAGATTATATTCTTGACATAGATATGACCTTGATGGAACCAATTCATAATATGGTTATGAATATTAGGTAAGGTGTTAAGAGATTGATGTTGTGATGCTTTTAAGTTCATATTTCATGGTGTGTTTAGTTGTATGAACTATATAGCAAAACTAATGTATCGCATAACTTGTTTCAGCCGTAGAATGGCTGGTGGTGATAACATTAATGATGGTGGAGGTCATGAAACTAATTTCACTGAATTGCAAACTATGGTGAGAGAAGAGGTGGCAAAAGCATTGGAAGCTTCGATTCCTCACCATATGGAGGGTCTGCAAGCCTCCATGAGGGAATTTATTCAACAGGAGTTTGCAAATCTCAGAGGGGGGCGAGATGGGGAACGAACTCCAAAGAAAGTAACTTACAAGGAGTTTGTAGCTTGCAAGCCAAGCGAATTTAAGGGTGAAGTTGACCCATTACAGAGTCAACGGTGGATAACAGACATGGAGGGCACGTTCGAGACGAGCCATTGTGACCCGGAAGATGAGGTGATCTTTGCGGGGAATCAATTGCGCGAAAGAGCAAAGGATTGGTGGGAGCTTCTTCGAAAGGAGAAGGGTAGGGATGGCATTAAAAATCTGAAATGGGAGGATTTTAAGGAGTTGTTCCTTAAACGGTTCTGTCCGCAGGCGGCGATTGACAGAATCACTGAAGAATTCCTTCATATGAGACATAAGGAGGAAAGTATTGATACGATTACCGCCATCTTCTATGACAAAGCTAGATTTTGTCCTGATTTGCTACAAACGGAGCGGATGTGGATCAATCGATACCATAGTATGTTGAATGCCAAGTACCGCGAATTTCTTACACCATCTAAGTGTGAGACATTGGCGGAACTTATTGATTGTGCTCGGGAGCGCGAGTTGGAGTTAAAGCGACAGGAAGACCGCGGTGAAAAGCGGAAGGTGGAGAAGGAGACGGGGTCGTCTAAAAAGGGGAAGTTCTCTAACTCACCTACAAAGTTCCACTCAAGTAGGGGAGTTAAGCATTGTACTAAATGTGGGAAAGACCACATGGGTGATTGTTCGGTACGACCCTTATCTTGCTATAAGTGTGGGAAGCAAGGTCATCTTGCTAATCAATGCTCGAGCCCGTTGAATTTATGTTATAATTGCTACAAACCGGGGCATATTCGGAGTGAGTGTCCAGAACTAAAGGGGCTGGAGTTGGTGGAGGGGAAAATCGATCTTTTAAGGGGCAAGGAAGTGGGAAGAAGGTGGAGGTACCCAAACCCAAGGGTAGGGCCTTTCAAATCACTGCGGAGGAAGCCAAAGTCACACCTGATGTGGTGACAGGTACTTTCTTCATCAATACCTTGCCTGCTTACATTTTATTTGATTCGGGGGCTAGTAGATCATTTGTGTCTACGAATTTTATACAACACTCTTCTTTTGTAGTTGAGAAATTGTCGGTGCCTTTAGAAATAGAAATAGCGGATTCTAAATGCTTTCTAGTATGTGATGTCTATCGAAAATGTAAATTAACCATCGATGGGGAGGATTTCGATATTGATTTAATACCTATGGTATTGGGGGAGTTCGATGCGGTGGTTGGGATGGATTGGCTTTCGGCTCATGGGGCCAACATTGTGTGCAAACATAAGATTATTCAATTGATGTCTCCTAGTGGACATGAGGTGTGTATTCGTGGGGAGAAACGTGGTGGTATGATCTTATGTTCTTTACTTGAAGCTATGAAGTATTTGAACAATGGCGGACGATCGTTTCTTGCTTATGTGGTGGATTCGGAGAAAGGAGTGAAGTTGATAGAAGACATTCCTATAGTTCGTGATTTTTCGGATGTTTTTCCGGATGAACTACCGGGATTACCTCCCGAAAGGGATGTGGAGTTCCGAATTGATTTGGTGCCCGGGGCTAAACCTATTGCTAAGGCTCCATATCGTTTGGCGCCATCTGAATTGCAAGAGATGATGAATCAGTTGCAAGAACTTCTTGACATGGGTTTTATTCGTCCGAGCATCTCACCTTGGGGTGCACCGGTGTTATTTGTCAAGAAGAAAGATGGGAGCTTCAGAATGTGTATAGATTATCGGGAGTTGAACAAGGTCACGGTGAAGAATAGGTATCCATTACCTAGGATTGATGACCTCTTTGACCAATTACAAGGTGCTTCATGGTTTTCTAAGATCGACCTTCGATCGGGATACCATCAGTTGAAGGTTAGAGAGGAAGACATTCCAAAGACGGCTTTTCGTACGAGGTATGGGCATTATGAGTTTCTTGTGATGTCCTTTGGGTTAACTAACGCACCGGCGGCGTTCATGGACTTGATGAATCGGGTGTGTCGTCCAATGTTAGATAGGTCAGTCATTGTGTTCATCGATGACATACTTATCTATTCCAAGAATGAAGCGGATCACGCTTGTCATTTGCGTGAAGTTCTTGAAACGCTTCGTAAGGAGAAATTGTATGCCAAATTTTCAAAATGTGACTTTTGGTTACGTGAAGTTCAATTCTTGGGGCATGTGGTGAATGCTAATGGTATACAAGTTGATCCTTTCAAAATTCAGGCGGTTATGAAATGGAGTCCACCCAAGACTCCAACTGAGGTTAGAAGTTTTCTTGGTTTAGCCGGTTATTACAGGAGGTTTATTCAAGACTTTGCCAAGATTGCTTCATCTTTGACAAAGCTTACAAAGAAGGATACTAAGTTTGTATGGGGTGACGAACAAGAAAAGGCGTTTCAGGAGTTGAAGACAAGACTAACTCAAGCACCGGTGTTAACTTTACCGGATGGACCCGATGATCTTGTGGTCTATTCCGATGCTTCATATGTTGGTCTTGGGTGTGTTCTCATGCAAAGAGGGAAAGTTATTGCTTATGCTTCACGTCAGTTGAAGATTCATGAGATTAACTATCCCGTCCATGATTTGGAGCTTGCGGCGGTTATTTTTGCATTAAAGATATGGCGTCATTATCTTTATGGGGTGAAATGTACTATTTATACCGACCACAAGAGTTTGAAGTATTTCTTCACACAGAAGGAATTGAATATGAGGCAGAGACGTTGGATGGAGTTACTCAAAGACTACGACTGCGAAATTCTCTATCATCCGGGGAAAGCAAACGTAGTGGCGGATGCTTTGAGTAGAAAGGAGGAACCTTCACCTATTCGGGTATAGGCAATGAAAATTGTGGTAACTTCGGATCTGGTGAATCAAATTAAAGCTGCTCAAACAGAAGCTTTAAAGGAGGAGAATTGGAAACGTGATAGAATTAAGGGGTTAGCTCATCAATTGGATGAGGATAGTCGGGGTTTAAAGACAAGGTGGGGTCGGGTGTGGATACCTCCCACTTGTCCTTTAAAGACGGCTTTATTGGAGGAATCCCATAAATCGAGATATTCGATTCATCCGGGAGGCACGAAGATGTATCGTGACTTGCGGGTTAACTATTGGTGGCCGGGAATGAAACGAGATATTGTTAAGTATGTTGAAAAATGCTTGACTTGTGCTCAAGTTAAGGCGGAGCATCAAAAACCGTATGGCAAATTGCAACCTTTGGAGATTACAATGTGGAAGTGGGAGCATATTACGATGGACCTAATCACGAAGCTTCCTAAGACTAGGAACGGTTATGATACGATATGGGTCATCGTAGATCGGTTATCAAAGAGTGCTCACTTTATACCGATCAAGGAGACATATTCTTCCAAGAAAATGGTTGAAATTTATGTTAAGGAGGTGGTGTCTCGACATGGAGTACCGGTTACTATTGTGTCTGATCGTGACACCCGGTTCACTTCTCATTTTTGGAAGAATTTTCAGGAGGAATTGGGTACGAGACTATTGTTGAGCACAGCGTATCACCCTCAAACGGATGGTCAGAGTGAAAGGACTATTCAAACGCTTGAGGACATGTTACGTGCGTGTATCATTGACTTTGGGGGAAGTTGGGATGATTACTTACCTTTGGCGGAGTTTTCTTACAATAACAGTTATCATTCCAGTCTTGGAATGCCTCCTTTTGAGGTTTTGTATGGGAGAAAATGTAGAACTCCCGTGTGTTGGGGAGAAGTGGGACCAAGGGAACTCGCCAGCAGAAAGGTAGTAACGGTGACAAACGAACGAATCGATCAGATACGAGCTCATTTAAAGGCGGCACAAGACCGTCAGAAATCGTATGCGGATAAACGGAGGAGGCCGATCGAATTCCAAGTGGGAGACTTTGTGTTGTTAAAGGTTTCTCCTTGGAAGGGTGTGATTCGTTTTCGAAAGCGGGGGAAACTTAGTCCACGGTTTATTGGACCATTCAAGATTATAGCTCGGATTGGCGAGGTCGCCTATCGCTTAGTGCTACCGGAGGAGTTGAGTGGGATTCACAATACATTCCACGTCTCTTATTTGCGAAAGTGCTTGGCGGATGAATCGGCTTATGTGCCAATGGAAGATTTGGTGATTGATGATAAACTCAATTATATTGAGAAACCGGTGGCTATCTTGGATAGAAAAGTCAAGCAACTTCGGAATAAGACGATTAACCAAGTAATGGTGGAATGGAAGAACAGACGGGGTTCGGATGCTACGTGGGAGTCCGAGGATGAAATGCGGAAATTTTATCCTTTCCTTTTTGAGGTGTAACGAGGTTTCGGGGACGAAACCTTTGTAAGGAGGGGAGAATTTGTAACATCCCATTTTGGTGAAATATTATAAATTAAACATAATTGGTGTATGATTGTGTTTATTTAATTAATGGGTGTTTTGTATGATTTAATTATCTTAAATATTATTTGGTGGGTGATTTAAATAAGTTTTTGTTAAATATATTGTAGTGGGAGTTAACTAACTTAATTAAGTTGGATATGAGTTAGTTAGTTTTAACATGTAAATTGAGGGGTTAGAAGTGTCAATAGATGAAAGTTAAATAACAAGGGGGTTTTAAATGTTGACTTGGTCAACATTTCACACTTTTATGTGTGTGTGTGTGTTGGAGACGTGAAAGAGAAGGAAGACAAGGAGAAAAATCAAGAACTTCAAGATTTGATCAAATTGGAGGTTGGATGTTGATCTAATCTTGAATGCAAGTTGAAATTGGAGTTCTCTTTGCATCAAACAACATCTAGGTAAGATTTTTGGGTGTTTTTGATGGGATTTTCGTGGGTTTCCATAGGGGGTGTGGGTTTGATGGGTAAAACTCTCAAATTTGGTGTTTTGAGAGTGTCAAATGTTGTTAATGATGTTGATAATCATATAGGAACAACTTTTGATTGTTTTCTTTCATGATTTACATGTTATGAAAATGGGGAATTGGGGTTTTCATGGAGTTGATGAACATGGTGTGTAAAGTAGTGTTTAAAGGTGGGGATTTGATGATATTCACTATATTATTGTAGTTTGTGGTGAAATTGTTGAGATTGATCATTTTTAAACATAATAATGGAGCTACATAGGTGTTTTAATGATGAATGATCATTAGCACATGAATTTGTGCATACAAGGTGTTTGATGAAATGCCAAGTAGGGTATTTAACTTAAAATTGGTTTAAACCAATGGTGATGTGAATTATGTGGGTTTATAACATCAACAATGGTGAATTGATATGGTTAAGGGTCAATTGGAAACAAATTAGATTGAAAATGTTGACATTGGGGTGTATGTTGACTAATTGTGGTCAAACTTTATATTAGACCTATTAGTTGTGATAATAGGAATTGATAGTGAAGGTGTGGGTGAAACCAAACGACCCGGGAAGGAATTGGTTATAGAGGATAGCACGTTGGAACAAGGTAAGTCACCCAAATCTTTTACTTGTTATGTGTAATGGTGTTATGCCTGTATGAATGTTATAGTGAAAGATTTGACTTTTAGGTGAGTTGGTGATTATGATCTTGTTGCTAGTCAATAATGAGCAATAGGTGATATATGTTGCTTGATTATTGTTGAAATGGTGTTCTAATACTAGTCTATGATTGACTTAGTGTTTATTTTTATGTGTGGTGGTTGTATGCAAATAGTTCACAAGGTGTGTGAACTTATATTTGAAATTGACTTAATCTTGGTGTTTTGAATCACAAGTGGTGTGATTATGACATTGAATTATTCACATGGTGTGTGAATGTTCTTGTTGGGTGTAATCAAGTTAGTAAAACACAAGTGGTGTGGTTTACTTAACTTGAGAAATCTTGTGGAATAAGATTTCAATGGAGTTTTGGGTGCAAACGACCCGTTAGTAAATCGTTTGATATTATGACTATGATGGTTATAATTTGGTGAATTAAGGTGTTTAATATGATTATATGGTGTTATATAATGTTTATGGGGGTATTGGAACGGTCGTATTTGAGCGAAAGGGGTCAAGATGGCTGAAAACAGCAAAAATGGTTGTGCAGGTGTGCCCCGGCGTATCATACGCCTGGGGGGGGCGTATGATACGCCTACCTCAGCTCCAGGTTTTAAAATTTCTGTGATACGCCTCCAAATACGCCTCCAAATACGCCAGGGGCTGAATTTGACCAAAATTGACTTTTTGGGTCATGTAAGCTCGTGTGGGCGGGCATGGTGATCTTACTTAGTTCTAATGAACTAATGGTGACTTAATTATGGTGTTTCAGGTGAACGGAAGGGTTGAACGCGGTCGTGATCGGATTGCCTCGCAAGGATTCGGATCAAACACGTTTTGGTGGTTTTTCTTTGTTGGTGTTAAACAAAGGTTTTTGGTGATAACTCAAATGTAATTTTTGTTATTGAATGTTTAACTAACATCAATTATTTTGTAAAGTCGTGTGTAAATGAGGTGTTTATGGTGTTAATTACATTTGTCGGTTTGACAAAAATCTGGGACCTAAACTTTGATGTCGTTTTAAACACGTGTCATACATGTGGAAGTTATGGGGCTTACAGTAAGTAACTGTAACGACTTACAGTTACTTACATCACACTTCCATTAGATACGTAATGTAAGTAACTGTAAGTCGTTACAGTTACTTACGGTTGTAAATAACTTCTAAACGGTGATGAATTAGCAAAAACACAGAAAGGAAACCCTCTATTTATGTATAATAAAGACCATGAAAAAAAAGAATCGGGCAAAAAACACAAAAAATGTTAGGGTTATACGGTTATCGCAATAAGGAAGGGTTAACATTTGATCCTTTCCCTATATATATATATAAACACTATGCTCATATTAAAGAGGAAAACCGCTTGTGTTTATAACATGAATATTTTTATAAAAAAATTATCATATGAATAATTTCAAATGTTCTAAAAAAATGAAAGAATTTTAATATTATTTTATTCCATCTTTTTTTCAACACTTAAATCTCAAATATTAATTTAAAATCGGAAGTTTAATATATATTTCCGCTCATTTTAAAACAAAGAAGTTATTTAAAGAGATTCAAACCCTTTAATTACTCGTAAAATTCACTGGTATACATATGTCCCGTGGTAAACTTGTTTGTGATAATATATAATTTGACTTAAATTTACCCGTTAAGATGTCAATTAAGGGCCTTTATCATGTCAATTAGAATAAAGTATACATTAAACCTATCTTTAAAGCTACCAGAATTAGAGGTACTAAATAAATACTCAACCGTATTTCTAACAATTCATGGTTACAAAATTTCATGTTTCTAAAAGTTGTAGCATACCATCTATTTTTAATAACTTACGCAACTTGTCATAGTGGATTAATAATTGAATTTTGGAGTTAGATATGAAATGTGTTGTGACAGAGAGAGATACAGACGACTTTCGAAAATGTAGACTAAATACTTAAATAACCCAATGTCAATGAATCAACTTTAATTAATGCACGATGCCTTTTAAGGGTTTTTTTGGAATTTTTTATGGCCATTCCAATCAACAACTTGCCAGATAATAAATAACAAAAGTGCCTACATAAAACAAAAGAAAGACGTAAACACCCTTCATTCGTATGAGTATTCGATAATTTACTAATAAACAAAACCATGATGGTACCCCCAGTATGGGTAATTCGTAATTCAATAAAATTTCAAATTATCTCATTACACCGTTAAGGGGCTATCCTGACGAAAATTTTGAGACTTTTTTCAACATTTTTTTGTCGTTATAGGCTAAATTGACTTGTTCCAAGGACTTGTGGTTGGCACATACCTCATTGGCATAGATTTGTATCATTAGGGTATGGTGGTACAAAACTTTAAAATATGAGCGAAAAAAATACTTACATCTATGCAGGAGGAAAAAATAAGAGAAAAAGGTTGTACTGACGATTTGTAGCTGACACAGTTCTCGCAAAATGGGCTAAAATGCCTGCCAATTTCGTTTGGGTAGTAATGACTATATGTTGTCAGTATAGGGTTAACTTTCAAAAAAATCACGGGAAATCTGTTTCGACCAAGGTCGTCGACACAAGTCGTGCAATATTGACAACTTCTGTCGTGGGGATAGGTGTCTTCGGTAGATACTTTGTTTCTTGTAGTGTCTAAGGCATGTTGACACTGGGAATTCGGTATTAAACTATTACGGACCAATAGTGTACTAAATCAGTTTTTTTTTTTTTTTTTTTTGAACAGCACTAAATCAGTTATTTACAGATAGATTAAATACGGTATTTGGAGCTTACTTTTTCATAGATACGATATTGGTACGGTACCCTAACCATTTAAAGATTATCAATTTGTAACGAGTATTGGTTATATCAGGGGCACATAAGTCTTTTTGCATGGACACCAATTGTCCTCATCCATGGTGAAAGGTACCCCGTATAAGGGGAATTCACGCAACAATCCAGCCGAGTTTTTTTTTTTTTTTTTTAAATTATTATTATTTTTTTATATGGTTGATTGTTTTAAAGCGCTTGTTTTAAAAACAGTTGTTTTAGTCGTCTATGGGTCAGATGTTGATAAATAAGGTGGGTAGCCTGATAGCTGTTTGCATGCCGTTAGAAAAGGTGAATCTCACGCAGCCTATTTCAAATAAATTATTACTTTGAACGGTAATAGCATTGCTCTTAAATTACACCCATATATCTCTTGTTTGTATTTGAACCTAAAACCTCTTAACTAAAAGACAATGTTTCTACCAAGTGAGCTAGTCACATATTGACATCAAACACGTAAAAAGAAACATTTAGAGAACATGGTTGTCTCGACCATTTTACAACCTTTAAGCGAAATAAAAAAATTGGACCTTTTACTAATAGTTAGTTGTTACATTACAAATCTCTCCTTTTACCTGAACTTAGGACCAACAATAATAAACTAAAAATTTATATGTTATAAAGTTTAAAAAAATTGTTTATATTTGCATGTATAAAATATTTAGATTAAATTTATTTTTCTAGGTTTTGTAATGCGAATTATTTAATAAAATATTTGAAATTAATTGTTTTGAATGTTTTTTTTCAATTGAATGTTAAAAGGCTTTTATGTGGGTTTTTTATTCTTTTCAGAGCCTATAAACTAAAAAAACTTAAGGATCAAATGACCCAATTAGTTATAAAAGCTGTTGAAAAAATTGGAGGCATGATATTTTTAGAGGCCATGTGTCTTTGTTTGGTTTGCTTGACTCATTGGGTTGGCTTAGAGAGAAGATTGAATTGTTTGACATTAATTTTTTAAACTCGTGAATCTATGGAAAACAAGTTTGTCAAAAGAACCAAATTATGTTTAGTAATTATAATATAAAAGATCAAATGATAAAGGTTTCTTTTTACTCTTTTTCAACTAGATATAATTCCTTGTATCATATTCTTAGTCAGAATAGATTGTGAAACTATTTGACTTCACTTTTCTTCACTTTTTATTTTTATTTTTTTTTATCAAAATTGGATTATGTTATTATAAGATTTAAATGTCATAAAATGCATTTGATTATAATGAAATTCACTTTGATTAAATCCTATTCATGAGTAAACACAATATAGGACAGATAATTATAAATGAACATAACTAGTATTTCAAACTTCAAAGTAGGGTACATTATTCGTCTTCTTAGTTTTCAACACAAGAAAAAGGGTGTCAATTTTTTTGTTGTGTCAAAATAATAGTTTTTTTATGTTGTTCATCAACCATTTCTGATGTTAGTTTTGACTTTTTTAGAGTCCTATCAAAACGTTTTTAAAGTTTTTATTTACTTAATTTCTTATTATATTATCTTATAATAATTTGTTATACTCATTTGAACTCACATAAACACACATATATATATTTTTCAAAAACTAAATAAAAATATATTTATTTTGTTTCAGTTTAAAAGAAAAACAACAGGTTCCCACACATAATAAATATCAAATTATATCCACTAATATATTAAAGGAATATAAAGATACAATATACAAACTTATCAAATATTGAAATAACATATAACGATCATAAAATGTTTAAAACTCCAATACTTCCAAACCCCTTGGTCCCGCCAATGAATGCAAGTGGCAAAGTGGATGACTCTCCGTATGATTCTCCAACAAATGGGTTTCCAGACACTAAGATCCTACGTAATAGTCTCCTCGCTCTCCAGCAGCATGCCTCTCCGTATCCTTCTTTCGTTTGTGATTGGTCAATGTGAGGTTTTGAAAGTGATGATGTGTCATAGTGAGAAAAGTTTTTTAGTATGGTAACCACTATGTGCTTTTAAGGTTTTCAGTAAGATGATAACGTGACAGAAAATTTCATTGGAAAAAGGATTTAGTGGAGTGACCACAACACATAGTCTAATGTGTTAATTCTCTAGGTTCTTCATATTTGAAACTAAATTACGGTTTTTGTATGTAGTTTAAGTTTTTTTAACATATTCAACTAAAAAACATATTTTTTTAACAATAAAGCTCCTTTTAGAGTAAATTACGGCTTTGGCCCGTGGAGTTTAAATGTTTTAACTATTACGTCTCAAAATAAAATCTTGTGTCAATTCACAATTGCTAGAATTTTATTATTAAACATATACGTGTCTCATATCTATACAGTCATCGCATTACTCTTTCCAGATGTTTTGGGATGTCGAGTTCGGGTCTTTAACCATACCTAAGAAAAATTATATTTTTTTCAAATTGAAGCAAAACTTGAAGGGTTATATTATTATTAATATTTTTTAAGATTTACTCGTCCGAAGCTCACAAATTTTATTTATAATCATGCTAGTGAATCTTTGCACCACAAGAAAATACCGGATTTCGGAACAAATTTGTGTCATAAATTTGTCATATGATTTGATTTCTGGTGTTTTCGACAAAATAAGTTTTGATATTTGTGACGGAAATGTGTCAGAATTTATAATTTTTTAAAGGTTTATTTATAGCCTCCAACGTAAGTGTGACAAAACTTTTTATCTATATAAAAAGTATATACTCTCAAAAATAAATGTGTTAGAAGACATGTGTAAGAATCCAATTTTTTTAAACATTTATTTATTGTTTTCCGATGCAATGGCACAAAACTTATTCAAAATACCTTTTTCTATAAAAAAACACACTTTACATCAAAATGTGTCTGAAATTATATTAATTTTTTAAAACATTTATTTGTATTTTCCTGACATAATTATGAAAAAACTTACTAAAAAAACTTAACTTATCGAAAACACACTTTAAGTCGCAAATGTGCCAGAAGATTGGGGTATTTCATTTTTGTACATTTTATTTAGTTCATTAAATTATGAATAATTAAATTAAAATTGAAGATAGCGTTATTACAACACATTTACCACTATTATTTAATTATTTAAGTTATATTTTTTTTCTTAAAAATGTGCTACAAATTGCGAAGGTATATGTGACAAAATTTAGGGTTACTTTAGTTTTGTTGTCAGTAAATTTAGGTGTTGGGTTTTTTTTTTTATCGTAATTGTGTAGAAATTTTGTCACAAAAAATTATGTAACAAATTTCTATAGCAAATGAAGATTTTTTCTGGTAATGTTGTCACATGGTTATTGCCGAAGATATTATTATATTCAAGCATGTTAGATCAACGACATATATACATTATTTGTTAAGTAATGTAGTAATTTTTTTTTCTTCTAGAATGTAATAAACAAAAATAATACTTAAAAGTCTGGGAATCATTGGTGTCTCATTTTTATTATGGTAAATTTATTTTACTTTTACTCATAAGTCATATATATAAACTAATTTATCTCTTTACTTAAGTTTGAAGTTGTAACATCTAATCATCTAAGAGTCAAAACCTTCACCAAGTACCAGTCTTTCGTCATGCATACGATTAAGGTTTCTCAGGCATGAGGCGTAGCACTTTTATCCGAACAAGAACTAGTCTATCCTCGTTCATATACAATTACGGGTCACTAGCTTTGTACTTTTATCCTATCTAAACTAATCAGTGGAGTGACCTACCTAACTCCTAACGACTCTCAAGAGCGTAAACGTTAGGGTGCTTAAACAAAAATGATCAAGAACACACATTTGAAACCTTTTCAAATGGACTTGTATATTGAAAATTTAGCTTCATGTCACAAGCTTAAGTGACAAATGTATATGGGACAAGATATATAATAATACAATGAATAGTGGCCTACATCTTTATCTAATTTTATTATACGATATCTGTTAAATTAAAGTATATTGTTGGATATTTAAAGCATTTTATTCAAAATGAAAGATCTAAAAATAATTAATGGTTCCACGATAAAAACAGTTTTTTTTTAATTTTATTAAACTTTGATATGTAATTAGGTGCCAACGAAAATTTGGTTGCAAACCTAATTATTTCACTTGTATGGCAAAATCATAGTTTACTTCCCTATATCTACACGACATGCATTTAATGGTTACTAATTAATGATCCAAACTATTTCAATGAGTCCGCTGTTTTGTGTGTACATTCATGGTTAGGTTGCATATAATTTTCACAGCACATATTGCCTTTAATTAGTCATTATCTTGTCCTATTTTTGTATAAAACTTTACAAAACAATGCTGACAACTTCTAGAAGCAATATTGTTTTTATCTAACAAAAATATTCATACTTCATGAATCATGCTCAAGTCTCTAAACTTGCAAAACTTTATCACAAAGTTTTTTTTTTTAAAAAAAATTAGTACTAAATAATATATGTAACAAGCAAAAGACCATACATGTTAAAAAAAGAAACTTTTCATACTCTATGTTACTTTTAATATTTATCAAAAAATAAATAAATAAATAAAAGGTAAGAAAAAGTAACCTTTGCCCAACTTTTGCCACAGGTAAAAACAAGATGAGCCGTTTATGAGATACTTGAGATTGGTTAGTTAAATGCTAGAATCAAGTCAAGTTTAAAAAACTCAAACACGAGCCTAAATCAAAACTTGTTTTAGAAACAAGACCGAGCCCAAGCTAAATATACCAGGCTTTGACTATGATTAGGAGAAGCTTATTATTTATATAAGTTTAATAGCTTTAATTTGTTTATAACTAATATACAATTACATGCTAAAAGTTTATAGAATAATGATTTAAATTGAAGGTTGCCCTAAAATATAGAAAGATCATAATAGATGCAAATTGACTCGTACGATCCAGAAAGGAAAAAAGTTAATAACGAAAGAAAAGGGAAAATTCCCAAAATCACCATTTTGACTCAAAATTGCTCTAAAATGTCCATTTGACTTTCTCCTTCTAAAAATGTCCATTTGACTTTCTCTTTCCAGAAATGTCCACACCTTAGCAGACGTTAGCGCCCGCCCCTTTTCAAACAGACGCCCGCCTATTCCGAAAATCCCCCCCCCCCACCCGATAATGACCGTTTAAGTTTTTTTTTCCTTCACGGGCGGCCGCCCGTGACAAGTGTGTCAAAGTGGACCCAACGCCCGTGTCAAGATTTTTGAAATTAAGGGCGTGCGTCAGAGTTAACGGGCGCCCATGTCCGTATACGCCAAATGGCATTTTTTCGTTGGGTCTTAAACAGGCGTCCGTCCGCTTATAAATAAGTGTCGGCGCCTGTTAAGGTGTGGACATTTCTGGAAGGAGAAAGTTAAATGAACATTTTGGGGCAAATGTTGGTCAAAATGGTCATTTTGGTAATTTTCCCGAAACCAAAAACCTATTGGATGTCAACAAGGGTGCGTCAATATATATTCTAAAGCCATGTGTTAGGTTATGTGTTATGGTGTGTGACTGGGGCTTGAGAGGGGTCGGTCATGCCCCGCTGGCGCCCACCCCCACTACACGTGGGCATGAGAGGGACGTGATGGGTGGAGGCGTGAGGGCTCTCACCCCGTGACCGTTGGAAGCTAAGGAAAATTAAATAAATAAAAACGGCTATAAAACCGTTGGGAGGTAAAAAAAACGGCTATAAGGCGTGAGGGCTATAAGACCGTTGGGACGTTATTAATTAACCAATCAAATGATGACGATTTTGTAGTTTCCTCCTCTCAACTCATTTTTTTTGGATTGTAAATTGGGTTATTTTAGAGAAAATAATTGTTATTTTAGAGAGAGAGGTAAATATTGTAGGAAGTTGAATGTTGTTTTAATAGTGGTTTATTTATAGTGATTAATTTTTTTTTTTTTGCTCCCGACAGTCAACAATTGAATTTTTGTTTTTCTATGCTTTTTTTTTTTTGCTACGAACGGTCAAACAAGAATTTTTTTTTTTTTTTTAATTTTTCCTTAGCTTCCAACAGTTCTCACGGAGTGAGTCATGCCTCCAACCCTCACGCCCCACTCACACCCTATAAAACCTTGTCTTATCATCAAGTTTCCAGAGTTTTTAACCAAACAAGTGCTTGTGGTAAAATTATTTACCAAAATGGTGTTCTTTGAAAAATAATTACCAAAATGGTGTTTTCTTGCCATCAAAGATTACTTTTTGAGTTTAACTTTGATTAATTATATTCTCCTTGTAATTAAACTTTTTTTTTCATATAATTGTTCTTAAAATATTTAAATAAAAAACTAATCAAGATTTAGAATTCACTTTATATATATTTTTAATATATATAAAAAATAAAAACTTTTACTATTATGTATGTAGTTTAGAATTAATGTTGACTAAACTTTACAAGGTAAAAAGTTAATCTTTTCATAAATTTTTTTAGTTAAAACGTTAATTTTTCTAATTACGTTTTATTTTAAATGAATTTTTTACACAAAATATTATATATGATTTACAAAAAAGAGTTATTTTAATATTTATATAAAGTAAAATGTTTAAAAACATATTGTGCTATCCAAAATTTTCGTCACTCTAATCTCGCTCGATATTCGTTCGGAAAAAGCTCGAAAAAATCTCGTTCGAATTTCGCTTGGTTTTAAACGAGCCGAGCACGCTCGGTTCGATTTCTAAACGAGCGAAGCACGAGCCTAGGTAAGCTCGCTCGTCACTCACTCAGATCGTCGCTTATTTTGCTCGCTCATTTTGTATCGTTTAAGTATAATTTAGACATATACACACACACAATATATGTATAGTATTTCTAATTTTTTTTATTAACACTAATAAATTACAAGTTTTTGATGATAAATAATGATGTTGATGAATTCGAACCAATGAATAATAATGCTGATTTATGATTTAAACATTTTAAACATTTTTTTATGTTTTTATTATTACTATTAGTAATGTACGAACTTTATTTTTGTTTTAGATTTATATGTGGTTGAACTTATTGTTGTTTAATTATTGAGTTTGCAATTGATATAAATATTTTGAGTTTACATTAAATTTTATTATTAAACCATGCCAGACCGAACCAACTCGAGCCGCACGGTTTTAAAACGAGCCGAACAACAAGCCGCTCGGTTTATAAACTAGCCAAGCACGAGCATACCATCGCTCGGTTCGGTTCGGCTTGTGAACGGCTTTATAAACATATCGCTATGTGTATTTTAATATTTATATAAAATATTTCCTTTTGAAAAAACTCCTTTCAAAAAATAATTTTTTTTTAAGTTCATTAACAAAAACGTATAGAGCTAAGGTAAAACTTAATCAAACCAAACTGATGTTTTTTTTTTTTATCTTTTTTAAAAAGTGTTATTTTTTGCTGTCAAAAATGTTTTCAATATTAATTCTAAAATACATTTGAATTTATAATAAAGATTTTTTTTACCATTATATAAAGTGAATTATAAATCTTGATTGATTTTTTTTATTTAAATAGTTAAGAACAAACATATTAAAGAAAAAACATCAATAATAATATAAATAATCAAAGTCAAAGGCAAGATGTGGTCTTAAACATCTTGAAAACACTATTTTGGTAATTAATTTTTAAACAACACTATTTTGGTAAATATTTTTCCCCTCAACACTAATTTGGTAAAAACTCCAAGTTCTCATCACCCCACGTAGGCACCACATAATCATCCAACATCATCACCCTCTAATTTAGGGGTGTTCAAAAAAATCCGTATTCGAATCCGAAATCGAAATATCCGAAAATCCGTATCCGAAATATCCGAAAATTCGGATATCCGGAAGTTCAGATATCCGAAGGTCCGGATATCCGGAATTTCGGATTCGGATAGTAATTTTGAAAAATTTCGGATATTTTTTCGGATATTTGGATATTTTTCCGGATATTCGGATATTTTTCCGGATATTTCGGATAGTTTTTCGGATATTCGGATATTTTTTCGGATATTTTGGATATTTTTCAGATTTTCGGATATTCGGGTGTATTTTTTTTTTAATTTTAATTTTAGAGTTCGGATATCCGAATCTCCGGATATCCGAATTTGAACACCCCTACTCTTATCATTCCACATCATCATTACATGTGTTATCATTATTTATTTATTTCCCCATCACTTTCCTATCAATATACGCCATCACTACCTTTATTCAAAATTTTATTATTTGATTTTTTGTTTATTTTAATTATAAATTAAATTAAATTATACGCAATATTATTAAAAAATTAATATTACAAAATAAAAAAAAAAAAATACATGATCAAAAAGAATTAAACAACATAATAAAATTAAAAAAACATTAAAATAAAATTAAACACTTTTTAAAAAAAACTACATATTTTCTCTTTGATTTTTCCAGACATGTTCAACCAAATCTCCTTTAAGCATGCTATGTATTTCCTTACTTCGGATCTCGACGTGTATTTCAACGTTTTCTTTCGATGTAGCCTTTTCAACCGGAACGTCGACCTTTTCGTAATTTTGACAAATAATTTTTCCTTTGTCCTTCAAAATCATGTTATGCAAAATAATGTAAGCATACATAGTGTCTCGAATTTTACTTTTCTTCCAAATCCTACATGGATTAGCTATCATATGCTTTTTCTTTTTAAGCATACACAGCGTCTCGAATTTTACTTTTCTCCCAAATCCTTTCAGGGTATATACCATCGGCAAGATAGTACCCATACTTGTAGTAGGTATCGTTAGCATAAAATTAAGACCCCGGTGTGACTCCGTCTAATATGTCATGAAATATCGGTGATTGATCTAAAACATTTATGATCATTATTTGAATCAGAAACACCAAAATACGCATGCCATATCAGAGATCATTAGAGGTCACTGCTTCAAAAAATACAGTATAAACAAATGAAAATGTAGTACAAAAACAAAATTACATTACAAAAAAAACACAAAAATATCAAATACAAAAAAGAATATAGTACCCAAAAAATAAAAAAACTAGTAAAAAAAAAGATGTTATATCTAAATTATCATGTTACATGTCAAAATTCTATTAGTACTTGCTCTTTTTAGGTAAAAATCTATTTTTATTTGATTTTTTCTATTGTATCATGTCAAAACACGATCTTAAGAAGAAAACCCATAAACCCTATTTGGGTCATTGATTTGGAATTATGAAAATATATATGTGGTCCATATTAAATTGAATAAAAATTGGGATTTGAATTAAAGAAAAGTAAGGTTTAATATGTGAACCACATATTTATTTTCAAGATTTCAAATTAATTGTTCATATATGGTTTAAGGGTTTTTCTTTCAGAGCGAGTTTTCACATGATACAATCCGTATATATGTGTGTATGTGTGTATTCAATTAAGAATCAGTGTTATTTAAGAGCTAAAAGAACCATTTATAGCCACAAATTTGAAGGAAATCAAAGTAAATTCCCCTATTTTCAAGAGAAATTGTTTTTATATCATTTAAATCTAGTGACTATAAATTCTCAGTTTTTTACAACTTGTTGGTTTTTATTAGAATGAATCCCTATATATAGGGATATATGTGTGTGTGTATAATTAAAAGGAATTTGAGAAAATAAGAAAGTTGTAAGGTAGTCGTTGCTTTGGCCGCTGAATCTTTTCTGTTGTTAAGATTTGACCAACGTATATGTTTTTAAGGCGGTATATATTACGAATGCGGCTGGATAGAAAGGCTAATGCTAATGTCACCATGGATTGGATTTACCAAGAGTTGCACCAAATAAAATATTATTTCTTATGATGTCATCTAAATTTTATAATTATTAATTAATATAATAAAAGGAAACAACATAGCTACTTATACTTGAACACAAAGGTCAAATCAAACCACTTTTTATATAATGAATAATTATAAAATTTAGATGACAACTACATGTGGAAAAATTATTTTTTTATATATATATATTTTTAACAACTACATGTTACTCTATATATTCTGCTCCAATTAAAGTAAGAAAATTATTTATTTTGATAAAATGAAAATGAGTCAAATCCCGGAAGGAATTAAATGGGTTGAAACTTGAAAGTTATCTCAAAGCATTCTAGATACATAAAACCTTCTAATTTACTTTATTACAAGAAACTGATTATTATTGTGTTAAATTAAGCACATTATTGATCAATAAACTAAATAAATGTTTTTGAGTCAAATCATCCTTATTATATGATCTTTTAATTTCTTGAACTGAATTTACATGTTTAACCGTTTTGACACTTTCCCATCCATTTTTCCACCTAAAAGATTTTACCAACCTAAAGCTTTTGATCCAGGATTAAAGGTAGAGGTGGTATTTAGAGTGTTTGCTCATGGGTTTCATTTGTTTTTTTTTTTTTTAATTTGTTTTTTTTACACCTCAAACAAGTTTAAAAGTCAGAAAAACCTAGACTAGTTACTAGTAGCCAGTAGGCTGTACAGAGAATGGGCCCGGAAGTTTAAATGCATCAAAGTCTTACTTTTAACTTTTGTTGAACGCAAATTGTGAGCCTGCTGTTTGCAAGCCATATCACCAATGTTTACTTATATATACCTCTCATGAACCCTCACAGCTATCCATGGAGGAAACCTCACAGGAAAACCACTTGACCCCCCACAAGCCCTTTTTTCACTGCGAGAGGGTTTCGAATGTCTCAATCGTGTAAACCCACTGTTTCCAGGTCATGTCACCAAGGTTTACTTACATGAACCTCCCATAAAACCTCACAGCCACCCCAGGAGGAAACCTCATAGAAAAACCCCCTAAGCCCCCCCCCAACAGACACCTTTTTCGCTGCGGGAGGGTTTCAAACCTGAGACCTCCCATCTGGAAGAATCACGGTGCACCGCTGAGGCACTGCCTCGTTGGTACATATTATCTAAGTAAAAAATATCAATTATCTTCTCCTTTGGATCTCAACAAATTTCTTCTTTTTAAATAAAAATGTTAATTACATATTTCTTCTTCATAAAACAATCAATTACATATTTTCCTCTCTCAAAGAGAATTATGTAATTAAATTCAAGGTTTAGGTAAATATGTAATAAATGTTTTTAGTAAGGAATATATGTAAAATTAATATAGACAAAGATATAAAATATCGGTTTAAGAATATATATGTGTGTGTATTGCAATTATAATCAACAAAATAGTTTAGAACAAATTAAATGGACAAATAGGGCTTGCAGATTATGTTGACAGTTGACCCCGCCTGAGGTTATATGTAACAATTACCTCCTCTTCACTTCGCATACACGTCACGTAAATGTCACAAAAAACAATTATTCTAATCACTCACAAGTGACATACACATGCATAACAATCACCAACTCATCACTCATCACTCACAGCTCACTCCTCAAAAACACCTGTGACCACCATCACGCCGCACTCATAACGCCGGGTGTGTAACAGTGATAAGGGCGCTATCGGGGTATGACACCCCTATCAACGCCCCGTTACAAATGGAATCTACCCATTTCAGCCCACCTTAGGTTCCAATTTTTGAAATACAGCTCTTAAACGAATCAATTTTAGATTCAGAACAATTATACAACATTAGACCTGATAGGGACACGACCTGACGATTATGTTTTTGAAATATCATAACATTACCGAGAGTTTTATTTATTTATTTAACAGACTACTTGAATAAATGTCAAATTGATCTTGATTTATATTATTGTTTTCTTTGTAAAGATGAATTTGATATCCCTATAATTTTATAAAAAATAACTATTACATAAATTTGTATATACTTAGGTTTGAAACTTAAGTGTTCGTCTGTCGTTTATTAGTTTTTGCTTCTTTTTTGTCCATAAATTTATTTTGCCTTAAATATATTCATATCGGTAGTGTATAGCCTAGCTTAGATTGTAACCATATATGGGGGAAGGTTCCCCTAAAAAGTCCTTTTTGCCTAAAAAGGCTAAGAAGGATTTTAAAAAACTCGAAAACCGACTTAAACAAACTCCGATTGAATTTATTTTTACATCATTGAAACCGGCTTGTAATTCCTTAAAACATAAACCTTAAATCATAAACAATAAACCTTAATAATAAAACCAAAATTATAAAAACAAATGACAAACCTAAAGATAAAATTTAAAGGCAAAAAAAATAAGCCTTAAAATTCAAACTCTAAAATTAGTTGTTAAAGCTAAAACCAAAAAGTAAATATTATAGGGTTCGATGACACGGTTCCAATGCAATCGAAATGAGTTCAATCGGAGTTCGTTTAGGTCGGTTTTATAGATTTTAAAAATCCTTTTTAACCTTCTTAGGCAAAATAAACTTTTTATTTGATCCTTACCCACCATATATGTTTGGTTGTGTAGCTGGGCCGGTTCTACTCCCCTAGGCCCTAGGTTGCACCATTTTTTTACTTTCCTTTTTGTATTTTCTCCTTCTTTTTTTTTTTACTTTTAATGTAATATAATATGTTTTCTCCTCAAAAAATTAAGTGCGTGTCACTATAAATTTGAGTTTACATTTAGGCTAAATTATTTAGAAAAACAAGTAATTTAAAATATATTATTTTCTCAAGGTTATTTTTGTTTGCGTTTCGAGTTAATTCACATGTCAATTTGCTCGAAAACGAGTGTATGGCTTACACAACCAAACTTGTTTAAACATCCGGACCTCCAATTTGAAGCGTGAACTCGAGATGGTTTAAGCGTAGTTTGTTTAGAGTTTTATTTCTAACGTTCAAGCTTGCCTTATAAAAAAAATTCAAGCTCAATCTTGGCTCGTTAATTGTTTAATTATTTTATTTAATTATTTATATTATTAATTTTTAGTATATTACGGTTTTGGCCCCTGTTGTTTAAACGTTTTAACTATTTCAATACAAAATAGAATCTTTTATCAATTATACACATGTGGTTTAAATATTAACATTTTAGGCCACCAACCATGGTTAGGTTTTGGTCAAAAACCGTTATAATAATTAAGTTTGAGAGACCTAAACTGTTAGATGTTTAAACCACATAGCCTGAATTGATAGAAGGTTCTATTTTGAACCGAAATTGTTAAACACTTGAATCACATGGGTCAAAAACCGTAACTTACTCTTAATTTTTTATATATTTTTAAGTATACTTTTCATGTGCAACATATACAACATATGATTAAGTTATATTTATCATAATTTTATATATAAAAAAGTATTCATATAAATACACTTTTTAGACTAAATAAAAATTATAAAAAAATAACAACTTTGTTTAGACTTGTAGCCAACTCTAACTTTACATTTGAAGCTCGAGCTCGGTCTCGATAAATATACTAGTCATTTTTCAACAGCAATCGATTGATCACCCGGGACTACCCTGCGTCCCTGTCAAATAGATCAATCTTCCGCTCAAATAACAGAGCATGATGACCTGACCTAACCGCTCAGGATGAAATCTATAACTAAGAAAACTCACTTGCTGAACCCAGAGTAATATTTGCTCTAGAATCTAGATAACACTTCAACTCAATACCTCTGATAAAAGAATTAGGTATATCACTACACTAAAAAAGTACGAGTGGTTAGAATTTAATTACACGGGCGATCTTCATTTTCTGCTAAAGATGAAATTATATATTTCTTCTTTAAATATCAGATATTGGTTTCTAAATAAATGTATGATGCCGGTTGAATTATTAAATAAAAAATACTTTTTGTTACTTGAATGAAAGTAAATTTGGATTTAAAAAATTGTAATTAGACAAATAAGAATCAAACATAATTATAAAAATATAGAAATTTATTAAATCTTTATGTTGATAAATGAAAATAAGTATACAAATATTTGTAAATAAAAAAACACATGTCATTCTCTAGTTATTTCCTATTTTTAATTTCGTGTGTCTCTTTTATTAAATAACTAAATTAAAATCTTGTCTATTATAAGAGTTGAAAAAAATAACATGTTATACAGATATAACTAGTAACAAAAAGTTGTGTAAAAAAGTATATATATTGCATATTTAATTAAACAAATGTTTTACATAAGTTTAATAAAATATAATATAATATGTTAATACATAAATTGTTAAAACATGTTTAAAAAAAATTGATGTAAAAGTAAGAGTTATGTTTTAATTTTAAATATTTTTTCCAACTATGTGTCAAAAATTTTATGTAGTGTAATTAATAAATGTTAATTTAATTAAAATATACTAATTTAAATATTCTTTTAACACACTTAAATTAACTTCAATTAAAATTTATAATTATTTAAAATATATAACTTGGATTTTTTTACAATTGCTTGTCTTTTGTTATATCAATATAGTGTATTTTTATCATTCAAATCATCTAATTACATTAAATATTCTCCATCAAATTGATTTAATCATATTCATTAATTAATGATCTAATGAATCAAGATCCTTCTTAAACTTATTAGAATAAAAAGTTTATCTAGTTTAACGTAACTCTATATTCATATTGAATTGCAACTATTTTATACTCGTCCGATGGCTGGGTACAATGGTATAATATAAATCAATTTAGTAAAATTCAATTTACAAAAAATAATAATTGTTTAACTAGGATAAATGAGATACTGAAAGAGTGAGGATAACTTGTTTTCATAACTAACTCCTAAATTTAAATTACACAGCTAAGGTTCATTCTCAGCCATTTTAAATGGCTCAGATATTCTTTTAAGGCAGTTAAATTAACTAGAAACCATATATATACAATAGACTATGATTTGTTTGAAAAAATAAACAACATAATGATTCAAGTATAACCAAAGAATCATTTAACCCAACCCATTAAACTCAAGAACCAAATATACTTGGTTATTTGGTTCTATTTTCATTTTTTAGAAGCCAAATGACCCGACTTGAGAAACCCAGAAAACCAACCCAAACGATGGCGTCTTTCTAGTCTATCCACATCGCTATTGACACATTGTGTCTTTCTAGGTTATTCATGTGACATATTTGAAAATTTTAAAGATTAATTTCACTTAATATAATCAAGTTAAAGTTTCAAAATAAAAATTTAAAAAAAAATTGATTCATTTTGTTTAAATATTAATAAATCCAATTATTTAAACTTTCCATTTTAATCAATCATTTTGAAAATTCAAAATTTTCAAATATCATTTGTATTGTTTAAGAAGTGTTAAAAGATTTATAGAATGTAATTTTCTTTTCTTTTTTTAAAAACATTAAAAATTTTACGTCATTTGCATATATATTTTTTACTAGTGATTACTTGTAATGTTTATTTTTATACCACTACTAGCCTATTGACCCGTGTACTACACGGGGTTGCATAAAAAAAGTTTTTCAATTAAAAGATTAGAAAATTTAAATATGCAAATGAAGATAATATTTAAGAATTATAAAAAAAAGACAATTAAAATTTACAAATTTGTAAACACTTCATTGTACACAACATTCGACGTTTTGTTTGTAAGTTGTCCGTCTTTATCTAGATTCAATAACTTTAGCCCATCTCTGCTTTTAACCTTGGACAACGCAACGTATAACTGACCATGAGTGAAAACTGGTTCTTTCAAGAACAAACCAACTTTTGATAGCGATTGACCTTGACTTTTATTTATTGTCATTGCGAAGCATACAACAATCGGAAACTGTCTTCTTTGAAATTTAAATGGTATCTTTTTGTCTGAAGGTGTCAATGGAATTCTTGTAATAAAAGCTCGAGTTCCTATGTTACTTTCAGATATTATTTCTGCTTCTATAACACAATCTCCAAGTGAAATGATTTGTAGTCTTGTTCCATTGCATAAACCATTTTTTTGATCAATATTCCTTAACAACATAACTGGAACACCAACTTTAAGTTGCAATTTATGATTCGGCAAACCAGATAATTTAAGTCCATTCAAGACATCCGGTGAGTACAAATTATGATCAAAATTTGCATGTAGATGCTCTGACTCACAAATACTGTCTGAACTTAAATATTCTTTTTCACCACCAGGAAACATTGATAACAGTTGATCATTTATTTGTTGTACAACTTCATTGGTTGGTGCAAGAATTGCTCGTTCTTGAAAAAATGTTGGATGTGTGTAGTTTTGAGCAATTGAAGGATATACAAAGTCAATAAGATCAGAAAGAGGATCCGATGAGTTAGAAATTACAAGATCATCTGGTATGTCAATAAGTACATCACCATCATTACAGCCACCAACATTTCCTTCTCCAACATCCAACAACCATTTAGCAAATAACTTTGTTCTTTCAACGTCAGATGATCCATTTCCCATGGTTAGCCTCATGTTTTTCGTTAGTGTAAGAACTTTACATTGACTCCACAAGTAGGAAGAACTTAACGATGCATTTACAATATCTTGTCTACTTCCATTTTGAACCACCGGAAGAATTTGCCTAAAATCTCCACCAAAAACAATAACTTTTCCCCTAAATGGGAGTTCCAAATTGCTATCACCGGAAGCATTTAATACGTCTTTTAAGGTTCTATCCAAAGCTTCAAATCCATGTTTATGAACCATTGGTGCCTCATCCCAAAAAATTAAAGCGGTTTGCTTTAATAAATCCGCATCATCAGTGTTTGGCTTGATACTACAAATCGAATCCTCATTCAGATTTAAGGGAATATGAAATCTGGAATGCGCCGTTCTACCACCGGTTAGTAACAATGATGCAATCCCACTTGAAGCGACGTTCAGAACAATTTCACCTTTTGATCTTAAAGCCGATGATAAGGTCTTCCATATAAAAGTTTTACCTATTCCACCATAACCGTAGACAAAAAAGACACCTCCTTTGTTTTATGTAACTGCAGTCATGATATTGTTAAAAACAGATCGTTGTTGATCAGTTAACGAAAGAAAAAGACTATCAAACTCAGTCTTTACGGAAGTCTTATCATAAGCAAGCTCCTCATTGATCAAACGATTATTTGAAGAAGATATTGAATCAATGTCTGGGTAAGGCATTGTTGGGAAGTTGTGCAGTGTGGAACTGTTACGTTGTAAAACTTTTTCAATTTCCAACAACGTAAGATTTTTAACTTGATCGTCACTAAGTAATAAACCTGTAAAATGGTGAAATAATCATACATAATAAAGATTTATAATATAAGTTTCTAGAATTCTAGTAAGCGTCAAAACAAATTATTTATAAAAGTTGATTTCGTAATAATGTAAATGTTATATATTTTAGTATATTTAGTCGATATTATTAACATATAAATATTACTATTAAATATAGCACATCTAATCAAATAATAATATTAATAACAATAGTATACCTGGAGCATTCAAAATAACCTGTTGTTTGAAAAGAATGCCATCACACAAGTATTCCCAAGTTTGTTGCCATACAAAATCTGGTCCAGACATACAAGTAGACGTCAACAGCATTGCAAATAACGTCCGAATATAATGGCCTGATCCAGCAATACTTGCTTCTTTAATAGCTTCTATATATTCATTGTCATCATCGAGAAGCCCAAGAGCATAACATGCATCTCTAAAAGTATAGTGCTCATGCCCATCCACTGTTCGAATTTCATCGAATGATCTTGGACCTTTAACCTTGTTTAAAAGAATTTTTAAATAATAGGCTTCACCCAAAGAAGGAGAATCAGAGTGGATTCTACCAATCGAGAAGCCCCTTTGTCTTGGTTCCCAAGATCGTTTGTCAATTTTCCATACGTACTGAGTAGGGAATTCGACATAAGTCAGCTTTCGTGTATTTTCGTCAATTTGGTTACACTTCATCCAAGATAAAAACATTGATGAAGAAATAGAAGGTTTGTTCAAAACATTTTCAATATCATCGTCTGCACCAAAAACGACTTGTTGTCCAGGAAGATGAAAAGGAAGTCGAACAACAGAAGGAGTCCTGTAATGAATATCGTATCCGAATATACACC
Source organism: Mikania micrantha (assembly GCA_009363875.1). Classification (NCBI taxonomy): domain Eukaryota; kingdom Viridiplantae; phylum Streptophyta; class Magnoliopsida; order Asterales; family Asteraceae; genus Mikania; species Mikania micrantha. Next base: position 14,904,015 of record CM018682.1, on the reverse strand, counting down.
ATGAAGCTTCACATGCAGATAGATATCTACAATCGTAATATTCTTTGATTTCGTCAGTTTATTCATCATGAATTTGTTCATTTTGATTTTTGCTAACGTAAATGGTAGCTCTATTAGGTCCTTTGTTAAAAGATTTATAAAATGTAATTTTCTTTTCTTTTTTTAAAAACATTAAAAATTTTACGTCATTTGCATATATATTTTTTACTAGTGATTACTTGTAATGTTTATTTTTATACCACTATATGTAATACACAAATTAATAAGCTAGTAAATAAATAAAAAACATGCAATTGAACTGACAATCAGTGAACAAAAAACAGAGGTAAAAGTGATGCATAACTTCTCCATTTCTAAGTAGAAATTTTCCAAGAAACTGAAACTGCACATGTTGACTTGGAGGTCCCGGTCAAACAATAATCCTAAGTGATTAATCAGTATGATTAAATCAAGGGGAAAAAAAACCTTCCTTTGTGTTGTTAATTCATAATCAGCAGCATAAATCTTTCTTTGAACAATAAAATGTTGTACAAAAATGCAGAAACCAAACATTACAGTGGCGATGTTTGGGATTCTGTTTTGAAACAGATTATGTAAATAACTAAAATCACATAATCAGCTGTAACAAAACAGGTGGTAGAAAACAGTCTTGGGATGTATCGCAACAGAGCCGGCTCAACCATTTTGGAGGCTCTAAGCGGAATAAAAATCCGGGGCCTTTCACTAATGGTTACATTAAAAACCTCATACTTTTATCCGGACTTAAGGCTAACAATATTTAGGTCTTTCTAGTATTCTTATTATCTCTAGAGTTCACAAACTAAAAAAAAGCCCATAGGCATTAAAAAAAAAAAAAAAAAACCCCTACACATAGTTTTTTTTTTTTTGAAAAATTGGAGTCCCTGTATTCTTGAGGGTCCAAAGCCCTTGCTTAGCCCATTGAGCTATCCCTTCATTGCAGTAATCAGTAGTATGAGTGTGTGGCAAATCTGATTTTTAATAATCAGAATCAGATGATTAGTTTGAATTAGGTACTCCTCAACTGATTATCTGAACCTATTATAATCATATAAACAGAATCAGAACGCCTCCATCCAAACACTCAAAAGTGATTCACTGCTTTTTATTTTTTTGTAAAACGTGAAAAATTAGATAATCAGTTATACAAAGAAGTTGGTTAATATATTACAGGAAAAAGCCACTCCTATTACTACAATGACATTGGCTACCTACGTGAGGACTCATGTTACAATAAACCATTCAAACCTGTAAATACATGCTGACGTGGAACTATAATGGGTCTAAATAAACATTGATAATACAGCTACTTTAAAAGGAATTGACCTTCCAGGGGTTTTAAGTTCATGAAATGAGCATAAAGCCTCACCAGCTACCTTCCATGCAAACCCACACTTTCTAACATCTGCAAACTTAAGTGCATTATCATAGCATGTATGATAAATTGCAAGGGCGTCGTTGTAAATGTCCTCAACTTTCCTAGTACTTGATGCAAAGTTATCTGCCTCATACAACATCTGCATTGATTTAACAAGAGATTTTTCAATAGCTGTTCTGATTAAATAGGTTGGGGTTGTGATTCCATATGATATGCAAAATTGAATTTTGAGAAAATTAAGACCTGCTTATATTTATTAATCACGATATTTGCAGAATTGTTTTTGGACTCATCTCCAGATTGCAAGGCTTTATGCATCTCATACTTGTCTGAATCATACCTGTCCTTCCATAAATTTAAAACGGGTTCGGGTATCTCGACATTAAAACAGGGTAGTTTCCATATGGCTGCTTACCACAAAAATATAATTAAAAAAAATCCCTCATAAAGTAAACATAAATGCAGAAACTGACATGTGCTTACCGCGCAATAGTGCATTATCAGGTAGATACGCCTTTGCGGTATCATAAATTTCTCCTAAAACAGAAGAAGATTTATATGATTTCTCAACGCTCTTATCCATATAATGGGGATATTTTTGTGGCAACAAACATTTAGGAATATCAACCTATTTCAGAGATACAAGAGAGAGAATGTGAGAATTGCTTATTGATAGTAGAACAATAAAAAAAACTCGAGATATTTTAAATTTAAGAAACAAATCGAGAAGAGTGATCTAACCGATTTTCCACTTTTTGGTGCATCTAGTGCATCATAGTACAAATCAACTAACTTCAACAGTTTTTCATTGATCCGGTGCTTTTCATCAGTATCATTTTCTCCCAAAGTAAGATATCGATCCACAAGCGTCAACCAGCTATCAGCTGCCTTACCAGCTACCATACTGAAACAGTAAACGTTGCCAAAACAGTGCAGTAGTTTGTTTAACACTTTAATCCAGCTTGGCGCTTTTTCTAACTCAATATTATATATGGCAATTTTTATCCATTTTCTTGTAAACGGGTCAACTCAGGTTATCTTTCATCTCTAAGAATCAATGGGTAAAATAAGAACATTGCTAAGAAAATGGGTCAAAAGCCAAACTCTATGTCTTTATGATTTAAGTTATCTCCAAAAACAGGTAAAATAAAAAACGAAGGAGCAGGTAAAAGTCGCCCAAAGTGTGCTTCTAATGAATAAGGTTGATAAAAGTATAAAACCTCCCATCTCTAATAGATTAAATGGTAAAACTATAAAAAATATACAAGGAAACAGATCAAACCCCGTAGTATGTTTCTATTGCATAAAATCGTCAAAATATTTTATTCAAACAACTACGTAATTATTAAGAATTAAGAATAAAAATTTTGAATCATATTTGACCCTAAAAAAGGGTTGATAAAAAACTAGTATCTTTGGAAGGGCAGACCAATCTGACTCACACCAATGACATGTTTTCGCCCAAACATGTATAGATCCATTACCTAACATCCCAACCCACCAACGCGCCAAAATTGCAAACATAGCATGAAATATAAAAGGTGTAAAATGAAGAAACATACTTCTGTTTTTGTGTAGAGAAAAGTAAACTAAAAAGCTCAGTCTCCAATTCCTCATTTGAAAGCACACTTGGTTTCTTGCTAGGTGCACTTGGTGTTGAATAAGTCCTTCTCCACGGTGCACTTGCTTTGAAATAATGTAATAGCTGAAATTGGTTAATAAAAGAAAGGTAAGAAAAAGCTGGTTTGAATTGGACAAGTAGGGCAAAGGGTCAAATGGGTAATTTTTTAACTGGTCAGTGGTAAATTTTTGTCCAGTCTTTTTATAATAGATAACATCAAATTTCATACAATGATTTTAATTTCAATAGTAATCCAACTTTATGCATTAAAAAAACGAGTAAATTACAAATTATGTCCTTTATAAATGTAGTGACTTGCTGGATTTGTCCTTTAAATTTAAAAATTACCAGGAATGTCCCTATTTTGAAATTTTTGTACTTTGTCACTAACCCTGTTAAATTGTTCTGTTAAAAATCCCATGCCCCATTCACGTGATGGGTAAAATTGTCAAAGCATCCCCCTTCTTCTTGTTCGATTCTTACCCTTCGAAACCGTCTTCACAGGTTCTTACGTCATCATTTTTCGGTCACAAGTTCTTAAAGCCACTGTTTCAATCTCAGACTCCAAGCTTTTCTTCATATTCGCAACAAGCTCAAATTCGTCAGATGCTTCCTCACCGACCACTTCCTACCGGCCAGCGACAAATTTTCTACAACCTCGTCATCTTCATCAACCAAACCCAGATACCGCCTCTTCCATTTGTTAGCCAACGGCGGCGGAGGCAGCGACTGGTTTTCACTCTGGTTCAGAGCAGAAGCTTTCTTCTTTATACCAAAATCATCAATCGATTTTGAAACCAAATTTTTCTTTGGCAACTTAGAGCTCAGAGAATGCTTCTCCTTGGACTTTACCTTGGATTCTTCCCTGCAGACGGTGACGCTTGAAGCTCAAGCCACCCATTGACCAGTGGGCTTCTTCTGCCCACGATATTAACATGTCAAGAACAGAGACAGGAGGGTCGACCCGATTGGAGTTGAGGGCGTAGATGCGTGATCTTGGGATGACTTGACATTTTACCCATCACGTGAATGGGGCATGAGATTTTAGCGGAACCATTTAACAGGGTTAGTAACAAAGGACATAACCAATGCAAAAAATTTTAAAAAGGTACATCCCTAGTAATTTTTAAGGACAAAACCAGCAAGCCGCTACATTTTTAAAGGACACAATCAGTAATTTACTCTTAAAAAAATTGAACTCATTTGTCCAATTTGAACCGTTTCCTGTCAAGTTGTATTCTATCCTTTTGCCCTATATAACATTACCCAAATCGACAGATTCAAAAATAATCAGGTTGCAGTCATGACCTTTAATAAATAAATACATACCTGTGGGCTTCTAGAAACCCAATACAAATCCCCATCAAAATCACCACCGGCAATTTCATTTCCAACGGATCTCTTGCCCTTGGTGGAGAAGAATATACCATATTTAGCATTTCCAACAAATTCTTCCAACTTATCAATGTATTTTGCATTTAAAACGTGTATGTCCCCAAAATGAAGGCCTGGATTCCTATAAACAAGTACTTTTCCTGATATTTGACCGTTTTCGCTGCATAATCAGTTAGAGAAAAGAATTGCAATCATCAAATTCACTACGACAATCTAATTGAATCCATAATCATTTGTGTATGCCAGCATTTAGAGGTGGCAACTCCCACAGATTTACATACAAATGGGTCGATTTGAATTAGTTTTAAATGAAGCAAAAGAGGATGGAAAGACGAATCAGATTGAATCACTCACAGTGTAATACCTTTTAGCATAATACCTTTAAACATTATATTCCAAAAGTTAGATTTTTTTAGACAGAATACAATATATGTAATCATACAACACACGTTTTATATGCTATATTGCTATTTTAAAAATTTGGACAAAAGTGTTTCAAATACAAAAGAACTATATATTTTGACCAAAACCCTTTCAATCTGCTATAAGTCTTTGTAATCAAAATTACTTGTAAATTATGTAATAAAATATTTAAAAGGCGGACAGTAGCATTCTGGGTCAAACTGACCTGAACCCATTTTTTACTTGCTCTCAACCTATTCAATCAAGAAATAACAGAATTTTTTAGAACATGACTCAGAAATTATAAATTAAAATTTTGGAGATAGCTGTTCTGCGTCAAACTGACAGTTACCAAAAACTCTGTTTTGGCCCACAACTCAACCCATCCGACCCACCCATTTGCCACCTCTAGCTAACATAATCACTAAACCCTGCCATGACAAAAGAATAACTTACTGACATAAATTAGAAAGTAATACATACAGAATAATACAAACTTCATCACTGTTCAGGGTTCCTGTAGGATCAGCTGTCCCTATTAAATAAAAACTTTCATTAACTGGCAACTTTCCACCACAAAGCCCTTTTCGTTCTTCATTAGCTAAAATTGATAAACGATATTGGAGATAGGGTTCATCAAGTGGAATTCCAGACCCAATCATTGCAACTGAAGTTGCAGAATCATCCATTTGTCCATAGTTTAAGCCCACTGCAGAAAGAAGCACAACAGGTCAACATGGCTTGAAACCGTTTTGACCTGTTTTTACCTGAACGGGTAATTTGGATCCATTTGTCTAAAGTACCTCTAACAGCTGCACGCATACTTGAGGATACTTTCTGGGTATCTTGCAAGGTATTTTCCAGTAAATCCAAAAAGTAATTTTTAGGAACACCTCCTACGGTAAGAAGTGCAATCAAATTCTTCGATAGATTAGCTCTCCTTGGTCTACGGCTGAAAAATTAAGAATAGAAACTGCACACTGAAATTTAATTTTATCTAAGTTGGATAAAATATTATGAAAATTAATTTGGCAAGAAATACTAATGATATTATTGGAACAGTTATATTTCAATAATTCCAGCTTGCAATAATAAATAAAATCAATATTATTGGATGACATATAACCAGACTATTTGCAAACATTAGGATTCAGTAATGCACTTAAAAATCCACCAACTTGCAAGGGGATATAAGCAAATAAAATTAAAGTGAAATTATTAGAGAATATTATTATGGTATTACCATACAATGTAATAACATCAGTCTAAGAAGAATACCTTATGGAATTTATCTCCAATGAACTGAAAGAAGTTGAATCTGAAAGCCTAGTATCTTTCTCAACCTTTATCATTGAGGGTCTAACTTGAATTGTTTGAGGTTTTAGCTTTAAAAAATTATTCAAGAAAACAAACATAATTATTTGTTCTTTCAGATACCTTAATTTATAAGTAGTAAAATCAAGCAAGCACACCTTACCTTTTTATTTACAAGAAGAGTTCCTTTCACCGCATAACCTTCTTTAAACAAGCGGCATTGGATAAGCAAAGGCTACAAAGGCAGAAAACAAATGTTATAATCCGGAAGATCTTGTAAACAACGAAGCATTAACATTTACCGGTTCTCTAGTGATGCAAGATTCTTTGCCTTTAGTCCCAGATGATTCTTCCTCAAGGTTGAGAAGATCGACAAACTTGTAATAATTTGAGAAATAACAAATAAAGAACATAAGTCGAAACCAGCTTATATAGAGAATTAAGACAACTGTTAATCTGTAATAAAAACCTTACAAACTTCCGCTACAGGTGCAGACAAGTTGTTGGACTAAACTTTTACCTAACCCAATTTCTCGAATTCTAAAAACTCAATGAAAAAGTCATTACACTTTTAACAAATATGTCCGAGTATATATGGTTAGGGTCCCTAAACTTATAAAAACTAAACAAATTAAATATTTCTTATACTTTATATGAAGGACTTTTCATTGAATCTCTAAAGGTTCAGGGATTTGACCAAAGTCCGTAGACTTTTGTGTGAACTCACGAAAGTCCATAAGGATTCTTTGACATTTTCCTATTTGTAAACGTCAGCGAAAGTGTATAAATTTAGACAAAAAAATTACTTCATAATTGTCATGCTTTGTGCCTTTTGATTCAATGAAATCTTTAGCACACAAAATAGCTAAATCTTCTGAGATAAACCCTGTCCCATCTGTATGAATCAAGGGTTCCCCGTCTTCATCACAAACAACATAACCATTTTCATCCTGTAATCCATAAATACATTTTATAGGCAAATATATTAAAATAAGACATTAAGATAAATAAAAAAGGGTATACACGACAAGGGATGTCTTCGATTCTTTCAACACGCACTGTAGCAAGATCAACACGAAGCTTTACTGTATTTGACAAAGCAAGTGAACATCTGCAACCAAACATAAGTTTAGGAACTCCGATAAATTGCAGAGGAAACACTGAATCTGTAAAGACGGCAATTTCAACTCATTCACAATGGGTCAACCCAGGTTACGTTTTTATCTCTAACCACACAATTTAGTAAAATAATAAATAGCTTATAAAAGAGGAAGATGTCATAAAAAGCAAATGTCATAAAATATCTTAAATCATTATTTTGATAATCATATATGACACGCTAATTACTCATAAATCAATTTTAGAAAAGGGAAAAATGTCATAAAAAAGCAATATACGTTGTTGGCAGTTCATTCTGGTAATTATAAATTTTTCAGTTGGATTTGGTAATTAAAAGTTTCTAGAAATGCCTACTTTAGTCTTTGATAATTATAGCGTAAAAATATAATACCAGGAATGGGCAAAAAAACAAATTTAGTTATCAGAAATGAAAAAAAAAAAAAAAAAAGAACTTTAATTACATAAGCCAGTCAAGAAAATTATAATTACAAAACAAACCACCGCCAAAAGTATATTGCTGCTTGATGATATGTAACTTTCAAAAAATTGGACGGTGAAGTTTAAAAGTCCACCAGATTTGATCCATTTTGACTCAACTTCAACTAACAGAATAATTTCATACACTGAGTCACTGACCTAGAGATGTATTTGGACATGCTAGAGACCATATGCACATGCATGAATAGACATCTTGCCTCATGGCCTGTTTTTTTCAACAAAATGCAATCGTCTTTCTCAACCCATGGTGCATTAGATTCTTTCCTAATAAAGTAACATTTCAATGTCCATGTCGACCGCGGCTTCTTCGAATTGAAACCTTTATTATTCTTATCTCTACCATCTTTAAATGCTGAAACCATATCACAATTGATGATTAAACTTTAAATGTGATTTACTAATCACCATACCAGATAAAATTAATTAAACAAAAGGTACTTTGCTCACCAAAAAGTCGATAACGACGCAACCCAACAGAAATCCCACCAGAAATCCTCTGATAAGCTGCAATCCAGCTACAATAATTGGATGGCATGTCAGGTGTGTTTACGTCATCTACAAATTGGACAATTAACACGTTGTCATCTCCCAGTTCCCTTTGCAAGTGATTTCTTCTTGTATCAAGATATGGTCCCTGATATATATTTACAAGAAAAAGCATCAGATTATAGCATCAAGAATATATTAAATCAAGGTTTAAGATCCTAAGCTATTCAAAATAATGAACAAATTACAAACCTTGAATTGGTAACTTCCATCCACACACACATAGCAATGATAAAGATGTGTCTTTCCAGAATCCCAATCAAAATGCTGCAAAATAAAAGATAAAATAACAGCCATGAAATAGTGAATATACTTTCATAGCCAAAAAACAATTGACGTTAACTGCCCTATGATTGTATTACTTGTATTACTAAAAAGTATCTAATAAAATGACCTTTGGCTAAAATCTCCATTATTAAGTAATATTGATATTAATGGATGATGGATGCATAGATCACCCAAGAAATGAAAAGGTTTCGCTAAAATGTCGCCTAAATATTGAAACAACATTATAGACCACACCCTAAAGGTAATTTCATTTCTGCCAATTTGAGCAAAAACTTTCCAAAAAATTGTACACTGACCTAATGAAATCAAACTGATAATCAGACGACACGTAATACAGGTTTTGAGTTTTTGATATTTGGGTAATGTAACCTATTACGTACTTGGGTAGGCCTATGTATACATTATCACTAATATTAAAAATAAATCAAGTAGAGATGTTACACAATCACATACCATTGCCCTATCACATGGTTCACAAAATTTACATCCATACTTTGCCCATATTTTAGCTTCAAAATCAAACATTGTCACTGTTTTCATACTTTTTATCTCAATGGCATCTTCAACAGATACCACGTCTTCAAGTTTTTTCCTGTGCACAAATTTGATTAAATTTAAGTATCTGGGTGTAAATGCACACAACATAAATATTAAAAGCTGGAAATTTACTAACCTCCCTACATAACTATATATCATAAACAATTTCCTGAACTCAAGTTCAGCAAGAAGTAACGACTGCTGACTGATTGCAAGATTATTTATGGGCCCACCAATACTCTCACAGGGTGTTAACTTACGCTGGTCTGGAATTAAAGTACTGTTGTCGTTGGCACTTGAAATATCATAAAAATGGCTAGGATTTGTACCCAAGCTTGAACATGGTGAGAGCGTATGTTGCTTTTGGACCACAGAAAAATGATGACCAGTATTTGAAGAGTCAATCAAGGGCTGGTTTACCTTACTATGATTTGTATCTTCTAAATCACAACCTGTTGAGAATATAAGTTGTTTTTGTACCCGGCTTATGCCCTTTGATGATTCACCCAAGTGACAACTAACATTGTTTGGGATTGCATCCTTCAAACCCGGAAATGGCAACGACGTGATTTTCTTTGAAATTAAAGATCCATATCCATCATTTGGAGATCTAGGAAAGTAGTCAGTAATTACAGGGATTGAACTAGAACCACGTAAGTGTGCATTGGAATTGGGAGAATTGTAGTGCGTATATTCTGCACCCCAGGAACACAATTTAGCAATTATACAAGATTTCTTGATTGATAGTTTGTTACTCAACATTTCAACATTGATCATTCTTCCTGACCTATTTTCAATTTCTTTATAAAAGAAAGTTAAATATAAATGTAAAGGAAGGGAACATCTAAGAAAACTGATAATCAGTAATTTAATCAAGATGGAACATCTTTGATTACTCAAGATGCAATGATAATACAAGTATTATTGTAGTTATATCCCCAATCCTGCAATAAATATCCTTATTCTCGATGCAATTAATATTCTAAATACTCTAAACTTTTAAACTTTCAAGAACACTTATGAAGTTATGAATAATTCACTTGTATGTATAAGGAGAAACAATAAACTAAATGCATAAGAACTGCAAGAATCACATAAGGCACTTATGTATAATGCATCTGTACATAGCATATTAAAGATAATCAAAGCAGTGGGAGGAAGCAAGTTGGAGGTTAGCGTATTAAAACACTCACAATATCAGATATAATAACGAATTTACGACCTAAAATAAGATTTGTAACAAACAACAAAACCAATTGTTCTTCACTTTCAAAACGAATCATATAAATAAATCCATGAAATATAAAATTTACTTTGAGGACTTCCAGCAGTGAAAGAAATCGGAGGTGATCGCTTCTGTGGTAAAACACAAGTGTCTTTAGGTGAGCAAACGGCACCTAATTTCACCTTCACCAAGTGACCAATAAAACCGGAAAACGTACGGACTTTACTCGAAGCAGCAATTGTATTCAGAATTTCGATCGCCGTTGCTTCGGTGATCATAGATAGTTTCCGCCGGGCGGAAACATCCGGTGGTGCTATACATTTCTCTGAGCAAATCTTCGTGATCAGTTGCTCGATTGAAGGTTGCAGAACAACTTCAGGTGAAGAATCTCCCATTGCGATATAATAACTATAATGTAATGATATACAGAGTGAAGTTGTTTTTAGTTTGATTGCCGGTGACTACGTTTCTCCGGTGAGATTTTGAGCTCCGGGAGGGTTTTCTTAACCGGCTGTCACCGCCTCAACGGACAGTATTGTTTTTAACCTTTTTTGATGATTTGAAGTGCAAATGTTTAATCCATCCCATTTTAATTTGACAACTCGTGTTATTGTACGGTTCGTAGGATCAGACTATAAAAAAATTTTATGGAGGTAATGAATTTGATATATCTATATCTATACTGCTATATAATACACTAGCCAGAATCTCGTTAATTACACGGGTTTAATAATAAAAAATTAATTTGTTAATATTATATAATAAATATTTAATAATTATAAAATTGTATTTAATATAAGTTATAATTGAATTGTTCTTATTTTTTAAAATTTCAATAAATTTGCACATTATTGGAATAAGAAAAAAAATATATATTTATTAATATTGAATTATTTAATTTAATTACTAAAAATTAATAGTATTTATTAATAAAGAAAGGAGGGAAAACATTTTCAGATTTAACCAGAACGCGACATGTGTCTCCTAAAAATACTCCTTTATTAGAGTAGAAAAAAAAATATAGGAATGACACAATGATCCTCAGCTCAAGTGGTTGAGAGAAGATACCATATGACTTCAATATTGGGGAGGTCACGGATTCAAGTCCTGGCATGGACAAAATAGGGGTTCCATGCTAGGCTATGGGGTTTTCTCTCACCAATGGTGGGTTTCCTCCTATTGGGTGTGGATATGATCGGGTGGGTCTATGACCCGTCAGTTATCCAAATTACCGTTCAAAAAAAAAGGAAGGACACAATGGTCTTTTATCAAAAACTCTTAAATTTAAGAGCTTTACAACTCTTAAAACATAAAGTACAACAAACAAAGCTTTAAAACACATAAACTAAATGGTTTTCTTTTACTTTTAGTTTGTCTCACATTGATACATTTAAAAAGTAAGTGTCATATAATACTTATAAAATAAAATCCTTCAAATCAAATAAATTAATTTTTCACACTTTTTTCATATCATATTTGGCATTTAAAACTATAAATTTTATCATAATAATTTTTTAGTTAGAAGAGCTGATTTAACAAAAATTAGGTGGTTTAATCATTTTATGAGCCAAAATTATTAGCTTAATTGTTTTGTTTTTTGTTACATCGCGCGGGCATTTTACTAGTCCAAATATACATCTTAGACTTTTGTGCATCTTCATCCTTAAATCCAAAAAAAAAAATAGAAAATAAATAAATAAGAAAGAAACATAATTTTATTTTTATTAACAGTAAAACGTTTTTTCTCTTAAAATTCATCTTATTATATGTATTTAAAGATTTGTACGTATACTCCTTTTCGGAAATGAGAATTACCTTCTTTTTCCTAATAAAAAACGTCTGGTCGTCTGGGATCACCCTAGCAAATATATCACTTTTTTACCCGAATAATAGGGTGCGTTGACCTGACTCATCCGTTTAGAAAAAAATCTAAAACTAGAAAAAATTCTAGCTCAACTTAGAGCAATACTTGTTTTATATGAGACTTTAACTCAATGCATCTTATAAAAAAATTACATATCGCTATACTAAAAAGTAAGAGTGGTTATAAATTAATTACACGGGCGATCTTCATGAAAATAAAATATTTCTTCCTAAATTATCGGATATTATTGGTTTCTAAATAAATGTTTGATACAGGTTGAATTATTAAATAAAATATACTTTTTGTTACTTGAATGAAAGTAAATTTGGATTTAAAAAATTGTTATTAGACAAATAAGAATCAAACATACTTGTAAAATATAGAAATTTATTAAATATTTATGCGTGGTAAATGAAAATAATTATACAAATAAATGTAAATAAAATAATCACATGTCATTCTCAAGTTATTTCTTATTTTTAATTTTATGTGTCTCTTTTATAAAATAACTAGATTAGAATCTTGTCAATTATACAAGTTGAAAAAATAACATGTTATATAGACATACCTCGTAACAAAAAAGTTATGTAAGAAAATATATACATTGCATATAACTGAACTAATAGTTTACATAAATTGAATAAAATATACGATTATGTTCAGCTAAATAATTTTCTTATCCTAAAAAATTTAAGAAAGATTATTTACCATTAGATTATTTGATCAAATTTATGAGAGAAATTTAAAACTTAGAGGGTAATTTAGTTATAACCACATTTCCCCCACAATTTTTAAACGTTCCTAACTTATATACGATATTATTTTAAAAACTATATATCATAAAAAACGAGCATTTTTATCTTTAAAATGAGTATATATTGATATAAAAAATGAAATTTTTTCAGCTTATTGTGTCTAATTATTGTCATTGTTCTTATACGTCTTTGTATAATTATCTTTTTGTGTTCTTCTTACAGGCAATTGTGTCTTTTTTACAAATACTTGTGTCTTTTTTAAATATCATTGTGTTATTTATATTCGTCATTGTGTCATCATTGCTTAACATTACGTATTCTGCAACATCATTGTGTATTAAATTGTTTAGGAAAACACAACATTAAACAAAACACAATGAAATGTACAAAAGACACAATACATATACAAAAGACATAATGACATCTGTACAAAAGACATAATGGCATGTACAAAATTGTTCATACTCGCCATTGTGTCTTGTTTACAGGTGATAGTGCATTTTTTAACGACCATTGTGTTATTCATATTCGTCATTGTGTCATCCTTGATTGACATTATGTATTATCAAACATCATTATGTCTTAAATTGTTCACGAAAACAAAACATTGAGCAGAAATACAATAGACACAATGAACTAAAAAACAAAATTTTTTTCCTATATCAGCACTATACTAATTTTGAAGATAAAAAAATGTTCCTTTTATTTATTTATTTTTTCAAAAAATAATTTCGTTTGTAAAAGTTACGAACGTTTAAAGAATGTGGGGAACTTAATAAAAAGTCTACAAAAGTAATAATTATTAAAATACTCTCTAACAAATTGATTTAATCGTAGTCATTGATTATAATCTAATGATTCAAGATCCTTTTTAAGCTTTTTAGGTTAATAGACATATTTTGTTTAACATAACCTGTAAAATATAATATAATTTGTTAATACATAAGCCGTTAAAACCCGTTTAAAATAAGTTGATGTAAAAATAAAGAATTATGTTTTAATTTAAAAAAAAATTCAACTACGTGTTAAAAAATTATGTAGCGTAATTAATAAATTTTAATTTAATTAAAGTATGATTATTTATTTAAATAATCTTTTAACACATTTAAATTAACTTTAATAAAAATTTTATTAATATATATATCTTGGATTTTTGACAATTACTTTTTTTCCAACGGCTTTTGACAATGACTTGTCCTTTGTTATTTCAATATAGTGTATTTTTGTCATTCAAATCATCTAATCACATTAAATGTTTAAAAAAAAAATTAGCATCACTCATAAAAAACAACTAGTATCATTATTGTTTTATTTTTTGATATTTTAACAAATATAATTTGAATTTGATGATATTTACAAAATTAAATAGAAATTGTTAAACACATATAAGTTTATTTGAAAGATTTGCGATTAATTTCATCTATAATACATTTAATTAATAATATACTATTTATTATACATATTGTAAACCATTATCCTTAATCTCTAAGTAATAAATAGTAAATATAGATAATTAAAAAAAAGTGATAAGCGAGAAAAATCAAAATAAAGGCGGTCTAGAATAATAACAAATGTTTAAAAATAGTAAAATAATACATTCTTAAGGCTATCCAAAATTTCAACATAATCAAATATATAATGTGATGTATAAAAATTTTGGAAACTTTATCCAAACACTTTTTTGAAAACTATAAAATTTCAGAGATTGTTTAATTTATTGAGTACTAAATTAATAAGAGTTATAAACCATTTATACTTTGTTTAAAGTTTAATAGCTAAGAGGTTGGTTGATTGATTCAATGGTGATTTTTAGTGAAACAAATAATTTTAGGCTATTGTTGATTTAAAGTAACATCTTAATGGTTATTAAAAAACATCTTAAGGGTTGTTTGGTGTTTTAAATGTTGAATGAGCAAGTGTGACACCCCGTAATTTCCAGGTCAGCTTTGATTTTATTTAAATATTTATTTAAATGCTATTGGTACACGTGGCACTAGAATTAGTTTAATTTAGTGTGACACGTGGCACGACTGTACGAACACTGACACAGGACTTGATAATTCGATGAATTATCGACAAACAACACACGCGTGTCAAAACACACGAACGTTGGTGAACATATAGCACATTGTGTAGCACAACACTCGAAACCTCACGAAACACTCACACATTGAACTTGGAAGTTCAAACGAGGCCAAACGATAGTTCGGAAGCACAAAAACGGCGACGAACGGATCAAACCCATTGAACTAGGCTTATTGGGCTCTTCAGAGGCCCATCGCGGTGCGCGGTGGCCCAACAAGAGACCCTATCGCGATACGCGACGAGATTCGGGTGGATTTGGATCCCGAAATTCGTCGCGCTACGTGAAGCATCTTTTTGTTTGTTGACCGCGGTACGCGACGGGTGTCAGACGGCAAATCTTTATAAAACCAAGATTGTAATCATGTTTAACCACCCTATAACCCCCATTTTGAACTCCCAACCCCTACTACTCGACATAATCACACTCTAGGGTCATCTTCAACCTCTGGAAAGCTGAAAGAACACAAGGGAAGCCATTGTTGAAGGAGAAGAAGCTTGGAGAGAGCTTAGGGAGACCTCTAGAGCACCATCCACCATCACCACCTTCCTTGTTCTTGCCAAGACCCACGAACCAGAAGCTCCAGGAGCTGTTGAAGCAACCATCTCGATCAGTTGAAGCTTTGAAAGGTAGTTCCCTTGAACCACATGCACTTTCCTCACATCTACACTCACATGCATGTGTTAAAACCCACATGCAAGCTCATAGATTGCACATGCACGAACTTTGAATCTGGGTTTGATGATTTTAGTGTGATTAATGATGATCTAGGATGATTAGATAGCGTTATATGATGATTTATGAAGTTGTGTATGTATAAATTTCATGTTTTGGTCACAAGCAAGTGTAAAACCCACATGCATGTATGATCCATGGCATGTGGGATGATTTTGAATATTAATATGTGTTTCTTAATGTTATTAGAGGGATATTGCATGATTAGTTATGTTAAAAACATGATTTTTGACAAACTTGCTAATAATAGTAACTTTTTATTTGTAAGATGGTGAAATGGTTGATGTCATGAACATGCATGTATATGTATATGTTACTTGAATGATAATATGATGATTTGAATACTTAGGATGTGATTTTGAGTGATGAATATGGTCATTTTGACATAGTTGCCATATTTAGTAACTTTTGTTGATGAAATGTTGTTAAATGATGATTTGGGCTATGTTAGTATGTTTGAATGATGCTAAATGGCATACTATGAGGATTTATGACATAAAAATGGATTAGAATGATTTAGGACAATCATCTGTATACAAAATGTCATAGTTACTATTTATAGTAACTTTATTTTTCAAACTATCAACTTATGAACAATTTGTGTGATTTGAATATGCTAAGTGATTTATTATGTGTCATTATGATGAACATATGCTAAGTTAGATGGTTTCCGATGTTCCGTATGCTATAAATGGAAACTTTCCATTTTATGAAACTTTTATGTGCTAACATGATGAAAACGACTTATGTGACTTTGTATGATGATGTGTTATGTGTCAACTTGATCACGTAGGACAAATGAGCATGCTAGAACTTTAAAATTATTATGCTTCGTGAACTTTCCATAAATGGAAACTTACTATAAGTTACTATAAATAGTAAGTTGTCCAAAGACGCGACTTGCACGTTTTGCACACGACGAGCACTTGCACAATTGCTACACGATTCACAACCGTCACACGGTTCACCAACGGGTCGTTGGCTTGACACGGTCAACCTTGGTCAAACACGGTCAACTCTGGTCAAACACGGTCAACCTTGGTCAAACACGGTCATTGTGGACCGACACGGACAAACATGAACAACCAAGGGTTGTTGGGCACAAACACGAGCACAAACACGAACACTAGCACGGTCACTTACACAAACTCATGTACGGTATACGATATAGGTTGCCGGTGACCGACACGCGATTTACGCAGGAGCTTACGCTTGATTTACACTTTCATCACTAAGGTGAGTTTACGGCCCCTCTTTACTCTTTTCAAACGCTTTTAAATAGGGGGAGAATACTAATTACATCGAGTCAAACATTATGCTATTACAAACATATTTATTGTGTATGCTGGGTTATTGGACAAACATTAAGTGTTGAACTCGTAGCAAGTCCTCACAAAGTCTTACCATTAATGTAAGAACAACGTGGTAGATTTGGATGGATCCATTAGGGTATGACCAACCCCACAGGGCACAATGTTGACTGGATGTCATAACCCGTGCAAACTCTGACCTAATTTACTGTGTGTACGAGACACAGTGGAGTCAAGTACAAACAGGTCTAGTTCGGTAGTGACGCACTGACACTTGGAGCCTAGGGCTCGGTACTAACATTTGATAAACAACATGACACACTTTTATTACTATATGTATATCAAAACATGTGAACTCACCAACCATTGTGTTGACACTTTTTCTCAAACTCGTATTCTCAGGTAATTAGCATGGCAAGCACTTGGAACAGGAATGCACATAGGGGATTGAGCATAGGACCCCGCATGCATTTTGTTCATCTTTTGAAAACTATTTCGTTTGGTTTATGTATTAAACAATGTTATGTCTGACAATTTAATTTCCGCTGTGTAAACAAGTATTTTCCGCTGCATGTATCAAACATCTTTATTTCCGCTGCTATGATTTAATATTCCGCTGCGAACTATTTTGATTAAGTGTGTGTGCTAATTATTGTATTTGTAAACGCATATAGAGGTGTTCTATATGACCTTGAGCTGTGATTCTGGCCACGTCACACCCACGTGGACTGACACCACATGTGGGAATTTCGGGGTGTGACAACAAGTAATATGAATAATCTAAACTATGTTTAAAGCTTAATAGTTATGAAATTGGTTGACCGAATTATATGTGTTTTCTATGTAAAACAAGCAGTTGCAACCTTTGACAAATTTAAGAGTACTCTTTCAATAAAAAGACTGTTAAAGAAGACCATAATTTGCTACAAAAAATAAAACAATAACACAAAATTATTGCAGTTTTAATGAATGTGCATGATTGTAAAGATATTTTACGAGAATTGTTAGTGCAAGCTTTTGCTAAAAATTCATACTTAAATCTTAATACGCGTATTGTATATATATACTAGCCTAATAACCTATGTGTTACATGGGTTGAATAATAAAATATTAACATAAAATAATAATGAATATATATTAATTATAAATATATATATATATATATATAATATAATTGAAATACTCTTATAATTTATTAAATTTTAATAAATTAGTAACACATTAGAGTAAGAAGATTTAAATTATTAATAATTAATTATATACTTTAATTACTAAAAATTATTAGTATGTAATAGGAAAGAGAGGCGAGAAAAGTAATATCCAGATTTCACAACAAGGTGACACGTGTCTCCTAAAAATACTCCTTTGTTAGAGTAGACTAGCCTAAAACCCCGTGTATTACACGGGTTGAATAATTAAAAAAATAATTTATTAATATAAAATAATAATAAATTTTTAATAATTATAAAATTATATTTTGAGATAAAGTATAATTGAAATATTTTATAATTTATAAATTATAATAAATTAGTAAAATGTTAGAATTAGAATATTTATATTTTATAATATTTAATTATATAATTTAATTACTAAAAATTATTAATATATATATTAGGAGAGAGAGGCGGGAAATTTTTTTTCAGATTGCACCAAAACGTTACAAATGTCTCCTAAAAATACTCCGTTATTATAATAGAAAGATTTACCAATTATATGTTATTTTAAGATTTTATGCAGATTTTCTATTTCTTAAACGTTAAGCAAAAAAAAGAAAAAGAAAAAGGGACAGCATGAGGAAGAAAGGCAGCATACATGACTCTGCATGAATTATTGGGGTTCAATTTTCAACGATATACAATAAAAAGCATCAAATTTAATCTGCAACTCTGCAAAGATAAAAAGCAAGGCAAATTTAAATATAAATTATAAGATTCATCCTTTATGACTCTATGTATATAAATAATTATGGATTAGATTCTTTATCATTATTAATTACAAATAACATGCTTTATTTTATTAATGAGTGAGTCTAATTGCACCAGTCTTATATTCTAAATACACCAGCCCTACTATATTAATTACTAAATTTGACTTTTTCAATTAATTATTAAGTTTTATTAATTACAAAATTTAACTGTCTTTAGCTTCATTAATTACACCAACCTACTTTGATAATTATTTATTTTGACTTAATTATCTAATAATCTTTATTCATTATTAATTGTAACATATCAGTAATTATTACCTATCATTAAATCTAACTTAATCATTTATTATTTATTACATTTCAAATTTATTACTTAATCATTAAATTATATATTATTAGATATAAATAAATAAATGACAACTATTTATTTAAATTAAACAAATAACCATTGATATATTTAAAAATTTTCTAATTTAGCAAGTGTTGCAATAATTAAAATTTAATAAGTTATAGAAAACTAATTTACAACTTCAAAAAAAATAAATAATCAATAGAATACTAATTTATTTCGAAAACATATTTAAATCACGTCAATTTTTTATAAAAATTGGATAGCAAAATTCGTTGAATATGAAGTTATAAATTAATTTTTTATTAACTATTAAATTTAGTTGTTACAAACCTATTAAATTCGTAATATCTTTAAATATAAAATGGTTATTATATATTTAATAAAAATAAATAGTTATTTATTTATTGATGTCTAATAATATATAAATAATGATTAAACAATAAGTTAGATATTTAATAACTAATAACTGATATGCTAGTTTTAATGATAGGTAAATCATTAATGACATATAAGTATGTAACAATTAATGTGAGTGATGGTGCAATGTGGGTGCAATTAGCACAACCCTTCATTAATTGGTAACAACCCTTCATTAACCAAGGGCTTTTAGCCTAATAGTTACCCCATTGACTTCCCTATGGGAGGTATTGGGTTCGAATCCGGGCTGAAACATATTTGCTGAAGGAATGTCAGGAGGTTTACCCAGTTGTGGGGTTCCTCCTGGGGTGGGCTCGGGCATACGCCCCAGAGCGTCAAATCCGAGGTGACGGTTGAAATCCCGTCTTGGGTGTCGTTGTACCAAGCCGTTCATAAAAAAAAAAAACTAAAAAGGCAAAAAAGTAAAATGCACTCCTTTAATTATTTTTATTTAATCTTTTTAATTAAAAGGATAGTATCATATATCCCTTTATTAAACATTCAAATTACATATATCCCAATGTTAAACTAAAATTATATATATCCACATGTTTCAAAATTACCTCTTAGAAAAGAGAAATATTTAAATTGTTTTTTAGTTTGTTCATTAAGGGTAAAATATTATATTCATAATTTCTTTTAATGAAATGGATAAATATGTAATATGTTTGGTTTAGAAAGAGAAAATATGTAATTTAGTTTTATGATTGAGTAAGTATGTTTTAAAGGGTTTTAGCAAAAAAAATATGTAATTGACTCTTTATTAAAATACATAATAATCCAAAACTAATCAAACTTTGAGTTGATGAATTGGTTCTTTTCACGCAAATTTACTTTTTATTTTGTAACGAGGCAATTTTCATGAAAAAAGAATCAATTCATCAAACCAAAGTTTGATTAGTTTTTGATTATGTAGTTTAATTAAAAAAATTAAATAAAAATAATTAAAGAGGTGTATTTTACTTTTTTGTCCTTTTAGTTAACTCATCAAATTAACAATAGTTGAGTTAAAGGATGAAATTGTTACCAATTAATGAAATAAAGGATGTTATTTGTTATTAACAAAGATAAAGGATTTAATCCATAATTACTTATATACATAAAGGATGAATCTTGCAATTTACTCTAAATAATAAAAAAAATTCGCTGTTATATTATCTTAATATATTATCTTCTTTAAACTTTAATAATTAAGCTCTTTACATTATCCATCATTATATATTATATTAACTAGTTTTAATCTCACTCGCGCGTTGCGGCGGGTTATCACAGTACACTTCCGATAACGGGTATTATATATCATTTGCAAAATCATAAGTTACATAGAAAAATCAAATCTCTCATCACAAACTCTATACAATTATATATATATATATATAAACATAAAATTATACAAAATCGAAAAAACAAAATTTAAAAGTTTTAGTGGCCAAAATTAAATAAACAAAACTTTGTATTATATAAAAGTTTTAGTGACCAAAATCGAAAAAATAAAACTTTATATTATATAAGGCCAAAATAAAATAAAAAACTTTAAAAAGTTTTAATGGCCAAAATCGAAAAAACAAAACTTTATATTATATAAATGATCGAAAAAACAAAACTTTACTATCAAGTTTTTAGTGGCCAAAATAAAAAAAAACAAAACTTTAAAAAGTTTTAGTAGCCAAAATCGAAAAAACAAAACTTTATATTATATTAAAGTTTTAGTTGCAAAAATCAAAAAACAAAACTTTATATTATATAAAAGTTTTAATGACCAAAATCGAAAAAAGCAAACTTTACTTTTAGTGGCCAAAATCGAAAAAACAAAACTTTATATTATATAAAAGTTTTAATGGCAAAAATTGAAAAAACAAAACTTTAAAAAGTTTTAGCGGGCAAAATTGAAAAAACAAAACCTTATAATATATAAAAGTTTTAGTGGTCAAAATCGAAAAAACAAAACTTTAAAGGTTTTAGAGGCCAAAATAAAAAAAAAACAAAACTTTATATTATATAAAAGTTTTGGTGACCAAAATCCAAAAAACAAAACTTTACTATTACTTCCAGTTGATTTTAATATATATAATAATTATATATTATATGAAGTATAGAAAAAGTGATTGTTTTGTCTTTACAATCAAAAAATTTAACGTGAAATTAACATTTCTTTTCTATTTCTTTCTTTCTTTAAGTTTTTTATTTTTATTTTTGTTATGGTCGTTTTATCAATTTATTAAAATTTTTATTAATTTGTTAAATAACTGATTTATTTTTTAATAATTTAATAATTTTATTTATTTTTGTTCGTTTAATAGATCGTGTGTGTGTATATATACACGGATCATAATGGCCTTCAATCCTTCATTCATCATAATATAGACTTGAAATCATAATGAAATAACTCTTGTTATAAATTACTTAAAGAAGATCATAACCCCCTCTACGAGACACCATATGGTCATATAGTGTATAGAGTTATATGGGCAGTATAGTTTGAAACTATACTGACATTATAATTTGAATCATTTTGAATCTATACGAGCCCTTATAGGACTATATGGCCATATAAGGCATGTAATCGAGAAAACAGTGCTATACGACTTGTAAAAAAGTACCTCGGTGTATGAATAACCGGAGGTGTTATGCAAATAGAATGAGCCTTTATTTCTT
Source organism: Mikania micrantha (assembly GCA_009363875.1). Classification (NCBI taxonomy): domain Eukaryota; kingdom Viridiplantae; phylum Streptophyta; class Magnoliopsida; order Asterales; family Asteraceae; genus Mikania; species Mikania micrantha. Next base: position 14,881,576 of record CM018682.1, on the reverse strand, counting down.
ATATTGATAGTTGCAAGAATGTCACTTCATTTGAAAGAGCATTCAAATAGACGGACTAGCCTACTTGGTAAAGACATTGTTTTTCGAAAGGAGGTTTTAGGTTCAAATTCAAACAAGGAATGAATATTGTGGTGTATATTAGAAGTAATATAATATGACTGTTCAAAAAAATCAAAACCACTTTGATTTCATCAATAACCTATCACTTAAGACGAACCTTTACACAAACTACCCGTAACTCTATTTTTTGTTCAACAACAATTTATTTCACTTTTTTTTTTATTATAATGGTACTAAAACCCTCAATATATTTTAAAAGTAAACATCTTAACCATCTTGGTATCATTGAAGCACATAATGTTTCGTCTAATAAAATTTGATCATTACACCATGTAATTTTGTTTTACCTCCTTATTAAAGTTGGGCTTAATTGCTCATCAACACCTTAATAAATAAAACACTTAACTGGGGCCCCTTAAAACTCGAGCATTCTGCAGCCCAACAAGGCAACAAATTTACCCAACCTGGGCTTATTTCGGTGGGCCGAAAACAAAGTTTACACTTTACACTTACAATCACATTAACTAAAACAACTCATCCCACTACTTCGGCATTATATTAATATTCGAGAATTTGGTATAAGAGTTTTTAATAGCTGACATAACGGGGTCCGTTAAGACACGAAACACGAAATAGGTAGACACGAAAAATTATCGTGTATGTTTTTCTAAACACGAACGCAACCCGTTTAAGACGCGTAAACACGAAATGACCCGTTAAGGAATCTGTTAACATTTGACACGATAAATGACATGTTAAAAAATTGTTAAGGAACCCACTAATAAACTAGGGTTTCAGATTTTAACGGGTCTTACATGTTTAGACATGGAATCTTAACGTGTACACTTGTTTTAAACACGAAACATTTAAGGATAAACACAAAACATGCTAAAGTTGTGTTATGTTAACGTGACTGTGCCTGAAATTGTCAGCCCTAGTTTTGATAAATTGGGAAAAAAAAAACAAAGAAAGAAAGAAAGAAAATCAAAAGAGTAGCTGTCAATTGGCATTAACAAATTACGATATAGTAAGAAGGATAAATGGGTAAATTTATCCTATATGTGTTGCTAGATAATGCAAGAATTTTAGAATCAATTTGTGGAAGATAAATAGAATTTAGTGATCAAAATATAGTTAGGATGATGTAAACTCAAGGATTTGGAAAAACAATTTCAAACTAAAGGTGCATGAGCAAAAAATTAGAGCTTTAGGTCACATTTCTAGAGGTGCACAAATGACAAACCGGTTAACCGGTCAAAGTCTAGAAACCGGTTTTTACCAATAACCGGTTCGGTTAATAACCGTTTTTTCAACCTCTAAAACCGAAACCGATATAATAACCGAAACCGGTTAACCGCAAAATAACCAATTTTTTACTAAGATGGACCAGTTAACCGATTTGAAAAATCGGTTATTAACCGGTTTGGTCTCTTGAAACCTCAAACCAGTCCTAAACCGTCGATTTTTTTAAAAACCTGTAACCGATAAAAATAACCGGTTTTTTTTGCATCTCTACACATTTGGCACAAAAGATTAATTTTGATGATATGATGTGCTCTTTAGTGGTTCAAACATGTTAAATATACACAATGTAGTTGGAAACAATGGTTTCATTACTAAAGTAGGTATTGTTTTTAATTCAAATACAAACTAGATTGAAATCCAAGAAGAATATTTTAAGAAACTTGTTATGGTTTTTAAGTATAGTTTACATCTAATTTGGAGACGATGTCTTTGCGGAAACAAATTGCTTTTTTGGAATTAAACAATAGAATTATTTTCGAATAAGGTTTGATAACAAAGGAAAAAAGATTTTATATATATACAGAATAAAATACAAGACACTTATATTAAGTTTAGAACGACTTGATTACTTGAAACAAATTTCACATGGTTGTATAAAAGAAGAAATACTTAAAAAAATAATTATTAAATTAAATTAAATTAAAATTGTTTTGAATTCAAACATGTGGATTGTTGTCTTAAAAAAGTAACCCTTGTTCAGTTTTGATAAATCATATAAAATGGATGACATAACTTAATTCCATAAATCATAAAACAAATTGATCAAAAGAAAACGAGAAAAAAAAAACAAAAATAAAATATGCAAGTGTCTCGTTTGTATGATACCATCGCGGTTCCTTTGTTTTTGGAGTAAAACAACTATAATCAAAAGCAAAAAGAATTTAAGACCAACAGTCAATTAACTAGCAAGCAGAAAATTTTTTTATCAATCACACCACTTATATCTTATCAATCATTGACAAAGCTTGTAAAAAAGCTTGGAGGGGGCCGAAGAATTTTTAGAAAGAAAACGGAGGAGGCCGAATGATTTTTATGAAGAAAACGAAGAAGAGTAGAAGACTGAAGGATTTTTCGACGAAATACTACTAAATCGGCCATTCTAACCGAAAAAAACGGGGGGCGTGGGACAAGGGCCCCCGGGCCCTTCTGAAGAACCTTTCGTGTTATCAATACAGAAGGTAATCCATCACTAGAGTAAAACCTTAAAGCCAAGATTATAACTTAAGACCTTAAGTTCTTAAAAGACCCGAAGCTTTATGACACAATTTTAATATCATAAGATCATTCGCATCCAAAAAGCAAATATACAACACAAATTAATTAAGTATCGAGTACATAATACCTACTTATGCTTAAGAAACAAAGAAAATGTTTGATATATAGAAGCTAGGGATAAGTTTTACTTGTGATTTAAGGAAGAGTTAAGCATGCCGATAGGAGTTTAAGAATAATTAGCAACAACGAAGTTTTTAACAGTCCAAAAAAAAGCCAGACAAACTTTTGGAGACATTAAGAATAGAGCGAAATTTAGTTTAATTGATTGGAAGACGTGTTTTAATTTTGATATTATTTTGTTTAACTTTGGTGTCATCCTAGTAACTTGCTAGGATGTTTTAATAAATTGCCGTTAAAAAGAAAAACAATAGTTAGGATTGATGAGTGCATGTTAAAAACTTATATTAATTTAAGTTAAAAACTTACAACGATGTTAACTTTTAGATGTTGATTAGTTTACACATACACAAAAACGGAAAAAAAATGTTATACATATGTTACAATAATGTTCGAAAAAACCAAAGATTTTGATTAATCTTGTCAAAGTTATACGAGTTGTCGCTTTGAAAGTACATTATTTTTTGAACATTTTCACACACATATATATATAAAGGAAACTCTTAAACTTTAGCTGAATCATCTATTTATAATTTTTGAAAATAAATGGTGCACGTTAAAAACAAACAAACAAACATACCCAGTATCTTCCTACTTTCAGTAGGGTCTGGGGAAAAGGATGGATACAAACCTTACACATATTCCAGTTGGGATAGAGAGCCTGCTCCGAAAAAATCCTCGACTCAAAGTTATCGTTTAAAGTTGATCATTCTAACGTTTTTAACATTATTTTCACACAAAAAAAAAGTAAAATAAAGTTAAATTAGTGCAATTTTACTTTTGATCCTTAAGGGCTTACACATATATACATTATATGTGTGCACCGCAAATGGGGCTTAAATGGTGCACGTTAAAGTTGAATAAAAAATTTGAATAATGTGTTTTAATTTGAATCATAAACCTATTTTCAAGATTTCAAATAAAGAACAAAAATAAGATTTCTTTACTAAAACTGTGTTTCACATGATACGATTCATGTATACACATATGTGTAGATAAAGGAAAAGTAACACATATATTTAACACATATGATATGACGTCTTGTGATGACAAATGTGTATTCACCAACAATAGCATGTATATTTTTCTATGACAAGCTTGTATTCATCTTTAGCTTGGAAGGCATGTGCTAATGACACATTTTTTATTAAATATATATTTTAGGGTTTATTGTAAATGACAAAAAGACCCTCAAACTTAACTGACTTTATGGATAAAGTTAACTAGGTGGAGGAAAATGGCAAAAAACCATAAACCATGATGTCAACTTGGCAAAAAAAAAAAGAATTTGGATGAATATGGCAAATTCATCCAAACCACAAGAAGGAAAACGACAATTTACTCTATATTTAATCATAAAAGACATAAATTTACACATGTTACTAAAAAAATTAAAGATTTGAGATGATTTTGACATATTATTACAAGTTATATACACACATTCTTTCAAATCATCCACTAAAAATCTAAAATATAAGAAAGTGGGACCAAACTACAGATCAAGTTCCTAAATTTGTAAGAAATGGATTCCCAACAACCTTTTGGTAGCTATAACTACCATTGAAAACAACACTCTTAAAACACCACACTCCAAACAAAAGGGAACATTTCTAGTAGGCGATTCATATTTATAAATATTTTAAATATTTGAACAATCGGTTATTTCTACTATTGATAAATTAAATCAAAGCTAACACTACTCAAAACAGTTTAATGCCCTCGCAAAAGCTTTTATTTAAATAATACTATAAAGTAGGGATAAAATCTGGTACCAACTAACGATGTCAAACCGTTACCGTTACTGTTACCGTACCAACATATTCGGCATTGGTATTTTCGTTACTTTTATGATATCAATATCATTTAGAGATGACTATTTTGCAATAAATACCACCATACTGATAAATTCAATACATTATTCAGTACCTACTTTTCAAATATTTGATATCGATAGGGACCGATGCAGTATCAATCTCATCCCTAACTAGGATGTTGATGGATAATTTTTGCATTAGATAATCAAGCTAACTTCAATAAATATGATCCAAAATAGTATTACAAGATATATATATATATATATATGTGTGTGTGTGTGTGTGTGTGTTTTATAATATATTATTATATACAAAGTTTTAAAGAAAAAAATAAACTCATTTTGTAATTTAGCTAACATTTATTTCACAACTAATGATATTCGCAAAACTCCAATTATCACTTTAACATTTGTATTATTTCTTTCAATAGTTTTTTACTTTATAATACCACTTCTTTTATTTTTAAGAATTAAAATTAAAAGTACTTTAGTATAAACATTTACCATTTACAAATGGCAGAAGACCACAAATCTACAAGTGGCATTGTTATTATTAATTTATTATGTCACCGTCGTCATGATCGAATACTCAGATCCATAGAGCACTATGACTCAACATTTTTACGACTAAGCACGATGTTTTTTTTTTTGTTTTGGTGTCACGGACGTGTTTATATTTATGTTTACGAACCGTTGTAACGTGTTTATATTTTTGTTTATAATTATATAACACAAAGTAAAACCTTGACGAATGGCATTCACAAAAGTGTCTGGTCTTTTTTATTTCCACCGACAAAACGTCATTATAACAAGATACTGAAACTAATGAAAATCACCAATTACATCCTTTGCAAAATGGAGGGAGCTTAAAAGACATTTTGCCTTCATCCCTACTGTTGAAGCTTTTATTTTTTTAGTTTTTTGTTTGCTTTTATTATTTTTTTTTTGTTTTGTTTTTTAATATTCTCGTCTTTTATAATTGTTATTCTATTAGGTTTCATGATGGTATAACGTGTTTTTTTTTCTCTTGCGTTTTATATTATGCTTTTAGGTTTCTTAGCATTGTGTTGTGCTTCTTCTTCTTCTTTTCTTTTTTAGTATGTAATTTTTTTGTCTTTCTTTTTCGATGTTTATGTTTCTTACCATAGCGAAGTACATTTTTAATACGACGTAGTATTTTTCGAGTTTCTTATTATTATGACATATTTTTGTTTTTGTGTTTTAATATTTGGGATCGAATTTTTCACCATACACGATTTGAAATCACGGGATGTGTATAAATAAAAAATTAAACAATCATTTATAATCATTTTTTATTATAGTAAATTTAGTTTTAAACTTTTAATGTTCAAATACTTGTATTTCTTTGAACTGTGAAACCCAGACAAACCCGAAGTGGCATACATTTATGTAGATATATACAATCAATGAAAAATTTTGAAGAGTGATAAAAAAACCGTTATTTTTCAATTTCTCATACTTGAAACATTTTGTTTTTGTATTTCTTCTTCTTTTTTTTTTTTTTTAAATTAACACTTCAGTTTTCTAGAATTAAATAATCTTTATTGTAAGATTTAAATCCACAAAACATTTGGAAGGATTATGTAGAGCTTTCATACAAAAATACAAAAAAAAAAAATAAAAAGAAATAAAAAGAAATAAAAAGAAATAAGAACTTTCATTATTCATAACAAAAACTCATAAACGTCAAGAAATAAAACGTATAACACAATGGAGAATTCAAGCCACCAAGAACTTACCGGACTTGACCCCATCTCCGATAACAAAACGGCGACGGTGGTTCACCGGCGGTTCTGTTTCTTTCCAACTTCAATTCCTCATAAAAATTCTTAATAAACTCCTCCGCCAACTTATCCACCTGAACATCACCCTCCTCCGTACTCACCGGAAACGGAGAATCCGTCACCCGAAGCTGCCGGACGCTTGATCCTTCACCAAACCCCAGCACCGTCAACGGCGATTTCTCCGGCTCCACCGAACTGTTCAAAACATCAAACGCTTTTCTGACACTACCAGCATTCAGCTCACGGTGTTTACGTGATTCCCGGTGTAAACCACCGGTGCCGGCGAGGAAATGAAGTCGGCGGTTGTTTTTACGTTTTGGGTAGAAAAATGGGGTGTTGCTGCAGCTGAATTCGTATTCAATCGGAGCAATGAAGGTGGTGTGGATGTCGTTGGAGCGGCAGGAGAGTGTTTGGTGGTCAAGTTGCAGGTTTCCGATGGCTTTTCCGGCGATCTTTGTTGATCGTTTTAGCATCATGTGAATTTCGAACCATGGTATGCTGTTTTTCACCATGTAAATGATTGATTTTATGATTCCCCAAAGCTTTTTGGTTATTAATGGTGTTCTTTGTTCCATTTCCATTTTAGAGATAGAGAAGAGAGATGAATACATATAAAGAAGGGAGTATATATAGACGTAGAGGTGGGCAAGCCGGTTTTTTTTTTTTTTAACCGGAACTGCTTCCACTCCAATCGGTTTCGTTTCTGGTCAACAAAGTCAAGAACCGGTTATGGTTTTTGACCTGTTTCAACTAGTTTATATTATAAAGTTATAAATGTTAAATATGTAGCTTATACTTATATATAATCTAATAATTTATATGTTTTTATTTAATTTTTTGTTTTTATTTATTACATTTAAAACATTATATTTAAAGTAATAAAAAATTTAAAAATTGATTAATTTGAAAGAGTTTTCTTCGAATTGAGAAGTTTTTTTTGATCCATTTTCTTTTTTTTTCCTATAATTTAAAATAAAAAAAATCTCAAAATGTTTATTTTTCCAAAAAAATTGGAAGGAGATGTTTTTTAACTTGTTTAATGTCTTGACATGTATAACCACCATATTGTTGGTGCTTATTGATTTCAATTGTTTGGTGCATTTATTGATGAGCATTTGAAACACTTGTGAGTAAATGATATTCGTTAGACATGATAGTAATGATGTTGATATAAATTAGTAGACCTAACAATCTTCATCCAAAGCATAAGAAATAAGTTGGTTTAGATGAATACTTATTGCATTTTGAGTTGAAATAAGAAGTACATTAACATAGAATGAGCTGAGATTTTTTTTTTTGAACGACGAATGTCTCAATCGTGTGAATCCACTGTTTTAGGCCATGTCACCAAGGTCTAGTTACCTGCACTTCCCATGAGCCACCACAACCACCCATGAAGGAAAACCCCATGACCTCCATCAGACCCCTATTTTGCTGCGGGAAGGATTTGAACTCAAAACCTCCCATTTGAAAGAATCTTGGGGTACCATTGAGACAAGACCTCCCATGAGTTGAGATTGTTAACTTCTAACATAATGCGAGTTAAGATGGATAACTTAAAAACTATGTAAATAGAATGCATTCGAATTGATAGCAATTATTAATAATATGTTTGATTAAAAAATCACAAAAGATTATTTAAAGAGATTATTTGCTACTTACGGCTTATTTTAACTTCAATTAAATTAAGAGTAAATTACATAAGTCATCCTTTATATTCACTCATTTTATGGATAACGTCTTTTATTAGAAATAGTTACATAAATCATATTTAAAAATGATAATTTATAATGGATTTCATCATATTTTTTGATATAAAGGACGATTTATATGATGTAATTAAAGGACGATTTATGTAATTTTAAGGATGAAATCCATCATAAATTTCCATTTTAATGATGTTTTTTAAACTATTTTTATTAAAGGATGTCATCCATAAAATGAGTGAATATAAATGACGATATATGTAATTTACTCTTAAATTAAAGTATTAAAAACGACTCATTTAGACCTAAATTGATTTTGCTTAAAATTAATTCATTCTAACCCTTAACTAACCCGGCCATTTTGCTAGGCTTATAAATTAGGGTTATATTTGTGCTTCAAAACAGAAATTTAAACGTACTGGTAAAAATGATGTAATAAAAAAAATCTAAACCAAAAATATTTATGAAAAACAGAGTTGAAGAAACGTCTGGGTGGTAGCGAGTAGCGACCGGGGCTTGAAGTCTTGAACTCAATCGCTTTGGTTACATGGGAACTTGAATAATTTGGTATAATCAAGAGTATTTATTATTTTCTAAACATATTAAGTCGGGAGATATGAATATATTCATTTTTTTTTGGAACGGCTTAATACGACAGCACTAAAAACGAAATTTCAACTTTCATCTTGAATTTGACGCTCTGGGTTGTATGTTTGAGCTCACCTTGAGAGTAATCTCATAATTGGGTAAACCCCCTAACCTTTGGTACACAAAATAAATCGGATTGAATTCGAACCCGAGAGCTGATATTAAGAGGTAAGGGATAACCATTATAAATATATTTATATGATGAAATGTTTAGACATTATATCTTAGCAGCATTATTTCTACGAAAACATATAGGTTTAAATCCTTATAAAATTAAAATTTCATTGAATTAGGAGAAAGAAAAAAATTGTTTAAAAAATTTACACAATTAAATGAAGAAGCAATGTTGAGTTGGTTCATGTTAATTTCCGTAAAGAACCCACCTAATGCGATGAAAGTGCATTTATGGAGGTAAGACACAGTATGAACTAATAAGACTATTCACAGTGGTTATCTTATTGAAATCCTTTCTTAATGAAATTTTCTGTGATATCATCACCTCACTAAAAACCTCACAGTGATCACCCGATTGAAAAACTTTCCCCACCATACTGCATCATCACCACTATTATTTTGTTGTGGTTCCTAAATCCATTTAATCCACCAATCACAAAATAGGGGAGAAAAGAGGGGTGGGCACCGTTGAAATCAAAAAATGGAAGCCGTCGGGAGGGGCCGGTGTTCCGACGGACCCCCACCAAAAGTTGGAACCCCGCCAAGCAAGCGACTTAGACCATTACACACTGTCTAATATTGAAAACTAGGGCCCGTTTTTAATCAACTTAATGCAAAACAAAATCTAGAGCTTAATTAGCGGATCATATGATATGTTTCATAACGTTTTTTGTTAAATTATTTATCAATTTCATTCTAACTTTCATTCATTGTTCATCACCCAAGTCCATAGCTAAATTGAATTACATTTTTTTTAAATTATACCATTAATTTAATAGTAAACTTACCGGCTGAATTAAGCTTTATACTTATTGACTAAACTAGTTTGAGACACTAACTAAGGTGGTGTTTGTTCTTTACAAAAAGTTATTCCTGGCCTCTTTTGTCTGCACTGTGCAGACCACGGGCAGAGGTTGGGGGTTTCAAAATGTTTGTTTTCCGCAAGACGTTTTATTAAAAAAACGCGTGTCCAACCTCTTTTTGGGGCAGACATGGACCTTGCACTTTTAGGTGGTGTTTGTTTTTCTAGGAAAAGCTCTTCTAGCCTCTTATGTCTGCGCGGCGCAGACGCGGGAAGAGCTTTGCCCTCTACAGACCGTTTGTTTTTCTGAAGACATTTCATTAAAAAAGGTCTTCCTGACCTCTTCTTGACGCAGACATTGACCAAGCTCTTCCCATGTCTTCTTGCCTCTTCTCAGCTAATATCAGACCCATTTCTCCTTCTCTCCGTCGCCGACCAACGCTGCCTTCGTCCACCACCGCGACCGCCGCCGCCTTCGTCCACCACCGCGACCGCCGCCGCCTTCGTCCACCACCGCGACCACCACCGTCACCTTCTTCCCTGCCTCAATCGGACGAAACCCTAGATCCGTGACCACCACGATCACCACAGTTGCCTTCGTCCCTGCCTCAATCAGACGAAGCCCTAGATCCGCGACCACTGCGACAACCGCAATCACCACCGTCGCCTTCGTCCCTGCCTCAATCGGACGAACCCTACATCCGCGACCACCGCCTCAATCGATCCGCGACCACCACCTCAATCGGACGAAACCCTAGTTTCACAGCAGTGGTGGTTATCAGCTCGTGATGGTGACTGATGGTGGTTCGGAGATGGTCGATGGTGGGGTTGGGACGGTGGGGTTGGTGGAAGATCGGAGATGGCTGATCGGAGATGAGGGGAAGAGGTCGACGATGGGTTGGGACGGTGGGGTTGGAAGAGGTTTTAAGTTTGATCAAATTTTCAGAAAACAAACGCCCCCAAAAGCTCTTCTTGCAGGGGTTTGGTCCACCTCTTCTGCAAAAGAGGTCTGCAGATGTGGTCCGCAGACCGCAGACATTTTGCCTCTGAAAAAACAAACACCACCTTAGCCTCTTCTCATCTCTTCTTCCTCTTATTAAGTTAATTCATTCACAGCTTACATCCCCCGAATGGCATCCTCCACCCATCGCCACCCTCCCTGTCGCCGCCCTCTACAGCGCCACTCCTCCCCGTCGCCGCCCTTTACAGCGTCGATCTTCCTCGTCGCCGCCCTTTACAGCCGCATCCTCCATCGCATCCACCGCCTTCAGCCGCATCCACCGTCTCCATCGCATCTCTCCGTCGGCCACAACCCTAGGGCCGCCCTCCATCGCATCCACCGCAGGTCTGGTCCACTCATAAGCAGGTTAGCTCTTCTGGAAAAACAAACACTTCATGAGCAGATGTTTGGTCCACCTCTTCTGCAAAAGAGGTCTGCAGTCTGCAGATGTGGTCTGCAGACCGCAGACGTTTTACCTCTGAAAAAGAAACACCACCTAAGTCTTTTACTTGTTTAACTGGCAAGTCTGAAATGCCCTATGATTAATTGGATTCTTATATGTCATGTGACTAACATTAACATAAACCGTATTTTAGAAAAATTTTAGTCAAGCTAATGTATTTTAGTAATTTTCTTTTAACGAAAACCAAAGTGAACTCGAAAGTTGCTAGCACACAAAGAAATTAAATAATTGCTCATGACTACAAAGGAACAAAAGTTTTGCACCGAAAACACAAGAATACTAACGACCAAACTATATTATCATAGAGATAAATTAATACACAACTAGAACCAAGGGCCAATTACAAGTACCTGCTTGTGAATCGTTTTTTGAGTAGTTTAAACAAATATAAACATGAACAGGTTTTTATTATTATTTTTTAAAAAAAAAACAAACAAAAATAACGTTGGCTCAACCAACCCGGCTCAAGCTTTTCTGTTTTATATTTAGCGTTAAAAAACATACATAAAAAATTTCCGACCAATATAAAAAAAAAAAAGATCATAGTTTTACCATTGCATGTTTCTTTTAGGTTGGTTCATTTACAAGCTTAGTGTCCGAGCGTATATTACTTCCTAAAGATCAAAGGTTTAAGTTCCGCCATAGATAATGAAATAGTATTAGGAATAATAATGTAGACAAAATAGACTACGCGACTTCAATTTTTCTTGAAACAAAAAGAAAAACATGAATTATGAGATAGGGAGAAAATTACCAATATGGACAATTTGACCAAAAAATTTCCAATAATGTCCATATGTCCATCTTGGTTATGGGCGGCGCCCGCGTTTTCGCCCAATCACATCTCTCCACGTGGCTATTACGGGCGCCCACGCCCATAAAAAAATTCATCCGCCCGTAAAATTGAACACCCGGTCACGGGCTATTACGGGCGCCCACGCCCACATCTCTCCACGTGTTTTCGCCCAATCACATCTTTGACACGCGTGTCACGGGCGTCACGTACCTCTTGTCCCAAACCGACTCCACGATCGCCCGAACCTAGCTACGGGCGTCCCATACCTGGTTATAGGCGTCCAGCCTGTAGTGTGGTTCATGGGTGTGCCGCCCGTAGAATCAAAAATTTATGGGCGTGCCGCCCATAGCGACTGACCTTGCATCTTTCACGGGCGTGGCGCCCGTAAAATTAAAAATTTATGGGCGTGCCGCCCATACTGACTCACCATGCATCTTCCACGGGCGTGGCGCCCGTAAACCCTTTAAACACCGGGCGTCCCGCCTATAGTGTAAAAAATTTTTTGGGTGGGAAATTATATATGGGCGCCGACCGGCATTCTATGGGCGTCCGACTTTTTCTAAAAAATATAAATTTGGTTAAACTTAAAATTTTTATGACAAACTCAAACTTAAATGCAATTTTACTTTTCAAAATAACTGACTTACCGTCGCACCAACAGCAACAAAAACCATTTCAAAACGGTTAAACTCGTCCCTCAAAATGTGAGTAACTGTACTGGGATTGGCTAACTCAAGATTGTGGTAAATGCAATTTTACTTTTCAAAATAATTGACTTACCGTCGCACCAACAGCAACAAAAACCATTTCAGAACGGTTAAACTCGTCCCTCAAAATGTGAGTAACTGTACCAGGATTGGCTAACTCAAGATTGTGGCAGTATGCAGATAGTTTGACAAAGGCCTCCTCAGCTGATCCGGCCAAAAGTTGTTCCGCATAATGTTTTCCTCTCAAGGCATGTTTGTAAGATATGTTTACCTTAAACCTATGATTGACGTTTTTGACTATTTCTTTTCCCTGGTAAACACGTCCACAATAAGTAAGTTGATCTTTTATCTCATGGCCAAGAACCTTTTTATTTGCATTTCTAATATTTAGACATGTCTGCGTTCTTGAACATGTGTGCTCATTGTTAAAAGAAGTTACATGAAAAGCAACAATATCTTTATAACTAAGCTCTTAATACCCATTGACAGTTATCACCACAACATTTAACAACAAATCTTTCTTTCGACGATTTTTGAACTTTGAATTCAAAGCATTCCTTTAAAGCCATCATGTATACTTCTAGCTCTAATTCTTCTTTATCTTTAAAAATTTTGTTAACAATTGGATGTATAGATGACGATGATGATAATAAAATATTTGAAATGTTTGGTTCATAATTGTGAAAGGTTTCATTATTATCAAAATCTTGGTTGTTTATATCAAAATTAATCATAGGCTCGTTGTTAAAATAAACCATATTGTTAAAAGGAATGTTTAAATCCGGAACATCTTTTTTTTTAGAATTTGACCCGTGTAACGAGTCTTTTTTTTGACGAGGTAAACGAACCGTAACATCATCAACGACATACATATAACATATGTCTATCTTATTTTTCTTTACAATTTTTTAAAAAACAGACATATCGTTTTCATTGTAAATGTCAACGGGATAAACATATGTTGAGAACTTATAAGATAACATTCTTATATCTTGAACACCAAAACGATATGAAATCAAACCAACCAATTCCCCATAATTTATTTTGGAGGGTAAACATAAAGCACGTCCAACACAATCAATTGGAATATAATCATATAGACCATCCTTGAGTTCCTAGTTTCCACCCATACAAACCACCAATGGAAACTCCATATAATATTTGGTTTGAAAATACACATTTCGAACTTGTAGTTTTTTTTCTCAAATGATAAAGTATAAAATAAAAACAAATTTATATTTTTAGAAAAAGTCGGACGCTCATAGAATGCTGGTCGGAGCCCATATATAATTTTCCGCCTAAATTTTTTTTTACACTATAGGCGGGACGCCCGTGGTTTAAAGGGTTTACGGGCGCCACGCCCGTGGAAGATGCATGGTGAGTCGGTATGGGAGGCACGCCCATAAATTTTTAATTCTACGAGCGCCACGCCCGTGAAAGATGCAAGGTCAGTCGCTATGGGCAGCACGCCCATAAATTTTTGATTCTACGGGCGGGACGCCTATAACCAGGTATGGGACGCCCATAGCTAGGTTCGGGCGCTCGTGGAGTCGGTTTGGGACAAGAATTACGTGACGCCCGTGACCGGGTGTTCAATTTTACGGGTGGAGGAATTTTTTTATGGACGTGGGCGCCCGTAATAGCCACGTGAAGAGATGTGATTGGGCGAAAACACAGGCGGCGCCTGTAACCAAGATGGACATATGGACATTATTGGAAATTTTTTGGCCAAATTGTCCATATTGGAAATTTTCCCTATGACTCTAATATTAGTTATTCTAGTGTCTTGTCTCTCTACATACAAGTCAAACATATATAGGAACCCTAAAAACTAATACAAGTCACACATCCCCGAAATATAATTATGCAATTTGAACCGAGATGATGTACATTATTTCCCTCTTAAATAGTTGAAACTTTATCATTACTTTTAAGATATATGATTAATAATTAAGAGTTGTTTGATACATCTTAATAATTTCACTAAAATATTAACTCTAAATTGATCATTGTCAAAAATTATTTGTTTCGCTAAAAAAAGTTTTTATAAATGGGTCATTCAACGTCTTGATCATTAAACATTAGAGTCTGAATGATTAAGATCTTTTATTGATTCAATACTTATCTGTCCTTACTTATATTTCAGTACTCTATATCACGAATGTAATTATCATGCCATTCTTTTAACTGATGTAACAAAAACACTCATTTATATAACAAGGGGTGCATCTTTGTAGAGACCGGGGGGCGACCGCCTCCCTCTTTTTCCGTCCGTAATGTTAATTTTTCGGCCGAAATGCTATTTTTAGTTAAAAAGGAATAAAAACAGGGGTTTCGCCCCCCTTCGATTCAAAAAATTAACATGTATTATAGATTACAAAAATTTTCGCCCCCTTTCAAATCGATTAAGCTCCGCCACTATATATAATATACCCAAATGAAAAGATAAGAAAAAGACTATGTAAATTATGTGCATGAAATTTATTTTTTTGTTAGTATTTTAACATTATTGTTAATTTGAGTAGTATATATACATGCTTCCTTTCTTTTTACCTGTAACGACTCAATCATTTGACTAACCCTAACAAATAGTTGTTTTCAGTAAAAAGTCGGGCGTGACTTAGTCCATGCTATCTTAAAGAAAAGGTACCAATAACAATACTTTTTGTATTTTTTGATATTAAAAAATATTTATAAGATACGTATAACTAATTTTTATGTGACTATGATGTGATTAATTTGACAAGATGATGGTGTTTAGTTGACGAGAATGGTGTATCAATATTAGGACCTTTTTTTTCTTTTTTTGGGAACGGCTACCAACAAGGCAGTGCCTCAGCGGTATCTCGGGATTCTTCCAAATGAGAGGTCTAGGGCTCTAAACCTCCCGCAGCGAAAATGGGGTTTGAGGGGGGTCATCTAGTGGAGTTTCCTCCTGGGGTGACTTTGGGGGCTCATGAAAGACCCAGATAACTAGACTTTGTTGACATGGTTTGAAAACAATAGGCTTACACGATTGAGACATTAATTGTTAAAAAAAAAGTTATATTCCCTGACATGTATAATGGTTGTTGAGGAGGTTGTGCGCATTCACGCTTTATGCGTTTTGGTTGTTGAATCAGTAAAACACTAAAACTAGTGTCCTGACACCCACAATTAATAGGTTTCAATGCACAACGTACAAGTCCGAATGTAACAACCGCTCTGGTTTTCATAATTAGGGCTCTGGACGATCATAAAATGGCAAATACGTGGCAATCTCATAGTGTACGTGACAATATACTGCCGAAAAGATTTTAGCAAATGTTGTTTTTATTGTTAATAAAGTATTTTAAATTAATATATTTGTTTGTTATATGAAACGTCATTTATGTTGCAGAGAAATTTTTATCAAGTAGGTTAGTTTTATATTGATTTAGAAAGAAGTTGTCGCTTTCAGATAATTTAACTAGGGTTTGAAAAACATACGAAACAAGACCAACTAGGCAAAACTCAACCAGACAACCCGAAAACATAATCAAGGACCGAACCTTAATGCACATGTCAGGCTTTGGTCTTAAATGGGTTTCGGTTGCACTAATCGACTACAAGACCAAGAATAATTGATTCTTGAGACACTTTAGCTCTTTAGTATTTGGAGATTTAGATGGTGGTTGAAAGATTTAACGAGTAGTCTCTAACTAAATATTTGTATGTTTGAGTCCTATAAAGTATAGATTGAGACGATTGTATCTTAAATAAAGTCTTATTTTAAAAAAAGAACTAAGAAAAAGGATCATGAACCATCACTCTCTAATGTATGTTAGAAAATTTGTTAAAATGATGTCTTTTAATAAAATAAGAACTTAAATAAAGATTGGGTGTTTCCATTTGTTATGTAAGTTGTATAGGTGTTTTAACTCAATATTTTGAACTAATTAAGTTACATACATGTATTACATGGGATTAAATTATATAATCTATTTTATTTAATTCTTTTCTCATATTATATATATTGAATAAATATAAGTTTCTCTTTTTATATCTTATAATTATTTACTTTCGTTTATTTTTTTACTTAAGATCATTTTTATATTTTAACTTTAGTTTTTATTTATTTATACATAGACGATTTTTTTATTATTTTAAACATAATTATTCATTGTTTAATATGAGAAAGACATTAATAGAAGAGAGAGACGATGAATTCACAAGTTGACTTAATAAAGATTGACACGTGTCAAAAAAACTTTTATTTATTATAATAATAGGTTATTGCCCCGTGTATTACACGAAATAAATATAAAATATTAAACAATTAGAACTAATAATTTAAAAATTATAAAACGATATTTTAATATAAGATGATCAAGGTATGTATTAACAAATACTTTATATAACAACAGTTCAAATGTTTAGTAACTATACAATTGATATTTGATAGGTAAAATATTATTTTCATAACTATTAAAGTTATTTTAAACGACCAATGAACACTTTAAAAGTTTAATATGAATTGACTAAATTTATTTTGTTATAAACCAATAGTTTTATGAAAATTTGTATGTTGAAGTTAGTGAAGTAAGAAATTAAATAAGATTTAAAAATTATAAATAATAAATACTTAAAAATTATAAAATTATATTTTAAAATAAGATATAATTAAAATTTACTTATAATGATTAAGAATAAGAAAATTATATATTTGCATTTAAGTATACAATTTTATTATTTAAAATTATTAACCTTAAATAGGAGAGAAAATTAGTAAAATATAATTAAATGAAAGATTAATATAATAGTGACATTTAATGATGAATGGATATGAAAGTGACATGTGGCAAAATTGATGATAAATGAATATAAGAATGACAAGTGACATATTTGTTATTCTTTTATTATGTAGTATAGATATAGATATACCAAAGAGGTAGTGCCTCGGCGGTATCCCGGAATTCTTCCAAATGGAAGGTATCGGGTTCGAAACCATTCCGCATCGAAAAAGGGGTCTGTGGGGGGTCATGGGGTTTTCCTTTGAGGTTTCCTTCTGGGGTGACTGTGAGGTTTCATGGTAGGTCTAGGTAACTAGACCTTGATGACATGACCTGGAAACAGTGGGCTCACACGATTGAGACATTCGTCGTTCAAAAAAAAATATAGATATATAAGTGTTACTTCTCATGGTTTATTAATTGTTATAACGGTTGTTTCAACTCATTATAAATGTTGAATATAAGTTTCAACTAATAATATATATATTGATTGATTGGGTGTGGTGAATGAGATGTTTCAACTCATTTTCTTCTATAAATACCAATGTTAGTTTTGTTTGAAAGATGGACCATGTAACAATATCACTCTAAAGCTCTCTCCTTCTTTATGTCCGAAGAATTTAAAACAATTCTTTGATCATTATTATTTTTTACATTTTGAAACATAACATTATTTGACGAAACTTAAGTGCATGTACATTTTAAACAGTGCACACTGCTTTGGTTGTTTTACACTGTGAAACAAACGAGTTCATTATAAGTATATGTACGAAATCTGTTTTAAGAAAAACATATTAAATATATGTCTCAACCACATCGATTAGCCTTGTTTACTTATTAATGTAGTCAAGAACAATTGAGGACTCAAAATGTGATTCGATCAAGTAAAAAAACCCTATAAGAATTATAGTTGAATAACTTATTAGAAACAACGGCTAGAATTATATTGTTTTTTATATAAATGTATTGCAGTTATGTATTCGTTTGTTTCCTATGTATATTAAGAGTATCATTGTTCTGTTTTATTATTTTTATTTATAATATAATAAAAAGTAACTCAATTTGTGCAATATATAATGATATAATTGTTGGAGTTTTTGTGTGAAAAGAAAAAGGAAAAGAAAATAATAAACTTTTCATTTGCTTGTTAGTGGGCAATTGTAATGAATTGGCCATGAATATGCTTGTTAGTGGGCATAATGACAACCTTTGAAATGCTAAGACTACAAGTATAAATAGAGGCATTTGGCCTCTTGGTGAAGTTGCTACTTTTTGAGATCTCTACAACACTTGAGATATACACACACAAGCTTTAAGGTTCCAACACAATCATATACTTTGTTGAGTTCTTAACAATCTACAACGATCGGTTCCTTGTGTGAAACACTCTTGTTTCAGGTGAAGTTTTGGGTTTTCGGTTAACTCCGGCAGTACATACTGCTTCGGCTGTTGTACCCTGGGAAACAGTCGGGTTCACCTGGGTGGCCCGAAATCTGTTTTAAGGGACCTCTGTTGAACAAAAATCCTCAGCCACCGAACTCATTTCAATTCTTTTCATCTTGTTTTATACTTTTCTTGTAATTTCAATTTTAGCATTTTTATATTTATTGTATTACTTTATTTTAGATTTTGTATTTCTCTGAATTGTAATTCGAGTAATTGAATAATAAAAATATTTGTTTATTTTGTGAACAGTGTTCCTACAATAATTTACTTGTTATAATAAATAAATTAAAAGTTTTTATAACTTAATTTTTAAGCTTTGAGTATACTTTTATAATAATTATACTTTTACTTTCGTATACAATGCTAACTCTTGAGTGATGATTTTGCATAATTATTAGTTTATTTATTTCTGAATAAAAAAAAGTAACAAACTTCACTTTGCCTCTTTTATAAGCAAAACCATAAGATGCATTCCTTTGTTATAGTGCCCACGCATTCTTTTCCGAGAAGTTGTGAAGTTGATATATATTATATTTTTTTTGAACGGCAATTTGGATCACTAACATGTTATAAACTCACCCAATCATATCCACACCTAATAGGAAGAAACCTTTCATATGTGAAAGAGTACCCCTAGCCCAGCATGGAACCATATTTTGTCCATACCAGGACTTGTACCCGTAAACTTCCCAATATTGAAGCCATATGACACCTTGTCTCAACCAGTTGAGCTGAGGATCATATAACAATTTATAGTATATTGTACACACTCTTTTCCCAGCACTTTTACATGCGGCTCCCTAATTAAAACACTTTTAAGTATAAATTAAGAAAAGAGTAAATTAGCTGGATGGTCTGTTTCTTTTGCTTTTATTTCACTTTTGTTCACTAGTTTTTATAAATTACTCAAATAGTCTCAAATGTTAACGTTTGTAACACATCTAGTCCTTATTTGAGGCTACTTTGGTCAATTATGTGAGGCTAATTTGTTGACCTAATAACTATATGTGTTACAAATGTCTAAAGTTTGGAACCATATGAGTAATTTATGAAAACTAGGGATCAAAAGTGATATATTACTAGCAAACCACAAGTACAATATCGGTAATTTACTATTAAGAAAAAAATAAACTAACATCAAACCTAGGCTTTAAACTAGGTCTGTAAATGAACCGAACGAACACGAACACAGGCATGTTCATGTTCTTTCACGAACAGGAACACATTAATGAACATGAATTTTGTGTTCGTGTTCGTTTATTAAGAAAATTAATATGTTCGTGTTCGTTTATTAATAAATTAAACGAATTGTTCATGAACATAAATGAACACAAACGAAATAAAATAAACGAACAAACTTAAAAGGACATTTTTTAACACCATTGAATAATCATAAACGAACATGAACACTATTGAACAAACATAAACAAACACAATTGAACAAGTATAAACGAGCACAAACGACAAGTCTCTTAAATGTAAATACATATAATTCGTAAATTAGTCAGTTAACCGAACAAAAACTAACATTACATAGTTAACGAACATAAACGATCACAAATAAATGAACGTAAATAAACGAACATAACCGAACTGTTCATGAACGTAAATAAACGAACACAAGGTGTGTTAATGTTCGTTTATTTAATTAAACGAACACAAATTTTATGTTCGTGTTCGTTCATTTATTAAATAAACGAACATAAACGAACTTCTTACCGAATAGTTCACGAACAGTTCGGTTCGTTTACATGCCTACTTTAAACATAGAGTTCGAAACTAGTTTTAACTTATTTACGCATAAGAATCACTTAATTACATTAAACAAAAGTTTTTAATAACAAAGCCCACAAAAGTATAGTAATGGAGTGAAAAACAATTGTTGTATCGAGCTTCTAGACAATCGAAGAAGACAATTGTACGTTGATAGATTAGCCTGAAAAACAAGAATATCATTAAGTGGCTTTTCAAGCAGGTGTAAAAAATTACTGCAATAAATCTATGTTTTTTTCAAGATTTTTATTAAACATGTACAAGACTATCTTTTTTTATTTGTATGTGCTAACTCAAAAGCGTTTAAGATTTAAGACATTTGTAAGTTGCGTTACATTGTAAATATTTTTTAATGAGATGACAATTTGCACTGCCATAAGATCTTAAACGAATAAATATTTGCACAAATACATAAAAAAAAATCTTTTACATATATAATAAAGATCAGGAAAAAACTAATTTTGGTGAAGTTAGTTAAGTTTTCACAATTAAGGTGGATTATTATTTGATACCAATTCTTTTGAAATAAATATCAAGAATAATGTGCATGCTATGTTAAGAAATTGTATCTGAAAATGAATCAAAAACTGCAGTAATTTTTTTCTATTATTATTAAGATTACGAAAAAAAAAACTAAAAATTTAGGTTGATATTGGTGGAGTTAGTTGGTTTATAACGATTAAGATGAATTATTACTTGATACCAATCCCTTGGGGATAAATAGCAAGCATGATATGCATGTTGTGTTAAGAAATTGTATCTAAAAATGAATCAAAGATTGCAGTAATATTTTTTTTCCCTCTTATTATTAAGACTGTGTAATTGAGGGGTTTGATGAAGTATTGATCAGTGTCATGCAAGCGATACATAGGTGACGCACAGGAGGCTTGATGAGGAGCTTGATGGAGAGTGATGAAGTAAATCCTCACCTCCCATTGATTCAGAATTCGAGATTAAGCTCAAGATTTCTTTCCTTACCTGGTATACATTAAAGTGTCACTAGTTAGACTTGAACATTGGTCACCAGTGTATTAGACTATTTAATGGACATGATCAAAATTTAGAACTGAAATGTATATACATTCAATGTTTTTCTTAACCCATGCGTTTGTTTTATTGTTGATGAAGTGAAATTAGAAAGAGAGAACCAAGAAGGAGACAAGAACAAAAAAATAATAGCGGAAAATATATTTGATTATGATCTTAAAATAGTTTATCTAAAAAAACATTTTCTTAAGCTCTCAAGTTATTAAATACTTGCAACTTGGTTATAAAGTTTAAAATAAGGATCAACATAATTAATTTATGATAAACAACAAAAGATATTTCTTAGTACTAGACAAAATATTCGGATATGAAATAATTTGTTTTTACACTTTAGCTCATGATATTTTTTTCACTTTGCCCCGTTGAATAATAAAGGGGCTTATTTATTTTTTATTTTATTTTGTATGGTGTAGAATTAAATATAATGGAGTGTTATATATATACGGATATACCGTTGACATAACATAAAAATAGAAGTAAAAAGAGGTGTGTACATGGAATCACTAGGTTCTTTATTTTGTTGTTCAATATAACGACTAGAAGATTTTGAAACATAATATTATAATGGTATTTGATATGATGTTCGTATTATATCAAAATTCAAATATTACAAAAAATGTAAAATAAATCACCATGTAATGAAAAGCCTTTAATCAACATCAATATGGTTAGGGGACATCAATCCGTTATTAATAATCAAGTCAATGAATGCTCTCTCCTTTTTGTTTTGTTTAATCATTAAAGTTTTATTTTGTTTTGATTATTTCCTCTTTTTTTTTTTTAATAATTTGCCTGGGTATCTTTTTTTAAGAATAGTAAATCTAGTTACACGTATCCCCAATTTTTTTCACTTTAGACTAATCTATTTATTAACATGGTTTCACCTGAAATTTTTTATCTATAAAAAATAAAGTATTTACTAATTAAGCTAGTTACGTATTATTGATAATTAGTCTACGTAGTAAAGTTCATATTTAGCCTTCTTCTTCGTTCTTCTTCTTCTTCTTTTTTTTTTTTTTTAAAAAAAAGCATCTTACCTCATAAAACGTTTCAAGTATTAACACATATCTTTGGATGTAAGATTTTTTCTTTCTTTTTTTATCTTAAAGACCCACAAACCTTGTACTTTAATATAGAGGCGCACAAACCGTTCTAGTTTCAAACATGTTCCGGCTCTAAGCAGGTTTGGTTTAGTTAACAAAGTCAAGAATTGGTTTAAGTTAAGTTTGGGTTTTGACCGGCTTTTATCGGGTTTTTTTGGCCGTTTAGGTTCCGATTTTGGTTGTGTTAGTGGAACAAGGTGGAAGCGGTTCTAGTTTTTCCGGTTACGATTTCTCTGAGAAACTGGAATCGCCTGTACCCGTCAGTTCAGGTGGACCGGTTTCGGTTCGGGTTGTCGGTTTTTTTTCTTTTTCTTTTTTTTGCCACCTCTACTTTAATATATTGTTAAGAGGTGGAAGGTTATTTTCATACACACTTTATATGGCTTGGGTGTCAACCTACATCCAGCGACTTTCTTTTTAACTGTACAACATATGTAATGAAAAGCCACTCACACCCAAGATTTTTTTTTGGCATTAACATCCATAAATCTTTTGATTGACTAATGTTACAATAAATAAATCAAATTATTAGGTATGCTTTTTGTTTATGTTTTAATGGATGTGTGAACAAAATAAGCTACTTATAAGTTATTTGAGATTTACTCGCTAAAAACTTATATCAATTTGAGTTAAAACAACCAATTAATAATAAAGTAGTTGAACTCAGTTCAAGGCTTCAGTTATTCAATTCAAGCTTGTTAAATTTAATGGGCCTGCCTCAAACTTAGATGAATATGGGCTCTGTCAACTCGTTTAGACTCCTTGTCAATACTATTTG
Organism: Mikania micrantha; assembly: GCA_009363875.1. Lineage (NCBI taxonomy): Eukaryota > Viridiplantae > Streptophyta > Magnoliopsida > Asterales > Asteraceae > Mikania > Mikania micrantha. The sequence continues at coordinate 14,858,007 of CM018682.1, read as the reverse complement.
GTTGCTTAATTTTGATTTTATTATATGAAGTCTTGTTATTTGATTGGTTCAAGTGAGCTACTTAGATTTAATAATTTTTAGTTAAAGAACTAAAATATTTGATAATTAGTCATTTAATATTATTTATTTTCATGTAATTGTGTTGATTATTTAGATACAAGTCTTTGGCATTGATTGATCATTTAAATGAAATATGACACCCAAAAAATGTTCTTCGATCGTTATTCTTTTATCTTTTTGGTGACTATTTTATTAAAATTGATTTACATGAACAAAAGTGATAATTCAAACCAATATATTGCACGTATCAAAATAATTCTCATCAAGTTTGAATCAGTTTGCTGTCCGAAAATTAATAGAACGCACACTTAACCTTATTTAAATTAAAATATTAACATTTAAAAATATTATTTTGCAAATAAATAAAGAATAATAATGTTGTAATATAAATCCAACATTTTATGGAATCATATGATTTGAAAACAAAAAAATATATATAATTTGTTTAGAAGCTAAAAACTAATGTTGTAAACGAGTTGAGTTGAACCATGTTTATCTTACTATTATTAAGAGATCTCGGAATCAACATTAACTCATGAGCGATTTTTCGAACTCACGTTGGGGCTCAATTCATTTAATATTTGTTAATTATTTAGCTGTATTTTTTATATGAATATATGCGTGTGTGTGTGTTGTGTGTGTATTTAAAACACAACATATATTGTTTAATTATCTTATCATGATTTATATATAATGTCTTATAAGAATTTATCTATTTATATATTAAACAATATATATTATATATGTAAAAATAGTGGAATTATTTATGTCTTTGGTTGAGCTTAGTTAGTCTTGATATAAAAAGTTTAGTCCGGAGCAAGCATGGTTATTGTAACACCCCGACCGATGGCGGAAACGTCGGGATGCCACGAGGGATGTGTAGATTGTTCAAAAGCTCGTGGGCATCTAAATTAAATCATCATATATCAACCAAGCCAAATAAATGTTTACACAAAAAATCATGTTCATCATAAATCAAATACATCAAATACACAAAAGATTTAGCTAAACTAACTAAACTCTAATCGCCAGAAATTTAGTTAATTAGCTAAGTCCAAGATCCTATATGATGATGTCCAAAATAGAAGAGATCACCCTCTTCATCCTACTTGTCTCCATCACCTAAAACATGTAAGAAATCAAGTGTCAACTACGAAGTAGTTGGTGAGTAATCATAAGTTTTTATACTTAAAAGGTTTTATAAAATGAATTTAAAAGTTTAAGTTTAAAAATGGTTTTATAAAAAGGTTTAGATAAAACGAGTATAAATGCTTATGATTTTCTGAGAAAAATCCATAATAATAATAATAATACCTGTATGAGATAATCTAACCAATCCCAAACTCAACAACCAAACACATACACAACCACATAATCACATAACCAATCAATCATAGTCAATCATAGATAATCATAATCAATCATAGATATTCAAAGTCAATCATAGATATTCAAAGTCAATCATAGATAATCAAACCACAAACCAATCAACCAATCTCAACATCAATATTCTCAAATAATGTCCGTGACTATACATGATCATTATGTAATTAACATAAGTTAAAAACATGATCCATGGAGTGGTAGCTAACCACGTGACAATACATGAAGTCAAAGCAATTAACCGAAGTCAAAGGCAATGATTCACAGAGTGGAAATAATCCACGTGACAATACATGATATCAAAGCAATTAACCGAAGTTAAAAGCGATGATTCTCGGAGTTTGTGACAATACTTGTAATCTTTGTTATTGATTGAAGTCAATAACAATGTTTACACGGATATAAGATAATAAGAGATAATCCATAATGAATAATAATTTTTATATTATGAATATCATATTGATAAACAGGTATTTTCCTTGTGTTATCAAAATAATATTTAATTCGGTATACATGTTTCACCTCCGAGTTTTTAAAACAAAACAGTTTAAAGAAAGGAAGGTTATGAGAACTCACCTGAAGTCCTTAGAATATGTGTTCTTGTATTATGCGCGCTCGCGTATGTAACTCAAAGCAACTCAAGGATCTGAAATTATTCATATTTTCGGGTTCATAAGTATATGTGTTTATTCCGATTAAGTGTTCATGTAGGTTTACTTTGAACCCATATGTACTTTATTAACTTAGTTTATTTCACCTAAGTTAGAGTGATTCAACTAATATTTATCATTAGTCATTATTAGTTTATAATTTAAACTTGTTAGTGCTAAACTATACGTTTAGGATCAATCTTTTTATTAAGACATCAAAGGTATACAATTTGTAAAAGTGATAACCGTATGCCTTCATCAAACCTTTACATGCATGCATAATCCGTTATATTAACCCCCATCATTCAAGTTAGTGGAAGTTTCGTTTTAAGCTTAAGAATCATATTTAATTCTATTATATGAAAACGTTTTTCCGATCCTTATCACCCATAGTTTCTAAAATCTAAAATTTTAGAGGGAGAAAAGGTGGTATCCTTTATAATTTCTCATGCATGTATGGTTTATGTGATTCCCTTTGTTCTCTAATCCCACAAGTTAGGTTTAGTTGTAATGGATTCTATCAATTAATTCAGGTTGCTCGACATTAGGGCAGCGAACCTACAAGCAAAATACATAGGTTCGGCTGCCACTATAGAGAAGGTTCGTGTGGAACATGGTTTGGCTAGCAGAGACCAATAGTTCGGCAATATTATATAGGTTCGCTGCATGGGGTTAGCCCAACCGAGGGTTCGTCCAGAAGATAAGCACCTAGGTTCGCAGCCCCAATGAAAGATTCGGCTCTATCTTCATCATAGGTTCGTTGGAGATAACTCAGCTAGGGTTCGCCAGGGTTCGCTGCGGTTCGGCCCACTCCTGATGGTTCGTGACAAGAAGAGGTTCGGCCAGTGTGAGCATGCAGGGTTCGGCTGGGACAACCTGCAGATGGCCAGGGTTCGTTGCAGGCTGTCACAGGTTCGTCCCTAAGGGTTCGCGAGGCCAACAGGTTCGACCCTCACCAATGTCGCGATCCAGTCCTGCTCATCATCATCTTCATCGCATTCTAATTGATTACATGTTATCTCATGGCATCCTCAGATTAACACTAACTCATTTCTAACAAAACAACCTAAATCGCGGTTTTTAGATAGCACCCCTATCACCCATAAACTTTCTTACTAAAACCGAAAATAAACTGCATATTTACCTCGATTTTGTCGATCAAACGCAGGGTTTCTTCGTATCCTCTTGTAGCTCTCGTTCACACGAACGCGTGGACGCCAAGATCTCGTGAATCCGTAGGGTAACGAAGGAGATATCGTAGAGAGAAGGTAGAGAGAGGAAGTGGGTGCGTTTTTGTGAGGTTAGAGAGAGAGACCCTGGTAAAAATGAAGAAGAAAAGAAAGAAATGGGCTTTTATAGCCCAGTCGATCCCCGTGTGCTCGGTCTCGTTTTCATCGCGATAAAACATAATATATGCTCGGTTTTCATCGGGAAATATTTTTAAACATAAAACAATCAATTATACCATTTTCATTTTAAATAAATAGTTTTTCAATTAAATTCGCTTAAATAAAAAGATCACCATTTATTTTAGTAAAATCAATGATTTAAAGAATTAATCCATTCGAATTTGTTTTATGTTGTGATTCCTAATAAACATTTTAAGTTCTCATTTATTAATTTAATATCGTTCGATTTTATTTAATTATCTCGTCGAAACACGTTACTCGCGTACGTATTCGTAAAGATCGTCACCTTTGCGAATTCGTCGCTCGTATCGTATTTCGATTCGATTTATGATTTATTGAATATCGTCTCAGAATATTATTCCTAATAATTATATTCGTGTGAATCGTCACCCACGCGAATACATTTATTAAGTTAATATTTCTGAATTAATATTCGCGTTTAAGTAATGTTCGTAACCTCACCATCGCGTAATTAATTCCCATTATTTATTAACTTTAATATTATCATTCCCAAACCAAAACCCACTAAACCCTAGTCACCGACACATCCATGATAGACTGAAATATGCATATGTATAGGGCATATGCAGAGGTAGATCGCAACCTCCCCTACACCGTCCCACCGCTATTTCGATAAACCATGACCATGTGTCCTTGACTACGTTTAACAACCAGACCATAACAACTCACAGTTCCATCCTCAATTCCATTCCAACCAATAATCCATAATCAACATAATGTAACAGCGTTAAACTCTCTGGTTCTGTTTAGTTGGGTTACAACTAAGCTTCCCATGGTTTACGCGTATAATATGTTATAAACATGCATACCAGTAACAGTGATAATCATCAAATAATGTGTCAATATTAATAATTACAAAATCTCAGGTCGTAACAGTACAATCGTACGGATGTACGGACAACCTAAAGTACAGTGATGTTACAGTTATTAAATAAACTAACATTTAGACTCAATATCAGACCGAAGCTCAATTAAGCTCGACTCAATTCGAATGTTAACCGAGTCAAACTTGAGTAGTCATGAGTGGCTCGAATCGTTTATATCCCTTGACGCGAACCAATTATGGCTATATAATTGATGAGAAAGGGTGGAATTCTTTTCGGGTTTTAAATTTTGGAGTAATCCAATTCCAGATTTCCAGTATTAACATAACCAAATGTTTAAAACAAAAGCCCAAATTATAAGAAAGTAATTAAGTAATCACAAATTCACGATGGATAGCTTGAAAACCTTTACTGGGCTAAGCCCAACGATCTGGAAAAAAGTTTTATGTCTATGAAATAAATACACACGTAACATGAGATTATACAACTTGAAAAAGGAATACTGCAACACATCATCGGAATTTTTCAATCTTCATATATTTGATAATATAATTTAACAGGTCTATAAACACATTTTTATGTGTTTCTAATTATGAAAACAGCGACGTTTCAAAGGGTCAAACAGTTTAAGTAATGATTTATGACCCTCAAAATCCTAAAGCTCCTAATTGATACAAAAAAAAAATTATATATAACGAACTTTAGTTATAAAATGTGAGCCTGAAATAATTCATATAATATGTTTTGATGGATTGTCTTCTATGTTAACACAAACACAAAATAAAAAAGATGATGGACAAAAGAGAGAAGTTTATACCATTATTTAAAAAAAACCTCAAAAGATTTTAATTTGTTTGAGGCTTCAAAATCGGTTGGGTCGTCCCTGTATGAAAGTTCAAAAGTGATTATAGCACACCCTAACACAATGTGAAAAAAACGTATATCTAATAAAGAGCTTCATCATATAGATGGAACACACATAGGGAAGTTATGGCAATAATTAATGAATATAGTGATCACATTGTATAAATGTTTCACTAGTTGAAGAGTAATGTTACCGATCAAAAGTCTAGTGATCACTTTTGATGTCTTATTGAGTTAAAAACAGTGATGTTCTAAAAAATACCTCGATAAACTATGATAGTGATTTCAAAGCACAACTCTAGAATATGATGTAAAAATATGAGGTCAAATCAAAGCACACTCTTCTTTTTATCATCTAAAACTTGATCTTGATAAATCTTCAATTCCTTTTCAATTTAATAGGACATGAGGTTATGAGGTATTTGTAAAAGATTTAATAGTAAATTACATAAATCGTCTTTTACATTTGCTTATTTTATGGATGACATCCTTTATTAAAAAAAGTAACAAAAAAATCCTTAAAATTGAAATTTATAATGGATTTATCCTTAAAAGTACATAAATCGCCCTTTAATTACATTATATAAATCGTCCTTTATATGTTAAGGATGAAATTTGTAATGTAATTAAAAGACGATTTATGTAATTTTAAAGATGAAATCCATTATAAATTTTTGCTTTTAAAGATGATTCTTGTAACTATCTCTAATAGAGGACGTCGTCCATAAAATGAGTGAATATAAATGACGATTTATGTAATTTATTCAGGATTTAATTATCAGTACTTAAATTGTTTAGGGAAATTTAATATGTTTCATAATCGTTATAGAGATTATACATTTTTTATAAAAATATTATACAATTTTTTTGTTTTATAAATATTTATACACACACACACACGCACAAAACACATGTAATCATTGATTTATTATTAATAACTAGGTTATAAACCCGTGTATTACACGGGTTTGTGAATAAAAAATATGTGATGTTATAATCATGTATTCATAAATTTACATAAATAAAATAATTTTATTACATATTTTTAAATTTACCTGATTATATTAAAACAAATAATACTAGTTACATGTTTTTATATTGAAAAGCTTTAAAAATAAAAAAAATTATAAAAAAATTATTAATATATATATATATATATATATATATATATAACATTAAACATAGATGTATTACACTAGTTAAATGTTTGAATTTTAAAATTGTTTGTTTAAAATAACATAATATATATTTTTCAAAGACGTTTTATAAAAAATTAAAGAATTAATTTATAATTTAATCATATTATTATTATTAAGTTAAAATCATTAATATTTAATAGGAGAGAGAGTATACAAAAAATCAAAATTTAATAAAAAGAAAAACATACAAATAGTTATTATGAGAAAAAAGGTGGGAAAACAATATATAAGTGGTTTAGAAAGTTAAAGTGGCATATCAAAACATTTATTTATTATACTAGGTTATTAACCCGTGTATTACACGGGTTTAATATAAAATATTAAATAGTTAGCAACGAAAATTTAGCAATTATAAAATAATATTTTGATATAAAATGATTAATATGCATATTAAGAAATATTTTAAGTGATAAAAAAATAATTAAAAAAAATTAATCATATAAAAATGATATATGACCTTTTAATGTTTAACAATTGATATCTTTAAAATAATTGACATTAAAAACTTCAATTAATATTATATTAAAACTAAATTTTATAAATCAATAATATAAAATAGAATTTTTATAATTACTAAATTTAAATGAGCCAATTTAAAAATAGCGTTAAACATGACGAACCAAAAGTATAACTTTCATTTAATCGTTTTTATTATTTTAATTTATAAATAAATTAAAAAACAGGTTTAATATAAAATATTAAATAGTTAGCAACAAAAATTTAGCAATTATAAAATAATATTTTGATATAAAATGATTAATATGCATATTAAGAAATATTTTAAGTGATAAAAAAATAATTAAAAAAAATTAATCATATAAAAATGATATATGACATTTTAATGTTTAACAATTGATATCTTTAAAATAACTGACATTAAAAACTTCAATTAATTTTATATTAAAACTAAATTTTATAAATCAATAATATAAAATAGAATTTTTATAATTACTAAATTTAAATAAGCCAATTTAAAAATAGCGTTAAACATGACGAACCAAAAGTATAACTTTCATTTAATCGTTTTTATTATTTTAATTTATAAATAAATTAAAAAACGTTATTTGTTTATAAAAATTTCATAGTTTAAAAACTTCTTTTATAGTATACTTTATTTTTTTTTAAAAAATTATTTTTAAGATAACTTATTTTTTACATAAATTTTTTTTTGAAAATAAAATATTTCTTACTTTAAAAATTTTGGTTTTAGAAAATTTTGTATTCAATACAAAAAATTAAGTGTTTTTATAATAAAAAGATAAATAATATATATTAGGTATTAATATTATAATTATTTAATAAAAGAAAATTTTATTTAATAAGAAAGAGGAGATAGTTATTTAATAGGCAAGAGAATAAGTGAAATAATAAGAATTTGACAAGTGTCACTTGTGGTGTAAGAATGTGATAAATGAAAATAATGTTGTAAGGATGTGACATGTGACAAAATATTCACTCTTTTATTGTAGAGTATAGATAGTATAAATATAGATAAAGATATAGATTATTACATAAATACATATATTTTTTGAATGATAACAGTAATGTAGGAATGCGTTAGTGGTTAAGGCTTAACCATTCAAAAAACGGGTCGACAGTTCAAATCCCATATAAATTTAATTAGGAGATAATAATAATTAAATAATAGTAGCAATTATATAATGATAGTCATTAAAATCCGCAGTAAAATAGCATAAATAATAAGACATTGTTTTATTTGTTTGTCGCATGCTTTTGTGATAGTTTGGTTTATTGTGTTATGACGGATTGACATTTAATGCAAATGGTATTTGGTGTATACTTTAGGCTTTTATGCCAAAGTAATAATCGTTGTATCCCATTTTTATATCTGCATTTTGATATATGTGATCATGTCTTCGTTCTATTATTTTCAACTGTAGCGGAATTCCCGTTGCAATATGCGGGGATATCACTAGTTATACATTTATAAAGATTAGTACTGTTTAAAAATAGTTTCCTAAGTTTTAGTTTAAGCATTGTTTGCTTTTGTCAGTTGATGGTCTGATTTGGACACATTGCATGTGGGTTTTTTATTACTTGTTCTTTAACTTTAAACTAGTATTCTGATACATGTAATTGCTTAATTGTTTATATGAAAAGTACTATTATGCACATCACTAGCACAACTTATTAGCTTTTGCCATTATGGATATACGAGTTTTATAATTTCCAACTTTAATTCATTATTCATATAAAAAAGAGATGATTCATGTAACTTAGTAGTTATTTCTTTGACTTGTAAAGAGTTTTTTAGGGTACAAGATAGATGTGAAGTAACGTTATCTAGAGGATTTATGTTCTTAAAGCATTTCAGAAGAATTATGTATACCGTCTATGATGCATATATTTTTTTTTCAGCCTATTGATTAGAGGTAGGCAAAAAAGGACTCTTAGTACCTGACTACCCTATATGGGACGGAAACAAATTATACTTGAACCGACAGTATAGATAGTTTCAATTTTTCTAAGAAGCATAACCTAAACTATAATTAACAGGACTAGCCCTAACTTTACTCGGCGTAAAACCAGATCTGAACTAGTTAAAAACCCAAATATAATCTCCATTTTTTTGACTTTGTTAATCAAAATTAAACCGGCTCTTATTTGAAACTGATTATTAAAAAAAATGGTTTGCCCCCATCTAGTATAACTATTAATGTATTACACTAAAGTAGGGATGACAAAAAACCCACGTCTGACAGGTATTCACGAACCCGATAAGTATTGGGCCAGTTATGAGATTACTTTTTAAAATTTTCACGGGTATGAGACGGACATGTGATTCGTTCATACACCCGATTATTGGATAATATATATACATTTGCCCGTCCCACTTATCTGCCCCGTGTATCAGATTTTATTTTTCAGATATTTAATTATGTTTTTAGTATATAACTGATTTATAATTTTTACATTTTAGTTGCCATTAATTTTTACATCTTGTCGAAGTATTGAATTTGCTTCTGTTTTTAGTCCTTTTGATATTTAAGTTAGTTATTCTTAAGTGGTATATTTAGCTAACTAAAGATATACTTGAAACTCATAGGTATCCCCGATAAGTTTTGGACCGAACATTAGACAAGCTTTTATAATCAAGTATGAAGTTAGGATTACTCAAACACATCTCAAACCCGACCCATTGTCATCGAACACTTAAAATAGGGAAGTTAATAAAAGAACAACTAAACAAAATTATTTAGTTTTATTTTAATCTCGATTTATAAATATAAAAGGGAAAATTTAGATTTTTTTTTTCTCGTTCCTCTTATTTCTTTTTCATTTTTTCTGTATTCAATAAATTCGTAACATAGCGTAAAGAAGAAGGCATCTCAATTTTAATATGTCATGTTTTTCTGTTTTCCATATTGTTAGTGTTATTTACATATTTCCAACTCTGTTCGTCATCTTTCTAGGGTTTCTTGATGCAGTGCTAATGCCTAATGGAACCGACAACAGACAACGATTTGATGATCGTAGATAACACCGACGGAGAATCTACCCCGATGACCATCCTCGACGCTACAAGCTATCAGCTCCATGATCTTGACTCAATTGAGTTCCCGCCGAGCCTCATCGAGATTGATTTGACGGCTAATCGACTCAATAAGTTGGATTCGCGCATTTCTAATCTATCTAATCTCAAAAAGCTATCTCTTCGACAGAATCTGTTAGATGATGCCGGTGTTGAACCGATTTCGCAGTGGAATGGCATATCTGGCCTTGAGGCATGCTTATACCCTACTTTATTTCATTTCATATATTTTTTCAACTTCTTTCGTTTTGGTTTGTTAGTTATTGTGATTACACTGTTAAGAGTGAGGCAATTTAGCTTCTGAAATGATGTATACACAGAATGTTGCTTTTCGAGCGATTTTTTTGTTCAATAAATATGATTGCTATACATTAAGCTCGAATTAAGTTCACAGTTTTTATTAGGACATGAAGTAGGATAATTTGGTCGTGTAATGAAGTTGATCTAGAATTCGATTTTTTTACTAGATGACTTCTAAAAACGTAAAATTTATGAAATTGTATCAAGTTATGTGCATATGATAAGTATATGTAACTGGTTTATGTGTGTTTGTATGGCAACTATGAGTTTTAATCTAGGGAGTAAAAGCCGAATGAGCAAAGGCTGTTTTGACTCGTTATGATTGTTTTTGGCTTGTTATTTAGACTGTATTAGAGCAGTTCAGTTTTCTTTTTTCTTTTGTTGCATATTCATGCTTTTTTTCCTAACTTTATGGGTGTATGGCTGGCTGAACACAAGGCGGTTTGAGTACTCTGATTCTAATATGGTTTTACTTGGTAGAAAGAATCATACAAGGGCGCAGTGTGCACCTGGTGCTTGACTTAGCTCCCGCTTTGCGTAAGGGCCAGGGAGGGGCCGGATCGCTTCATGATCTGATGTACGTAGCCTTACCTGGCACATTTGTGCAACAGGCTGATTCCCACAGCTTGAACTTCTAACCTCAAAGTCATAAAACAACAAACTTATCAGTTACTTAAAGGCTCACTTCAATTATTATTATCTATCGCTTCAATTATTAGTTTTCTAGCAATTTAGGTTAAAATATCTTAATCTGTGGTTTTATCAGATAATAATTTTTGTTGTTTGTGCAGGAGTTAGTTCTCAGGGATAACCAGCTGAAGAATATACCCGATGTTAGCATATTTAAAAGCCTTTTGGTATTTGATGTATCTTTTAATGAAATTTCATCAATGAGTGGATTATCCAAGGCATCAAACACACTCAAGGAACTCTACGTCTCTAAAAATGAAGTCACCAAAATTGAGGAGATTGAGCACTTCCATGAACTGCAAATTCTTGAACTTGGCTCCAACAGAATACGGGTAAAGATTTTGCCCTGAAGTCTTATAGTTCACAAGTATACTTTTTTTATTGGCCAATTATCATTAGCAACAATAAAAAGTAGAATTTGAAAGACTGTATTTGATTGACAAATGATTTGTAGTTTCTAAAATAGGATATTTATATTTTTTGGGATCACTTGCTAATTTTTTTCTCATTTAGGTGATGGAGAATATGCAGAACTTGACAAACTTACAAGAGCTATGGTTAGGACGCAATCGTATAAAATCTATAAACTTATGTGGATTAAAGGGTATTCAAAAGCTAAGTTTGCAAAGCAATCGGCTAACTTCTATGAAAGGATTGGAGGTAACTTGTATAAATTTTGTTGTAACCTTTTTATATGACTTTTCTACTGAAATTGTTAATGCTACTATTCATGTTAAAGGTGATAATTTTGGTAATTTCAATATTTACTGATGGATGGTTTGTTTTCGATGAAATTTATCTCAAATGGGTTCAATAAAAATATTTAGCTAAGAAAAGAATGTGTGTGTGTTAAACGAATTGGAATTATCCTAAAGTCTACTTTTAATGCATGCATTTTACATTTTATCCTTTTTTGAAAGTGGAGAAGATTTGTTAACAGACTGACCCAACCCGGCTTGTTTTTATCTTGATCAAAATTGACATGTGCTGCAACTTATTTTGATCTATTTAATGCACATCTTTAGAAGAACTATACTTGAGCCATAATGCCACTACAAAATTCTAATTGTGTTTTTTACCATATCCATTCTCTAGGAATGCACATCTTTAGAAGAACTATACTTGAGCCATAATGGTATTGCGAAAATGGAAGGATTGTCAACCTTAATTAACCTTAGGGTTTTGGATGTATCTTCAAATAAGCTTGCTGCAATTGAGGACATTGAGAAACTTACACGGTATGCATTCATGAATAAATTCTGATAATATCCTTTTTTGTTTAAATATTTTTTTCTTAATTTTAATGTAGCTTGGAAGATCTATGGTTTAATGACAACCAACTAGCATCATTAGATGGCATTTCGGAGGCGGTTTCTGGTTCAAGAGAGAAGCTCACCACCATTTACCTTGAAAACAATCCATGTGTAAGTACATCTTATATACTTCCAAGCTAGGGTTTCTGTTTAAAACATGATTTCTTGTTTTTTTTTTGTTAGAGATCTAAAATAAGCTTCAAATTAAGGGCGTTTTTCTGAATTAGATAATCAGCTTTTTGAGAAAATATGTGTCATCCTAAGGGTTTGCTGTAATTTTGACATTATCAAGATTAATTATTTTGAAGTAAACAAACTCAAACTGGTTATCAAAACTTATTTTACCCTAAATTAAGCATAAGGATTTTTCATCATCCAAACACTCAAAAGTGTTTATTTGCTTTTTAAAAAAATGCATGAAGCATATAAATAGTTCAAAATAAGCAGTTTCAAACATCCCTCTCAACTCTTAATTCCCTTTTCTAATAAAATATTGAATGAAAATGATATTCTTGATATTAAATCGTCTTCTCTCTCTACTATCTATACATGTGTATATAAGATTATGAATACTTAGTTGTATTGAAGGAATACTTGTGTTTTAGGTTGGTAAGGATTTTGTATTAGGATTAGGTTGGGATTATGCAATTATTTAGATACTTTATTTTCTGTATAAATTAGATTGTTATGATTTTATAGATAAAGGCTAGGAATATTACGTGCATCTGTTCTGTTCTTGTTAATAAGTCAAGAAATTAATTAGGCGTGTCTTTCTAATGTTAGCTGAACATGAAATAATGTTCTTATGGGCATCTTTGACGATTCTATTCAAACTTGGAGCAAAACTCATGGCTTCTTGTAATATAGAACTTTTGCAGTTTCTCCCTCATTTCAACCCAATTACTTGTATATTTGCATGTTAAAACAGCATAGTTATTAGAATGTAGTTTAAGTGAATCAAGCGTTTGGCCCTTCTAAGACCTGGTGTCTACACATCTTCCTTTTGAGCAACAAAATAAATTAAAAATAATCAATAGGCAAAACATATAATTGATGTAAGGGGAGCTATGGTGGTCAACTGAGCAGGCTTTGGTGTCCATCTCAGCCCATTTATGTATAAATTGGTTGATTTGGGTTATGTTTTATTTGTAATAGATTCAACAGGTTAACGGCTGAAAGCTTTTGCCCTTTAAAGAAACTGGTGTGGAAGAAGCTGAAAGTCATCATCTATACAAATGCATTAAACCTTATAAAAATGTTATCATAGCTTGCATGATAATTATTTAAAATATAGTAGTAATATTGACACAGCCTGAAAAACTCAACTACCCCAGCATAATTTGTTTGAAAGTGTAGAATCTAACCAACCTGTTTTGACCCTTTACCCAACTCACGCGACCTGTTTGTTTTGCCATATCTAACCTAATATTAATGTTAAAAGTAAGTTGCTAGTCTGGACACTTGTTCCACAAAAGTTGTTAAAAAATATAAAGTGTTTGGTGGGTGAGCCTAACTGACCCTACTTAACATTTTAAAAGCGATATAAAAAATGATAGAACATAAATATGTGGAGGGTGCAGAATGGTGGCAGTGGTGGTGACGAGGGTTGTGATTGTTGTTGGACTATCTGAATCCATTTTAAGTTAGCAAGTTTCTTAAGAGTGATATGTTCTCTTGGTGGTAAAGTGGTGTATTCCGCAACCCAATGGTTGTGTGTTAGAGTTGGACAGTGCGTAGAACGCGGACATTTTATCTGGAAATCTAGGTGTTGCCGTAAAAAAAATAAATTTCTAAAAAGTTTTCAGTGCCTCAATGGTCTGTTCAAGTTGGCCCTGCCTGACCTACATTTTTTAGGTGAGAAAATGATAAAAGACAAATTAATAGAGCAATGTTGTGTGAATGCTTTCTTTTTATATAAATATTTGATTTTATTTATACATATTTTGCAGGCCAAGTCATCGGACTATTTGACTACTCTAAAAGAAATCTTCCCAAATATTGAGCAAATTGATTCAGAACTGTTCGCATAAAGATTAGAAGCTTTCAAGAGAAGTATTCATTTAAATATGTCAGAAATTCGTTTGCTTTTAATGAATGATTTCCAATGATCAGTTTGTATAATTCCTGTTGAATCATACATAGAAATGTGTCATGACGTCGTCTTATTTATAAATATACTGAACTCTAAAGTTCGATCGAAAGTATAATTCAAACAGTTCACTTGATACCGGTCATTTTGCTGCAAACCAAATGTTAATGAATATCATGGTGTCCATAGTTTTGAAAAGGTTAGAAATAATATTAAGTGTAAATTATTGAGTTGGTTCATATGGCCTCTTGGTCCTTAATTTTTATAAATTATCTATATATTCTCATTTAGCCATTTAGGGGCCTTAGATGGTAATGTGGGTTGTTTCCCTCATCTTCCTATTTTGGAGAAAATATTATAAAAAGAACATAATTTGTATGTAATTATGTTTATTTTAATTGATGAGTGTTTTTTAAGATTTAATCATCTTAAATATTATTTGGTGGGTGTTTTAATAAATACTAGTTGTAAGGACCCGTGCGTTGCATCGGGGTGTGTTATATATGTAAGTTTATATAAAGTTGTATAAAGGTTAAATATGTTAGACATGTACATGTAAGTTTATATAAAGTTTAATTACTTAGTGTCCAATTTTAGATTGAATTTCTTTTGTTAAGTATACATGATTTATAATTGTGTTCCTTTTGGTTTAAATTTCTCTATCAAGTTGTATGTTTTACATTGGCTCGGTATGTCATGTAAGTCAGGTTCTAATATGTCGTCTTCATACAATGAACCAAATTAAAGGGAACATAAATAATGTATATCTAGTGCTAACCAGATGCACACAAAGTTATATAAATTACCTAAATAGAGTTTATTGTTAACATATTTTCAAGAATGTTCCATCGTGATATAGAAAAGTAAAAATGACTGAATACTTTATGCTTTTGCAGTGATTTAGAAGTAACTAAGACATATAACTGTTGATTATACTGCATGTAAAAAAAAAGAAGAAAGGCAAAGCACAACAACAAACCTACGTAAACTGATCAACAACGAACCTCGCAAACATCGAACAACTACATATATGATAGAAAAAAAAAATGGTATAAGCAAACATGTTCTTTCAAAACTATTTTCAAGTGCTCTTCACAAACACTAAATAATAAGATTAAAAAAAGATTGAGGAACCAAACAACTTAACTCTAAAAGTCAAATAAACAGTATATAATCAACCCAAGCAAATTGACTAAAATAATTATGGGTGAGTGTAATTCCAAATGTCTATAATATCCATGTAAGCATAGTTATCAGTGCTGAAACCCTTTTTTTCCGTCGATTTTTTTAACTCAAAAGTTTCATCCATAAGGTCCGTTTTACATAACCTATTAATAAGATCATTGCAACTTACCATATCCCTTCTTCCTCATTTCAGAGAACTAAGGTTTTGCTTTATCAAATTTCCCTATCGTCACATAACCACCAATCACATTAGTATATGTAAAATCACCAGCTTGAAACTTCATATAATATGCATGTCTCAAGCGTAAATAATCCCCTAAATCTAGAACACACAGACGTGAATATAAAATGATAACAATTGTTTTAATCGACATTTACACTTGTTAAACTACAGAAAGAAACCACGATCGCAAGAGAGGACGAAATAGACAGAGAAAAGTTCCACGAAATCGCAAGAAAGAAGCCAAAAATTATGAAACACGCCTTTTAGTCGAAAACAAAAGAAACAAAGAAAGAAAACCATGAAGCTGAAAGACTGAAGAAAGAACGGAAGGTACCTGGTCGAGGGTTTTTGAGGGTTTTGTGTGATGATTTTTCTTTTTCCACAAACACATATGATCTGTATATATCTATAATAATGTATGTATAATGTATATATAGATTTGTGCTTTAGTAACTTGTACACGATGCATTACAAAGAGTAGTGTGTTCAGAAAAATAAAAAATCGTTTGAAACCGATAACCGAACCGTATCTGTAACCTAAAAAAACCGAACCGAATTCTGAATTCTGAATTCGGTTTTCGGTTCGGTTAACAGTTTTAGTTTTTTTTTTTAATTCAGTTTGTTCGGTTTATTCGGTTAACCGATTAAACCGAATTCATAATTAAATTTTATTATTTTTATTAATAATATAAGGTTGAATTCGGTTTATTCGGTTGAATTTGGTTTATTTGGTTGATTTCGGTTTATTCGGTTCGGTTTATTCGGTTTTTAACCGGTTTATTTGGTTTTTAATCGGCTAGTTCGGTTGAATTCGGTTTGTTCGGTTATAACTGAAACCAAAACAAATTGAATTCGGTTCGGTTCGGTTTTTTGGTTAGGGGGGAAAAATTTAAAAACTGATTAAACCGAATCGAATAAACCGAACAAACCGTTAACCGAACCGATGAACACCCCTAATAAAGAGTTAAAGGGAGAATAATGTTTTTGTGAGGGATGATTTGTCTTTTTCCCCAAACACATATGATCTATAAATATATGTATAATGTATATATAGATATGTGCTTTAGTAACTTGCACATGATGGATTACAAAGAGTCAAAAAGGGAATAGTGTTTTTGTGAGGAAGACTAAATTTGCAAATTAATACATATAATAATTTGCTAATTATAAGTTTATAACTAAATGCTAAATGGTGAGTGTTAACTAACTTAACTAGTAAATAGAGGGACTAAATGTGTAATTAGTCGAAACTTAAATACAAGGTGATTATATTGCTAGTTGGGTCAACATTGGTCAAAGAACCCCCCCCTCCCCTCCCCTCCCCTCCCCTCTTGTTCTAGTTGACGACCACAAGAGGAGAAACCAACATTCAGAAAAAGTGACCAAAATCTTGCTTAATTTGAGTCTAATCCTTCATGCAGTTGATGATTTGGAGTCTTTTTGCATCAAACTACATCTAAGTAAGAAATTTTGGTGGGTGTTGAGAGGATTATCATGGGTCTTCTTTATGGGTGTGACTTATCCCTCATCTTCTCATAGATGACAGACTTACCTTGACCCTTATTATCAAACTTTATGTGAGTAATTTGATCAAACATGTGAGGGCAATTTGTTGACCTAAAAATTGCATGTGTTATAAATGTATAAATGTATAAAAGTTTAGGATCATATGATTAATTTATAAAATTAATTAGCTAAAAGTAAAATACTAGCAAACCATAGGGATTGTATCGACAATTTACTCTAATATTAACAAAGTCACAAAGATATTATGATTTGTATTCTTTCCATTAAAGAGAACATAAAAATGTAAAAGTTGTAACTACTCTTTTCTAAACAAGTTATTCAAACTTTTTTTTTTGGTTTCAGTTTAATAATTTAATTTAAGTAATTAATCTTATGTTAAAATATATAGATTAGTACAGTAAGTGATTAAATTGAATTAGTTGTAAAAATTTATTGCAATTCTATAATACATGTATGCATATAGATGAATGTCAATTTTTAATTATTTTTTAATTCAACGAGATGATATGAGTATCCTACAAAATTCCTCACCTTATCTTCGTAATACAAAGACATCATTCAGTAACATTTCTTGCGGATAAAAGATATATTTGATCTTAATAAGGAGGTTGAGAAATCCTATATTATTATTTTTTTTACTTTGCTTGTGTTTTTGGACTGTAGAACTAACCTTTTGTACTAGGAAACATAGTTTTTGACAACAGTAAAACTGCAAAAATTTAGAAAACATATCAGCAATAAACTGCACAAATTATACAAAATTTATGAAAAAGATGCAGATTATAAATTAAACTACAAATATTATAAAGAATTTGTCCTTTTTCTATTGCTAAGTGTTACACTGGATGCAAAGGCCACAACTGAAACTCCCACTCTCCTTTCTAGCCCTAACCTTTAGCCTGTATAAGAGTATGTTTCCCCTTAAAATTGGCTGCTTTTTGTGCCAATTTAGAGACCCCTAACATGCTCTCTATGATAAGCTCTACTTCGATTATGATCCTTGTCATTTCTAATGTAATTCATGCAACTTCATTGATGCTTTTAGTAGTATAATGATATTCCATGGATTTTACATTATTTTAGCTAGTGCTTTGTTTTTTGTTTATTGCTAGTAATATTAATATATATGATCTATTCTTTATTTCGACTGTTTGGAATCCATCAACAATTTATTGGTGTTATTAGAAGCATCTTTTTAGATAAAAGTTTATTCTTACCGTTTTCATAATCATGAACAGACACGTGACGATAACAACATTTAGATGGTAGTTAATTTTAATTTTAAGTATTATACCTAGGCACCTAGCATAATTCATATAAAGATATTGAGTTCAACTATCATAGGAAAATTTTAAGCTGAAACTTCAGTTAAAGCTTTAGGGTATTTTGTCATGACTGGCCACTTAGGCTATCACATAATAATTTAACATAATTTTTATCTTTTCACAATTCAAATATTTTATTATGTCTAGTTTTATCTATGCATATACACACTTTCTACTTAATTAAAAACAAAATGATATTATTCAACATTCACAACAAGCTTCAAGGATGCTATCCTCATTACTTCGTATATTAACTTGAAAAGATTTGATTTGTATTTGAAGGTATCAAGTATAGTCACTTAGGGGAAGATCAAAAACCATACAACGATGCTAACTCTCAAAAGTTGATGAATTTACGCAAACTCATAGAATAAGAAAGTGTTCTAAATGTGTTTACAATTATGTTAAAAAAATCGAAAATTTGGCTTGATCTTGACGGGCTATTTAGAGTTATCACTTTAAAAGTAGGTTATGTAAAATTTCATGCACTAGTCACTTATATTATATCATCATTGTTTTTGTTCTGTTTTTGGGTCTCAAATAACTAAAGTATTAACCAATACATTTTTCCTTTAAAATTCGTATATTAAGACAAGCTTAAAGCTTATCAATTTGAGTCCAAGTGTTGGATGAAACCCGCATGTTGCACAGCACATATGTGGCCAGCCCTTTATTTAAATTTAGCTTCTAACGTAGATTAATATGTTATATGTACGAGTACATCCATATAATAAACTGATACACATAAATGATACATTCAAAGATGACAATGGTTCTTTTAAGTAACCAGATTGCAGTCTTAAATGGTATACTTTCAACCAACAAAACAAAACAAGACAAGCATATCCATAGTCTGGAAAAAACTAACATCAAATGTTTATAGCAAGCCAACACTTCAACCACTCGAACTAACGCCCCTTTTCAAACCCAATACGGGTCCTACCAGACCCTTCATACCCATCTCGTGACCCGCCACCACTGGCTCTCATGGTCCCACCACTCCCAATTTTATCAAGCGGTTTCTTTCCTCCCTTAACCTGTGTTATAAACTGGTCCAGACCAAACGGATCGGCATCTTCAACCACTTCCCTCTCAAATTCAACCGGTTTATCTCTTGGACCACTCTTCTCACCAGCACCTGTGAACCCCTTGTCCGGTTTGAACCTGTCAGTCTTCCTAATCTTCTCAAGCTGCTCATCGGCCCCACCATACATCTCATCATCAGCATCCTTCTTTGGTCTGTATAGAGTGGACAGAGTAGGTTGGGCAGTAAACAAACCCTTGTCATAAACATTGTACTGATCATCAGTTGCAAAACCTGAGTCCATACCCTTTTCTTGGTTAAATAATCGTTGGTCGTACATAACTTCACCCCCACGGCCTGACCCAGTTGATGCCATACCCAATGCCACTTTTTCACTGATGTCCCGATCCCGGTCTCGGGTGATCTTACTCTTTTTCCCCATGGCTGCATCTTTAGCTTCCAATCGTCTTTCTCTCTCTCGTTCTCTACGTCTTTCTTCACGAATTTTCTCTCTCTGGATCCGCTCTTCTCTCTCCTCTTTTGTCTCTCTAGGCTGGTCCCAGTCCCGATCACTCCCACGTTTATTTCTTAGTTCATGTTCGGGTCTTGATGGCTCGTCGTTATCCATCATATTTGCATCAGGGGCAAACGAACCCGAGCCAAAACCAGCAGTGGGACCAGTGCCGGTTCTTTCTGATCGTGCTTTTTGAGCCAACGCGCGTAATTCCTGCTCTTTTCTTTCTTTTTCTTTCATCATCATTTCCTTTTGAACCTTGGACCTCATGGAAACGGCTTCACGGGCCTGTTGTTCAGCTACATATAAAGCTTCTGAAAGCTTTGCAAAATTATCATTTATTTGGACTTCTTGAAGCCCTCTACCATCGGCAGCTAAACGTTTATCAAGTGGGATTGTGTAACCTTTAGGGTTTTTCCAGTTGGAAATGCAAGGCGGAATTTTCCAATCTTGTTGGTCTTTAACCGTCACGGGTCGAGGCGGGGAGTGCATGACCGGGACAGGTGGCGACCCGTTAGCTTTTGGGACTCGCTTATGTTTAAACTTTGGAGGCTCTAATGGGTCAACCGGCATTTCCACCATCCTAATGATTCTTTCTTTTGCACCTGAATTAAAAGCAGCTGACTGTTGTGATGGTTTGTACTTTATAAATTTCGAATCTTGAGATTGGGTTTGAACGTTTTTTGGTTGCGCAGCACTTAATCTCACATTCACAATTTTTTCAAGAGCTTCTTTTGTTTGTAGTGTAGTTTTTTCAATCTCCTTCTGTTTCTCATCATCTTCATGTTCTTCTTCATCATCTTTCAGAATCTTGGGGATGAGATCTCTGTGCTGTGAATACACAATCTTTTTAGCATTTTCGTTTTGTTTCACAATAGCATCAAATGTTAAATTACCACGGTCATCAACGGTAACAGGCAGTGTTTTTGGGCCAGAATTTGTGTCTTTTTTCCTACCCATATCAAGTGGATATTGTGCATAGTGGATCTCGGGAAATGCTCCACCATCGCCAAAATCTTGCGGTTTAGATGGCCGGTATTTCAATCTTTCTGGCGTATTATACAATGGTACGGGATTGGCTTTTATAATATCGGCCTTTTCATCTTCTGTTGAGGCACTGTATCTTTGCTTAAACCATGGATCACTTGAGTGATCATAGAACGTTGCAGCAGATGATTTCGCAGGTGGCAAAATCTCCTTCAAAGCTGCCATATTGACAAAAACCTGCAAAGATAAACATTGAAATAATTACTGATAATACCATTAAAAAATGTAAAAACCCTTCAAACAGACTTGCAGGATTACACCATCATTTAAACATTAATTAAACAACTTAATTTGTAAAGAAGTAGCAACTTGATAAACCAGATAAAACACAAAAAAATCAAGAGGACCCGATAAGCATTCCAGTCGTTCAGCAAATTACAAAATTGCGCGCGTGCACACAAAAAAAATAATTCATCATTTAGGTCAGAAATGTTTTACAGTTCAGTCATTTATTCTCATTGTTTAAAGTAAGCATATAACATCTAACTTAGTCAATATAGGTAGACATCTAGGAAAAGATTAACTAATTTTAAGCAAAAATTGGTCATGATGGTTATCACAGGCTTATATGAGCCGAGGTGGTCTCAACTCATTTTACCCTAAGAGAGCTTAAGTTCAAGCTGTATCTCTAAAGCCCAGTTTCAGGCTCTACAAGTTCAATATGTACTAATTATGCAATTAGTTTACTTATATGCATTTATAATTAAATTTTTATATGTAACATATGTTAATTATCATATTAAAAATGCTTAATATGTTAAATAAAAGTTCTACAAATTATAGGTGGGTTTATTCTCGAAAGCCTAGTTAAGCTTATTAAGCGAGCTCCAATATAATCTCGAGCTCAGGCTGGAGCCTTCGGCTAAATGTTTTGGCTCCTTATAACAATTCGATTAAGCATCACCTCGTTTCTTTTGACAGTATCAAAATAAATAACCAAGAACGCAACAACAACTAGAACAGGCATAACCTCTTTCTTGTACCGCAAGTACCTGTTATTCATAATCGAATACGAACGATTAAGATTTAAATATGATTTTCTAACACTTGGTAACCGTCATCAGCTAATAATCTAAGGTTATACAGAACACATACATACGTGAAGATGAAAGTGAAAGCTTCGACAGATTTGGAGTTGCAAAAACTATAATTACACGGAGATAAACTAGACAAACCTGAGATCTATGCGGCCGGGATCGAACAAATTGAAGAAAGATCGCTCTGGTTAGGATGAAATTGGGGATCGTTGTTCATTCTGAAATTCTAGGGTTCGCTGGATGGTATTTATCCAGTTTGGGCCCCAATGTGGAGACGCTAAATAAAACGTTTTAGTAAACTTACAGTTTCGCCCCTGAAATATCATTGAATTGTAGATTATAATCTAGTTGGTTTTAATTATTAAGAATCATTCGATTCTCGGTTTTCTTTTTTTGTCGGTTTTAGTTCGGTTTTCAGTTTTTTCGGTTTTTTTCTTTTTTTGTTTTTTTTGTTCGCTCTCACACCTAATATTGAAAATAGAAATATGTTAAACAATGGATAATTCATAAATTAATTAATCGAACATCAATTAATTAAAATAAAAATTAAATAATCATCATTATGTCCTTGTATTTAAAAAAAAATTAAAAGTAGATAACTAAATATGAAATAATTACGATCTTCACCCATTAAAATGGTAGAGTTAATCTGATCTAAATCTTTATCATCTTTAACGATATGTTTTTTGTGTGTTTTTATCCCGTTAAACAAGTATAAAAATATGAACATATATATATACACACATTAATTTATAAAGAAGATTAAAAACTAGTTCGGTTCGATTTTTTCGGTTTTAGAATATGAAAAACCTAAAACAAACCAAAAAATTTGGTTTCAGATGTTTTCGGTTCGGTTTTTTTCAGCTATTCGTTCGGTTCATTTTTTTCGGTTAATTCGGTTTTGGTGCGTTTAGGTTTTTTCGGTTTTTGCTCACCCATTGTAATCTTGTATGGGCTATATGAGGCAGAGAGTTTGCGGTGCTCAATTACTCATCGCTTTTGAGTAAACTAGTGAATCAGCAGGCAAAAGTAACAACCCCGCTTGAAACCAAGACTCAAGATCAAGTAGTGATCAACCGAGTCAAAGCAGCTCACGTAGCTCGACCAGTAACACCTTTCCACGTGTACAGTAAATCGACACATCCACCAATCACACACATCAAACCGTTCAGGCTACACCGTACTCCAAGGGCAAACCAGTAAAATCACACATCTTCATCACCCTCACTGTCTGCAGCCAAAGTCGTCTCTTTGTAATACTCGCTTGACTTATAACCTATCAATCCTCACAAAACCACACACAGGTCGTTAATGGCGGTCCCCGTAGATCACCTCACGAAGCAAACGCCGGCATCTTCAACTCTCCGGTTAGCGTTTGGGAATGTCCTCGCGTTCTTCATTCTTTTGTTGATCGGAGTGCTTGCATTCTCGATCCGTCTATTTTCGGTAGATTACTGGATCTAGACATCGGTTTATGTGTATGTGATGATCTGTTTGTGATTTGTGTAAACTGATTTGTTTTGTTGCATTTGCGTTGCAGGTTATTAAGTATGAGAGCGTTATTCATGAATTCGATCCTTATTTCAACTACAGAGTCACTCAGGTTTTGGTTTTTATTACTTGTTAATTGATTCAGTTTAATTTGTGTTTTGGTTTTATGATTCGTAAATTTTGACGATTTACTGGATACGAGTATTCAGGATGTGGTTTTTGAATAATTGAATGGATGATTTTAGGTATGATTATTGTTGTTTATTATTTCACGTTAATAATTTAGGCGGTACTTTAATATGTTTGGATTTCGGCGTATCATTGTTGTAATTATATTACCAGTTAAATGAGAATTCGGATCATGTTCAATTGCAGAGACAAGAATAGAGTCAATAGACATATTTGGTTAAGAAATCCCAGGAGAAGCTAATTGTTGGTTTCTTTCTTCTTAGAATAACAGAATCCTTATGTTCATGATCACACTGAATTTTGAAGACAAACATGGTTTGTGACATACTTATCCTAAGAAAACTGAGAGTAAATAGTGGAGCTCATGTAGTTGAGCTTACTTAACTTGAGTGGATTTCTCTTTCTTCAAGTTTCTCCATTGATACCTATTGTAGCTAACCTCAACTACTCCATTGTAAATGTTTTCTCGGATTCTGACAATGAATACTATGGATATGCGACTGTGTATTAAAAGCTTCATTTAGGTTTGAATAGAGCCACAAATGTGACCATGATGTGATATTTGGGGAAACCAAGGTTTTGATGTTTCAATTACATGATCCTGGAAGTTATGCTGAAATATTGAAATGTTGTGATGTAACTGATGATCTGATTATTATAGTACTTGTATCCTCTCAAAAAAGGAAAAATGGGCTCACAAACACGAATGAGTGCTGCCACTCTGAACTGCTCTTTTAATGTGCCGTTATTGACTTTCGTAATTATCTTCCATGTCTTTCAAATGTTCTTTTCATACCTTTAGTGATTGTGTGCATGATACATGCTTCTCTGTATTCTTCATGTTTCTCTTTTGATTGCAGTTCCTTACAAAGAATGGGATATATGACTTCTGGAACTGGTTTGATGATCGTACCTGGTATGTGGACAGTTTTTAGTTTACTTTAACGATTAAGTTTATCACTCAATAATGCAAACGTAACAAAATATCTTTTACTTGTCCAAAGGTATCCTCTTGGACGAGTCATAGGCGGAACTGTTTACCCTGGGCTGACTTTGACTGCTGGAACCATATGGAAGTGTGTATTTGAGATCAAATTTTGTTTTTGATAATCAATGTAATTGTCAACTTAGTATTTATTCTTTAATCCAGGGTGCTTCAATCATTCAATATTCCCCTGTCTGTGGAAACTGTGTGTGTATTTACTGCCCCAGTATTCTCTGCCTTTGCCGCATGGGCAACATATCTCTTGACTAAGGTTTGTATTCTGTAGGACAAGTTGACTACCAGTTTAATATTTTGTAAAGTAGTTGGTTCCAAATTAATTATTGATGTAAAACATACCGAGTCCCCTCAATCATTCACTTATTTGTGTAGGAAGTTAAGGGAACTGGTGCTGGACTGACTGCTGCAGTTCTTCTGGCCATGGTAATTATGCAAGGGTACCCCGTACCTGTGATAATTTATATGTATTTCTGTGTGTGTTGCTGTATACTGTAACTGCATGTTACTGACTTGTGTAGAAGTTTGAGACAAAATTACCAGAATTTTCTACACTTTTATTCCCTATGTTTTCTAGATGATAATCTTGTTTCTTTCCAACCCGTCTTTTCTTTTTTTTATTTTATATAAAAGTCAGGTAGCAACTTAAGGGAAGTCAACATGTTATTTAGGACTTTGGAGTGTATTCATTAATTTATTTTAATTACTACGTATAATTTTAGAGTAGCAATGCTTGATATTTTTCCCTGGGTTTGCTAAATTGGATCTCTTTATCTCTCACATCCGTATACTTTTTCTAAATTGGATCTCTTTATCTCACACATCCGTATACTCTATTCCAGAAACCAGATGTATATCAAGCATTCAGGAAACTAAGGCCTTTGTTGGACTGATATGAACTTTTTATTTAAGGAACCAAATCATATTGTTTGTCACATTAGCATGCATATATATAAAACAATTTATACGTTTGGAGCACTTCTCCGAAGAACAGAGATTTCTGTTTGTTTTCTTCTCGGTAGACAAAAATGAATCTTCTGTCAATACAATGGTACACATAATCAAATATGTCCGGTATGCAGTTCTGTAGGTCAAGCTGTTCCAAGATTAACTAATGATAAGTTTCATGTTTGGATACAGCTAGATATGGTCTATTTGGTATTAATTGAACACCCCATATCTTCAAAGTAAAATAAGATACATGTATAGCCTTTATATATATAGCTGCAACAGAAGTAAGATTATAAAGTCGTTCCATTATCTGTCCTTTACACAGTAGTATTTTCTCGTAATCACAATAAATGCAATGCAACATGACTAAACATGGCATATAGATATAGTATATTAGCATACATTCCCAGTTTTGAAAACACGAGTATTCTCTGCAGTTCCATGCTAGTGTTGATTTCCTGCTTTAATCTTCCCTAAAAGTATTTACTTTAATTTAGGATCTTAGTACTATACCTGATTTGTAAATTTTAAGTGTCCTTAATTTTACGTGTGTACATTTGAAATAATTTATAGTATGATGATAAAATGTGTTTAAAATATAATTTGTATTTTCTAGACATAAAAAAGTTTTACTGCACTATTCAGTGACAGATTTATAGCGTCTCTGAAAGTATCAGAAAACATTTTCTGCTATTTATTTTAGCAACTTTTTGAATACAAGTATACAACTGCTAAAAACTATAAAGAAAGGCCCTAAAAACGAGTTTTAACTAAAATTTTTGGTTTTGATCAATTATAAAATTACGAACTTGTCCTTAAAGTATGCGTGAAACAGACATTGGTGACATACCGAATAAACAATTAATTTGAAGGTTTTTGTTACAATTATGGTAATATTCATTTTTTATGTGTTTCATTCTAAATCTTCCAGGTGCCTTCCTATATATCTAGATCAGTGGCTGGGAGCTATGACAATGAAGCTGTTGCTATCTTTGCTTTAATATTTACCTTCTACCTCTACGTCAAGGTTGGCTGCAATTTTACTTATTAAACTTTTAATCTGTGTCAAAATGCCAACTTTACATTTTCCTCTGTAATTAAAAATGAATGTTAACACTTTTAAGTTTAACCACAGGGCATTGTTCATGTTGCTTGAATGCAGTGATTTGTATGTTAAACTATTTTTTTATCACTAACTCTATTTGCAGACTTTAAACACAGGATCACTCTTCTATGCAACATTAAATTCCATTTCATACTTCTACATGGTAAATTACTATCCTTTTAATTACCTTTTATTTATTTGTTTATTTATATATTTATTTTTTGCGTATTATCATCTTAGACTCATCCTCCATTCAGGTCTGCTCTTGGGGAGGGTACACTTTTATAATTAATCTCATACCGATGCATGTACTTCTTTGCATTGTGACTGGTCGCTATTCGTCTCGGTTATACATTGCCTATGCTCCACTTGTAAGTATATCATATCTTGATCATAAAATACATAAAGAAATGAAAATACAATTTTTTCCCCCTTAAAATAGAGAGGATCTTTTAACCTTTTGCACAAAAACATCTATGCTTGATTGTTCTTCTCATGCTCTATTTTTGTTGTCAAAGTTGTTTTTGTTTCATGGACATCTGTGCTGTTACAGGTTGTTCTGGGAACATTATTGGCAGCATTGGTGCCTGTTGTTGGTTTTAATGCGGTGATGACATCAGAACATTTTGCATCATTCCTGGTGAGTTCCACTGGTGCATTTAGCTATTAGGACTTGTTTATGGTACTCCTATATTCCTGATCCAAGAATTAACTAATTTCTTGACCATTTAACATGGCTCATGTATGAACTATGAAGTGCAAAAATATGTCAAAAACTGGTTCTACACTTTAACAACTTAAGGGCAAAAACATCTGTATAATGACAGCCTGGGCACCTGGTGTTCTTTCTTAATTAGTGTATCATACAAGTTTTAAGGTCAAAAATCCAAAATCTGTTTGTTTAGCCAATAAAACTCTATTTTGATTTGGAGTTTATATGATATTTATATGTAGGGTTGGGTGTGTTTTGTCTGACTTCACATTCTTCTGGTATGAATGAAGTGTGACTTATGGCTGTATGCCTTTTCATCAATGTCTGACTTCATATTATCCCTTTATCAAGTTGAAGAATTTACGTACACTATTTTTATTGTTAATTCTAATGAATTTATTGTAGGTTTTCATTGTTATACATGTGGTGGCTCTTGCATATTATATTAAAGGGATACTCTCTCCAAAGATGTTTAAAGTAGCTGCTACACTTGTAGTATCTGTTGGCTTGTAAGCTTGAATCATTTGTCACTGCACATAATTATAGCAACTTCTATCAAAGGAAAAAAGACTGAACCAAAATTTCCATTTCCTTCATTTCTTTAAGTTAAAAAGAAAACAAATGTGAAAGAGTCATATAATTTTTTACGTAGTGATGCTATTCCACTTATATAAAATTATAATGATTTGTTCCAAGCTTTGGAAATTAAAATTTCCTCCACTGTATATTTATAAATCCCCCCTCCCCTCTCTTTTTTAGGGTGATATGTTGTGCTGTTGTAGCAGTACTTGTAGCAGTAGTTGCATCTAGTCCTACAAAGGGATGGAGTGGACGAAGTTTGAGTCTTCTTGATCCGTAAGTTTTGTCATCTCTTTGTTTCAGACAATAATATATTAATTTTATTGTTCTATTTGGAACTTAGGTCATTCATCATTTGTTATCATAAACAATATTCTAGTTCTAGTCATCAATTTTACTTTAAATTCCTTTACTAGTATTGCATTCCTGACTATGTAGTCAAAGGCACAAGGCACACTCAAAGTGCTTAGGGCCCGTTTGTGGCCTAGCCGCAGGGCGCAAAAAAAAACTTAAGCTCAAGACAATTAAAGTGTAACAATAAAAAATTGTAGAGGCATAGGAAATTAACAATTTAATGCTATTCTACATATAGTAGAAGACCAAATAATATTTCTTTTTAAATCAAAGTCCAAAAAATAACAAAAGTTTGGTTTTTATCAACTCCGATCGCTTCATGTAAAGAAATTTTTCAAGGGAGATTGCTATAATGAGGATACATGTTAAAACGAGGAAGCATAAGCCTTTGTTTGGCTGTGGCTTAGAAAACCAGGGTAACCTAGTTCAGGCTGGTTTTTGGCCAGCTCAGTCCGACCATGGCGCCTGGATCACGGTACTCACCTCTTCTACACCTGATGAAGAAGACTGCCTTGGGTATGTTTGAGGTAACCCATGATTAAGCCCCATGTGAGCGCCCAGGTGTGCGCCTGGCTTGCCTTTGACCACAAGATTTTCAAATAAGCAGCTAAAAGTTTCATGGACTGAAGTTTTGTGATCTGCTTGTTTCATTTTGCTTCATATCTTCCTGATGTATCTTCAATAAACGTGGTAAATAAGAATGTTATTCTATAAAATAAAGAGAGATTACAAAGATATATATAGAAGACATAATTATATCTTGACCCCTCCTAATACATTAATATGTCTATTCTTATAATTATTCTAATATTCCCCCTCAAGCTAAACCCGGGAAACAAGGTGTAGCTTGTCCCGTAAGAACACAAATCTATTAGATGGTAAAGGCTTTGTAAACACATCAGCAATATGATCATGTGTGGAGATAAATTGAACAGAAAGTTTCCCTTGGGCGACCTTTTCCCTGACAAAGTGAAAATCAATCTCTATGTGTTTTGTGCGAGCATGAAAAACCGGATTGGCCGAGAGATATGTAGCCCCAAGATTATCACACAATGATTTTTAGTAGGTGAACGCAAAAACTGACATACTTTGTTAACTGCAAAGGCTATGTCTGGACGTGTCAGAGTAAGATATTGTAGAGCACCAACAATCTGGCGATATCGAACAGGGTTATCAAAAGGTGGACTTTGTCAATTGTTGCGGGATCATTGCCTGTCAAAATGATGTCATCAACATAAACAAACATGTATAAAATAGTTCCTGCAGAGGAGTAAATAAAGAGAGAGGGGTCAGTTTTGGACCCTTGAAATCCCAGATTGTGAAGAACACCCGATAACCTTTGAACCATGCTCTTGGGGCCTGTTTTAATCCATATAAGGATTTGTGTAATAAACAGACATGGCCCGGTTTAGCAGGATCAATAAACCCTGGTGGTTGTCAAAGATAAACGATCTCATGTAAATCACCATTTAAGAAAGCATTTTGAACATCCAACTGGCGTAGGGACTAGCCGTGGTGAACAGCCAAGGAAAGAACAACTTTAATTGTAGTGGGTTTAACAACAGGACTAAAGGTTTCATGAAAATCAATGCCATGTTGTTGGTGGAAACCTTTAGCAACAAGACAAGCCTTGTATCGTGTGATGGTACCATGTTGATCACGTTTGATTTTGTATACCCACTTGCAGTCAATAATATTTGCATTCGGGACTGGTGGAACAAGTGTCCATGTGTGGTTTTGAATGAGAGCCTGATATTCCTCCGACATAGCGTGTCGCCACTGAGGACTTCTGTTAGCAACAACAAAGGAAGTGGGTTCGGTAGGAGTAGAGTCGGTAGTAGTAACAAATGCAGAGGTATTGTATGGTTTGGTTTGTGGAGGATGTTGGCGCAGATTTGCAGGTCGAGAGCGAATGGCAGGGGCGACGGAAGGAGTGTGAGTAGTGGAAGTAGATGGAGGTTGGTGGGACTGAGTTGGTGTGGGCAGTTTGTGGCGCCTGTGATAGGTTTGAATAGGAGGAGCTGGTGAAATGGGGGTGGTTATAGAGGGAGCAGAAATGGTTGAAGATGTTTGGGCAGATGCAGTGGTAGTAGGAATGGTTGTAACGGATGGAGTAGAAGATGGGGCTGATTGTGGAGAAGTAGTGGCAGAGATGTCAGAACGAAAGGGCTGAGTAGAAGGAAATGGAAAAGAGGAGACATAAGGATCAGATTGGGAACAGGGAGGAGTTGGAGGAAGTGTTTGGTTAAAAGGAAAGAAATTTTCGTTGAAACGAACATGGCGTGCAACAAAAATGCGATTTGTTTTGGAATCAAGGCAATGGTAACCATGATGAGAATTGCTATAGCCAAGAAAAACACATGGAATGGAGCGAAATTCCATTTTGTGTGAATTGTAAGGACGCAAGTGAGGATAGCATTGACATCCAAACACACGTAAGAAGGATAAGTCTTGTGGATGTTTAAAGATGTGTTCAAATGGAGAGATTTTGGATGCAACACGAGAAGGCATTCGATTAATGAGATATACTACGGTGTCAAAAGCAAAATGCCAAAACCGCTTAGGAACACCTGATTGAGCAAGAAGAGTGAGGCCTGTTTCAACAACATGTCTGTGACGTCTCTCAACAAAGCCATTTTGTTCACTGGTGTGAGGACAAGACAGGCGATGACTAATACCAAGGGAAGAAAAGAATGAAGAGAGAGGTCGAAACTCACCACCCCAATCCGTTTGAACAGATTTTAATTTGGTTTGAAATTGTCTTTCTACCATAGTGTGAAATTGTTTGAAAATGATGCATACATCAGATTTGTGTTTTAATGGGTAAATCCACATATAACGAGTAAAATGATTAGCACAAAGTAAAAAATAAGTATCACCATTATAAGATTTGACAGGTGCATGTCCCCAAACATCACAAAAAATTAAATCCAAAACATATTGACTATTAAAATTTGAAGGTAACAAATGAAGTTTGGAGGATTTCCCCATGTGACATGAATTACAAGAGGTACTCAAACTTTTATTAGTAACAGGAAGGGAAAAATTAAAAATCATAGGCTTCAAAAGTGCTGCATGAGGATGTCCAAGTCTGCGATGCCATGTATCAGCAGACGCACGAATAGCAGAATAAGCAACTTATGGTGGATGGCAAGGCAACAGAAGATGGAGAGAATAGGCCTTTGTCACTTGGACCCGTGAGGAGGGTAGTCCGTGTAATCTTGTCCTTCACAACAAAAAAATTAGAGTGAAATTCAAAGAATACGTTATTATCAGAACAAAATTTTTGAACAGACAACAAATTGTGTTGAATTTTGGGAACATGAAGCATATTAGAGATGGAAAAGGTTTTTGTGGGAGAGTGGATGTTGGTTGAACCAATATGTAAGATAGGTAACCCCTCACCGTTGCCAACAAGAAGAGAGTCCTCACCATAATAAGGTACTGAATTGTCAAGGCTATGAAGATCAGATGCAACATGACTTGTAGAGCCAGTGTCAGGAAGCCATGCAGTGGGCTGTGATTGTCGTTGGGCAGCATAATTTGCAGAAGGTTGTCTGGATCTCAATGTGTTGGGATCACGATTTGGACATTGAGACGGTATGTGGTCAATTCCACACCTGTTGCAGGTACCATAAACCATATTTTGATTAGAAGCCCACTGAAATTGACCACGATTACCACCATTGTTGAAAGGACGAAATTGGCGACGATCACCACGACTACGGTTGGAACCACGACCTCGAGAAGCATACATGGCTTGTGGCCGTGAGGATTGTGGCTGAACATGAAGACCAATCTGAGACATAAGTTGTTGAAGCGCAGTAAATGTCTCAGCAGGTATTGCAGATGCTGAGACAGATGTGATGGTCTACCAGTGGTGGTCGTAAAGGCTTGAGCAGGAGCCGGATCTGTTTTCTTGATCATGTAGTCATGATCAGAGATAAGATTGTTTAGTTCAGAGAATGCAGTTGGTAGTTGACGTGCTAAAATAGTAGACTTTAAGTTGTACTCATCACGAAGACCAGTCATCACCATCATTACAAGATCTTTTTCTTTAACCGGTTCACCAATGTTAGCCAAAGCATCAACATATTCTTGAGCTCTTGTAAGTTTGGTTGTGGCAGTTTCATCATCTTGCATTTGAATTCGAAGAAGTTTTTGTTTTAATGTATATTCTCGAGATGTTGTGTTTGGAGCAAAGGCATGTTCTAAGGCTAGCCATAAGTCATGAGAGGTGGTGCCCTGGACATGTTGGAATGCAGATTCAGAAATTGTAGAAAGAAGCAACATGCGTACATGAGCATCATTGGCAACCCAAGTATCATAATTGGGATTTGATTGTGTTGTAGCAGGGCTCTCCTTATTGGATGAAGGAATAGTGATGAGAGAATCGGGACAGGGGATGGAACCATCAATATAACCAAAAAGTTTGTTGGTTATAAGAAAAGGTTGAATCATAGTTCTCCAATAACCATAGTTAGTAGATGAGAGGGTAAAACCAAATTTGTGTGAATTGTGATTTGTCTTCTCTGCCATGGTGAAAGAAGCGAGGAGCGCCATTGTGAGTTGACTTTCTGAAACGAGTATCGAACAGGGGTGATCGGAAACAGCAAAGACAGCTTTGTGGATGACCAATTGTAATTATCGACTGTGATCGTCGATGGATTGCAGATGATCGTCGGCTTTGCTGGTTGGAAAAAAAAAATGATCGACGGCTTGTTGATCGGGAACATCAGACGGCTTTTGTGGATGACCAATTGTAATTGTCGACTGTGATCGTCGATGGCTTTGCTGATCATCGACGGCTTTGTTGATCGTAGACGTCTGATTTAGGGTTGGGACGTGGCACTGATACCACAATAAACGTGGTAAATAAGAATGTTATTCTATAAAATAAAGAGAGATTACAAAGATATATATAGAAGACATAATTACATCTTGACCCCTCCTAATATATTAATATGTCTATTCTTATATTTATTCTAATAATCTTTATACAATTGACCCGTTTTTTTACCATGTCAGAACTTATGCAAGCAAGTACATACCAATCATTGCAAGTGTTAGTGAACATCAACCCCCTACATGGCCGTCTTACTTTATGGATCTTAATGTTTTAGCATTTTTGGTCCCTGCTGGAATTATTGTAAGTTGATTATGTTAACCTGAATTAATGTTCCTGGTTGAGTTTCAATATCAATTCTTCATCCTTAACTTAATTTATTGGAATCTCTTAGGCGTGCTTTGCACCACTGTCTGATGCAAGCTCCTTTGTCATCCTTTACTTAGTAATGTCGGTATATTTTTCTGGTGTCATGGTGAGTATTTGAAACATAAATTATTCTGCATATCATCTGCTTTATAAGCTATATATTTATATCCCATCATTCATACCCATTGTTTTTTATACAAATGGCATGATAGGTACGGCTAATGCTTGTACTTGCTCCTGCTGCATGCATAATGTCAGGAATTGCTCTTTCTGAAGCTTTTGATGTTTTGACAAGATCCATTAAATTCTACATATCTAACCTGTCCGAGTCTCTCCAGATTGATGTAAGTACTTAATGTGATTAATCTCCAATGCAGTAATGTATGTACCAAATTTTTCAACACTGATTGTTTTATATATTAAATTTTATACCAATTATTTTCTACTTTATATACACATTATATCATCTATAATATTAAATAAATAATATGTTTGGAAATAGACAAATTATTACAGAATTAAATTACTTATACTTGTATAGTTTTGATTATATATGTTGTTGTATCTAATAAAGTAATCTAATTATAAAATTGTTATTAATATAATTGCATAGGATACTTGCTTTGAAAATCTCAAAGAGACTGTTTTCATAATATATATCCTTTAATTGTCTTTCATTTCTTATGTTTAGAATTTAACAATCATCTATAATGTATGATAGATGAAATACAAATAAACATATCCAGTAAAGTCACTAATATGTAGCGTCAGAGTATGATAAGATGAAATACAAAGTTATAATCCAAAAGGGTTAAATTGCAACCCATAGAAATTCGGTGTTTTGGTTTAGAGAAGATTCTTGGCACAAAAAAGTAATGTATTTTGGTGCATATAATGGAAATGGTCTAAACAGTCAGACATTTTAATGACATGGGGAATTTCTAGACTAAAAATTCCATTTTTGGTTTATTGTCCAACAAGGCAGGGGATTCTGTACCTGCTAATAATGTTTCCCCACAAAATGAGGTGTTGAAAAATGAGAAAAAAGAAGACACGTTGAAAGAACGGCCTTCTAGGAAAAACAAGAAAAAAGAAAAAGAGAATATTGAAAAGCCATCTGTCAAGTCCAAAACAGAGAAAAGGCCCTTGGTTTTGCCTGTTGAAGCATCCTTCTTTGCACTTTTTTTGACCGTGTTGTTGGGTGGTTTCTATGTGGTAAGCATATATTCTTAATATATTAAAATTTCCGTTTTGTTACTCGAAGTAAAATTGAAACATAAATGAAAGTACTTCAGTTTTATGCCATAACTGTTTTGAAATTGAGAATGTGCTTATATTATTCTTGTAGGTCCATAGTGTTTGGGCTGCTGCAGAGGCATATTCAGCTCCTTCAATTGTGCTTACTTCTCATTCCCATGATGGACTTCATGTTTTTGATGATTTTAGAGAGGCCTATGCATGGTTAAGTCATAATACTGAAGTAGATGATAAAGTATGTTGGTATAAAAGAAATGGTTTATCTTTTTTCTGAACATGTCGATTTCTAATGATTATTCGAAGAAGGAAATAGCAAGAAAGTACAATCAAAGTTACATATCAAACAACATACTTGAATTGCTCTTTCCATTCCTCATGCTAACCAAACATAGGGTTTAGTTTAAAGTGGTTCCCCTTTTTTAATATGTAGATTAATTAAATACCTTCAGGTTGCATCATGGTGGGACTATGGTTACCAGACAACTGCTATGGCTAACCGTACAGTCATTGTTGACAATAACACATGGAACAACACACATATTGCCACTGTTGGTACTGCCATGTCATCGCCCGAAAAGGCTGCTTGGGAAATTTTCAACTCCTTGGATGTGAAATACGTCCTTGTCGTGTTTGGAGGTTGATTTTCTGCTTTTAGTTCAATCAAATAAAGCATGTTTAAGGGAATAACTGGAGTTCTTAAAATTTTACATATTTCAGGTCTTGTGGGTTACCCAAGTGATGACATAAATAAATTTTTATGGATGGTGCGTATTGGAGGAGGTGTGTTCCCTCATATCAAGGAGCCTGATTATTTGGTAAGTATACTTAAGTTAAACACCATACCCATGCACATCAATATATGATAAGTATGATATGATATTCGGTTTGTTTGCTTTAGTTAAACAACACCGATATCGTTACTATATTAGTATATTAAGCTTTCTAACGTGTAGCTTATGAGGACGGGCCTTGGAGTAACTAGTAAGGTTGTTGCTTTGTGCCACGGGTTCAAGCCATGAAAAAAGCCTCTTGCACAAATGTGTAGAGTAAGGTTGCGTACATTAGATCGTGAAGCGATCCAGCCCCTCCCCGTCCCCTGCACAAAGCAAGAGATAAGTCAAGCACCTTGTACGCCTAATATGTAATATGTGTATTAAAGCAAACCTTGTATATTCTATCATAGTATTCGCCTCCAGCCGATAAAGAATTACTTGAAATTCTATGACTTAAACATGCTATGGTGTTGGGCCACACAAGTATACCACCTCAATCTTACCAGGGATTGCTTTTTATTTAAATTATCCAAACTCAATATTATCCACGTGTGAATCTGGCTATATTCTTAACATTTTAGGGATAATGCAAGTGGAAGACTCCTATGACCACCCATATACCAAACTCATTAAATTATCCAAACTCAATATTATTCAATTTTTTCCATTAAGGCGTCCCATACTCCCATATATCAAAACAAATATGCATGCCACCCAAGTATATATTCTTTATTCCTTTGTCATTTATAATGCTTCTAAACAAAAGCATGTCAAGTGACAAAAATGCCCTAATATTTTAAAATGAAGTACTGCAAGTAAACCTAAATGTAAAATTTCAGTTGCACCTTACATTTAAATGAGTTGGAGGTATTTTTGCAATTTTACAAATTTCTAGCGAGCATCTAGTTGGAATTGTTATATACGAAAACATCCAAGTACTTAGGTAGTTAGGTGACTATAATAAAATGAAATTCATATGGTACTTGAACGTCAACTGCAGACATGAGAGTTTGTTGACTTATGGCAATTGAAGGCAACTTCAGGCATGAGAGCAGTTGTCATTTTCTCTATATAATTAAATCAAATGTGTACCCTAATCATGTAGAATTGGTAACTGTTTATAATTTTAAAGAAAGGCTTTCTTGTTACCTAATTGCATTTGAAATGCTTGTACATTAATTATTATTTAGCAAGCTTGGTTACACAATACTGCTGAATTTTCACTTTGGTTTATTAAATAAGTTGTAATTTTTCATTTTCATACTTTTGTATAGAGAGATGGTCAATACAGGATTGACTCTCAGGCCACTCCAACCATGCTTAACAGTCTCATGTATAAGCTATCCTATTTCAGGTATGGTGTTTTCAGAATTTTCAAGGATTAATTGTTTAATTTCATAAATATTCATCAAAAATCTCAAAATTTACTACATGCCCAAAGTTTCATAATATCATATTTACCCTTATAACAATGTGCTTCACTGATACTGATCAAAGCAAACGATAAGAAAAACAACTTTATTACTGTGAATAATCTCAGTGAAAGATGCTTTCTTTGTTTATTCAGTGAAACAGACTATTATCAGTAATGGAGTGAATTTATTTGTCATGAAAATAGTAAAGCTGAGTTTTCTTGTTTATAAAGAGTGAATATAAATTTTAAACTTTTAGAAGGATATATATGAAATTGCTCTATTCTATTTTCTTACTTGAGTTGCTTTTATAATCTAGGTTTGTGGAAACTGATGGTGGTAAAGGATATGATCGAGTAAGAAGGACCGAAATTGGAAAGAAACACTTCAAATTAACTCATTTCGAGGAGGTAAGTTGAAACACGCCTCAAAATCATCTTTTGTTTCATATATATTGGTTCCTAAACTTTCTTCAGCTTTTTTTCCCACTCATATTTTGGACATTTATGATCATAGAATCATGAAGGCTTTTTGCATAAGTTAGCAGAGATGCAATGCCTTAATCCTTAATTCTAGCAACTGGCAACTAACAACCAAAAATAACAGAAATAGCAACCAACTGCTGTGTTTTTTATCGCAAGGACAGCAACATAGCTTAGGTCGTTTTTGTCCTTTTTTTGCGCTGTCCTTTCCTTCTGAACTTCTCTTGTGCTCTAAATATTTTAGTAGTAATAAG
Organism: Mikania micrantha; assembly: GCA_009363875.1. Classification (NCBI taxonomy): domain Eukaryota; kingdom Viridiplantae; phylum Streptophyta; class Magnoliopsida; order Asterales; family Asteraceae; genus Mikania; species Mikania micrantha. The sequence continues at coordinate 14,819,996 of CM018682.1, read as the reverse complement.
TATATAATATTTAAATGAAAGTCAAAATTACTAAAAGTAAATAATTTCACCAAAGACTAATGATCGCTAAGCAGTGTAATCAGATTGTAATTTTGGTACCAGGAAGTAGCCTTTCTTTCCCAATGAATAAAGGTAAGTGTGATTACATCCTTTCCTCTCTAGGCTCTGCAAATAACAATGCTATGAGTGAGATTTATTGGGCATGGTGGTGGACTGGTGGTGGTTGTTTGCTAGACATGGTGCATAGTTGTAGGTTTCCTCCTGGACAGGTGGGTCAGGTCGCCACGCTCTGTTATTCGGGCGGAAGGGTGATCTATTTGCCAGGGTGATCACGGGTGACAGGGCATTTACTGTTAAAAAAAAAATCCCAGCTATAAATGATTCATTAAAAACGTTCATAGTTTATTTTGTTGCTAATTCTCACCCTTATGTAGGTATTCACAACTCACCATTGGATGGTCCGTATTTATAAATTAAAACCTCAAAGAAACAGGATCAGAGGGAAGGCAAAGAAGTCTAAATCGGTACAATATGTCTCAAGTTTTTATTTATATACTGTTCATTTTTTACTATATATTTATCTGGTATAAACATTTATTGCAGAAAACAAGCTCTACCACACCAAAAAGTGGAACAACGAAGAAAAATCCATGGCATTAGAACTTAATATTGGATGTGATACGATTATTATTTTTAACTGCTGTGACCAACCAAAGATTTTGTAGCGAATTATACTGGTGGGAGGATTTTTTTAAAACCACAGTAAAAGAAATGAGTAGATCAGACGCATTTTCTATTTCTTCATTTTGCTGCCATTCTTTTTCTCTCTTTTTTGCAAATGATAATATATACATGGTAAGCAGTTAATTAGCTGCAAATGTTAAATACTAGATATAACTGCAACCTTGTAGGCCAAAAACCAGAATCCAGAAATTGGTCACTCATTATCCAAAAGGTCAACGGGTTCTTGGCTGACAGAGTCAGGATGGTCATATGGATTTGGTTAACACTTGAGGGCTTAAACGACTAGTTTTTTTGGTATCACTGTTTGTGAACATTATTTAAATGGTCATAAATAATTAGGTGTCAAATTGATAACAAGTTTTAACAAATTAAAAAGAATAAAAAAAATCTTATTTTAAATAAATGAAACCATCCCGAGCCTGACCGTGTCTCGGTGTCTCCTACTCTCCTAAGTCCTACCCTGTCGCTTGATCTGTCCCTTTTCTTCCACCAACCTCCCGGGCCTAACTTTATATTTGGCCTGGTTTCCTGATCCCGGTCCTGTTTCCAGCCCATTCTCCTGAATAGTCCTGACTCCTGGGTCCTGATATTGACTTCGTCCAACGCTGTCTCCTGATCCAGCCCTGTTAAGTGTCGAATGCTTTTAGGTAAAACAGTAAGCTAATCTTACTAATAATTTTTAAAGGGGGAAAACCAAAACTAAACCGTTAAATAAAAACCAAACTAAACCATTATCAATGGTTTGGTTATGGTTTGGTTTTATGATTTGAATTTTTTGGTTTTGAGATTTTGAGCCTGTTAAAAATTAAAGCCAAATTAAACCAGACCATTTTATGGTTTGAGACATGCTAATTACACCAAGCCCAATTGTTTTTTTTTTATTTTATAACGCATAAACCATGAACCCAATCTACACACACACATATATGTGTGTGTATATATATTATATCTATGTATCTACCAAAGAGCTTCTAGCCTAGCGGTATTGCAATGAAGGGGAGAAGCTACACCTCATTGAGGTCAGGGGTTCAAACCTGAGCAGGGGAGAGGGTTTACGGATTTATCAGGTTTCCGCTTATCTGGTGGGTGAAGGGGTGACAAATGGGTCTGCCCTTGGATGTGTGCCCGTTTGGGCTTAAATCAGTCGTTCAGCCTGAAGCCGTTCAAAAATATATATATATATATGTATCTATATATATATTTATACATATACATGTACACACATACGGTTTAGACTGATTTTTTAAGACCGGTTTTTGATGAAAACTGTATACCTAACCATTCACTAGGGTTTCAAACTTTTGAAACCGACATACCAGGTGTTTAAAAAAAACTGATAGCGAAACCAAACCAATGACCGGTTTGGATGGTTTCACTGTTTGAAACCGGACCATGAACACCCGTAAGTCAGCTCTATTCAATATCATTGGTTTACCTGCCTATTCGAGTCAAAAACCATATGTTTTAACTTTTAACTAGGAGTTATGTCAAGGAAAATATTATTTAAAATTATTTATATCCTTTTTAGTTTTCATAGGGTCGTCTTAAGTTTTTTTTTTTTTTGGAATTTTAAATCAGGTAATAAATTAGGACATTTTTGACCAAAAAAATAGCTTTTAATCCCATGAAACTTGCATCATTTTGTGTACAAATTATTTACCACAAACCTTGCTGTTAAGTGTTAACAATATAAAAGCGCAAATTACCTATACATAATTTCGCCCTCTAATGAAACCTATCTTGGGAGGCACCTTCGTGGTTTATAAATTATGATACTTTCTAATTATCTTTTTGTGTCATGTATTTAGTTATTAATAATACATGGTTTACTTGTAGAGATTTACATAAAAAAATAAACTAAGTTTCAATTTATTTGTTTGAAACCATACAATATATAATATACCTTTTTGTTATAAAAATCATATTAAGTATTATTGATATCAGGACTACCTTTAAAAGAAACAATTTTGTATTATGAGATAAATGTAAATTTTCTTATAATCTTGTTTTAATTACATATAGTTACATTAAATTAAAAAGTAATTTACATTCAACAATGATGATATGAAATATGTTGTATGTAATAATAAAATTTTAAAAGTGTATCACATGCATTTTAATGCAGTTAATCTTACGTAAATAATTATTATTGCATGTAGCTTATTTAGGGGATTGCAACTCCCATATCAACCAACAAGTTTGTTAGCTTGCATCATGATGTTCTATTACTATATAACCAAAACCGACAAATGATCCAAACTATGACCGGAAAAAATACGGTTTGATAGGAATCGGTTAGAAACCAACCCAATCATAAGGTTGAAATTGATTTTGGTTTATTTGCATTGAAACTTTTATCAACACAAACCGAACTAATTTTAACATAATTCAAAACTAGAACGAAACTGATCACACATGATCCTTTCCCCCTCAAAAAGCGGTTTCAACCCAAATTAGTTTTAACTTTTGTTGGATTAACCCAAACCGATTCGGGCCAAGATCCAGATTTGTGCACCTCAGGCGGAACTACAAGGATCTCAGGTTTGTATTGACCTTTGGACCATTCCAATTTTCTATTAGTTGATACATCAAACGAAGAATTAGTTTGACTACTCAAATTGATATATACCAACGGTTATGTTATTAACTTATTATATACAAAACCTGATTGTTTTTTTTTATTATTTTTTTAAAATTGATATTAACTCGTACATTCAAGCGTGGGTCTTATGCAAGATTTTTGGAGCTTTCATAATGATTCTACATGTCGTATTTTTGTCGATTGTGTTTATCAATTTCAAACCAATATTGGTAGCATTTCCACATCACAAAATGTCATATGACACAGCTGGATTTTTAAACATTAAAAAATATATATTAAAACAAAATTGCCAATTTGCTATCATTAATTCATGAGTATAATATTATAATAATAATGTATACGTTTGATGAATATCTTTTTTAAAAGTTAATTTAAAGAACAATGTAGGGTCGGAATATATCCGATTTTGTGTATGATTTGGTATAATGATTATATATTTACTGTTTCATACATCATAGGGTTGAAAATTTATACTTTTGACGAATCGTAGTTTGGGAAACGTATACATGTATTTGTTTTTATATCAAATTTAATTGATAATAATCACTGTTAATAAATATATATTTTTTAATAAATAATAATCATTGTTATATATAAGGAGTATTTTTGAAAAGTTTGTGAAGTAATAGTTTCATTATAAAGAATTCTAATAATTATTATAAAAAATTTAATGGCATCTACAAATCAAACTTTTATAAAGCAACTTCGAGTTAATTTTTTTTTTTATCTTAATTTTGTATTTAACTTTATCGAGTACAAGTATATGAATATTTGGAACGTATGAGTTATGACCACCCAACTACCAAGTATAAATTTATAAATTAGTCGACTCGATTATTGATTTTTTTTAATTTTTTAATCATTTCTCAAGCTTTAAGAGTATTTATGGTAATTTTTTTAGTCAAGCTTGATGAATCTTATTTGATACTCTTACCGATCAAAACCATTGTAAGGTATGATACTTGTCACACATTCGTCATATGGACAATTAATGAAGGTTTATATGTCAAATGAGTTCTCTCATCTATCAGACCAATCTTCGGTGTTGAGTTTTCTTGTTTAGCCTATAAAAGTGATATTAAAGCCAATTCGGAGTGGTGGTCTGGAAGGAGCTAGTCGTAATCAATGAGTACGCTGGCCCTTAAGGAGAATCAATTATATTAAAAGATATGAGACTTATCTCAAATTAGTTTTATGAGTAGGTGATGTATGATTTATAACTTAACATTATAAAATGCACAACATCTAGAACTTTTTAAGTACGATTTAAAAACATTTAACTTTATAAGTTTATGTTGTGATTACGAATACAAAAATAAACACAAAGACTCATGTGTTCGTTAATTAAGTTGTTAACAATTAACCTATTTTTATTCATCTAATGATCCGACGCCATCGAGCAAGTAAATTCTCCCGGAGATGAATCTCCGGCCACCGTCAGTTGTTATAAAAAACGACGAAATCCGTCTGCACGTGCAGGTTGTACTTTGAAAATAGAAACATGAACCTGTGGTCGATATTTGGCGGTAAAGGTTCGCCGGAAAAAGCCAACTAGTGGAGGACCCGCCACTGTTCCCCACCGACAACCACCGCCTACCACCATCCCTACCTTCCCTATCTTTGACTTTTTGGTCAAATTTGTTCTATTTCATTTCGTTTCATTTATCATTTCCTTGTCACAGTCCACAATGCACCTTTCCGAACTTTAAAAGTGATTCTATGGAAACTAGCGTAAACAATATCAAGATCGAATCTCCATCCACAAACAAATGTCTTCATGATCCGATTATGAGAAAAAAAAAAAAACAAAATACAAACCGGTTGTTCTAAAATGATATGATTATAAATAATAAGGGTATCCACTAGCTAAAAATAAAATCTAGTATAAATATACATAAAAATGTAGAACAAAAAAAATATAGTACAAAAAACTCAAAAATTCGATACAAAAAAATATATAACAAAAAAAAATCTAATACAAAAAAAATGTAGAACAAAAAATAAGATCTTACACCTAAATATCATGACACATATCAAACTATTATTAATTCTTACTATTTTTTGACAAAAATATCTTGTTATTTGATCTTTTTCCTATAAATAATGTAGAAATCAAAGCCATATGTTTTTTCTGAACGACAATTTGGATCACTGACGGGTCATAAACCCACCCGATCATATCCTACATCCAATAGAAGGAAACTCGTCATAGGTGAGAGAAAGCCATATGTGTCTAGCATAAATCAAAATATGAAAAAATTTAGTGTGAATTTATAATTAATAAACGGGTAAGATTTAAATAACTAGAATGCATATATATGAAGAGTACTAAATTAATTAATACAACATTATGAATATAATTTTAAAATATTTAAAAATAAATCATGTACAATTTCCGATTAAAAAGTGGTTGTTTTAAAAGACAATATTCAAGTAAGCTAGGTTTAACTTTCCATTAATCTTTCTATTAATATTCAGGCTAACTAGATTAACTCGATCCTGTTATGCTTGTTGGGGTGCGGGTATTTTCGACACCCTATTTAGTATGTTGGAGTTGTCTTGTTGCCTTGATCATAATCAATGATCTCACACGGTCGTGTTGTCAAACCCTCGTACACGAGTATGTGGTTCCGAGATCAATTCCGATTGTTAGTCCTTTGTCTATTCTAGACATTTTTCTGAGAATAATAGATTGAATAGACGAATTTAGTTAAGACAAAAACTTATGTAGGAACACAACCTAAGGAATGTGTAGATAGTTTTTCTCTTGATAATGAGAACAAATGCAAGTAGGGTAATTATATACGATGTAAAATGATTGATTTCCATAGTGTTATTTAATCTTCAACCTCAATCATTGTAACCGTAAAAAATCACCAAAATTGTCAGATCTATCGTAATCGTCATAAACCAGTACGTAACCTCCGTAACCATAACAAGCTATATTAGTTGTCAGAAACCGCCATATAACCGTCGTAATTGTCATAAAACCTCATTCTATAACCACCTATTTTAAATGGTCCATTCAAGTCTATTTGACTATTTATTTTTACATTTTGTAATTTGCAACGGAAACATTTTGGTTACAAATATGATCATTAATACCAAATAAGTTATTTTACCCCGTACGTTTTTTACTGTTATAATATTTATAATATTGATGTTCATATGGAAAAATTGTTCATAAGATTGTATTTACCTGTTACTAGCTATATGCACATGTTTTTCTTTCCATCTTAGACTAACATGTGGCAAACATATTAATTATGTTTTTGACAATAATCTCATCAATTTACACTGTTAAAAGTACATAAACATGCATGCAATCTTTCATGTCAAATCCATCTCTTAATTAATCAAAGATGTTTAACGAATAAACGTCTTAATCATTCTAATACTAAACAAATTAAGGAAAAATTGTTCCCTTGTTGCCTAATTCCGTCAATTCTTTCAACTCAATTTCGGCTTTCCTTCATTTCGTTTGTTAATTAATTGTCTTCGAAATATTGATAAACTCTCCTGGTGCAATAATTATATTAATCAAGACAGAAATAATAACAATAATAATATTAATAATAATTATTACAATACGTTACTTTACATGTTTAAAATGTCTGTTTGTACGATATTTGATAAAAAAAAAACAAAAAAAAAAATAAAATAAAAAAGGATAGAGTCGGCAAAGAGTGTGGTAGACGTGTCGATTTCATATGGAACTAGGCATTGTGTATTAACACATTTTTATTTTCTTTTAACGTAATCATTCAGGGAAAAGTTCAAAAAGGTATATTTATATATAATAATGTAGTTTGACTTTAAGGGATTGGTCAATTACTTTTTATCATGGCCAATAGTTGTTCATTCAACTTTTTGTGTATATTACAACCATGCTAAAAGTATATGATCAAAAGAGCCTTCATGTCCATTATAAACAATACTTTTTAACAAATTAAAAATAAAAAAAATAAAAAAAAATCAAAATCTTTGTTTTTTCAAGAAAAAAAAAAGAAAGAAAGAAAAAGATAAGAGAGAAGGAAGATGTCGGATTATTGATTGTGATGGTTTAGAAAGTGAGTGGTAATGATGGTACGAAGAAAATACGGGTACTTTTTTTCTATTTAACAAAAAGGGTTATTTTCATCATTATAATTTATAATACAAGTTATTAGTATTTTTAAATTATAAACATAACAAACATGTTGAATTAATGGTTAATGAAATCAAGTTAGTGTGTTAACTCACACAATTTATATCTTTACTAGGGTGAAAGATAATGTAACTCGTAACTGAGCTCTCTGTAACTCACAAGTCTAATATTGAAAAGGTTCACATCTAAAAATCAAAGGTTTCCAGGATTTAAATATGTTATAGTAAAGTTGTGAAATGTTAAACATGTCATAATGGACAATTTATAAATATATATTTCAATTTTGATTCGTTTATAATCTTATATCTTTGCATATTGTCTTAAAAGTTTGCTTTAGATTTTAAAAAAGTAATAATAATCTATTAATATTCGATTTTACTGTTAAAAGAAAGATACAGGGCACCTTGCATCATGAAGCAAAAGAAAATACTGTTTTACCCCACAAATTAATAGATAATTGTCATGCATGGTGTCATATTTTATGGCATTATTTGTTAGAAAGGGGTCTACTTTTTAACATCAAAGTCGGTGTGTTTTTATTAATTTTCATTATTTCTTTTTTACATATTTCTTGAGAAAAAAGAGGATGGATGGTGCATTGTACATGGAATTTTTGTTTTGTTTTAATACTAACGTAGGTGGAAGTCCATTTTGTTCCATGTTTCCTTTCTCATCAAATATTTATTTTATTTATCATAAATTAATTAAATAATTTTCCAAACATATATAACTTTTTGAATTCTTTTACAAGACACTAGATTAAAAATTCGCGTATTACACAAGATAAAATAATTACAATATATCAATTAATAATATATTTCTTAGTAGTGAAATGAAAAGTAAGTTGGAATACAAAATAAGCTATAATTAGGAAAATTATAAGAATCAAATATTAATATAAAAATCAAAAAACATATTAAGGAATAAATATAATTTAAAACACAATATCAGTGACATGATATAAAATATTTTATTTATTATCATTAAAATTATTTCAATCAATTTTACCTACAAATCCAGTTTTTGAGAAATTAATTGCCTTTCTATTTTTTTAATAAAAACGCAAAAAACAATTGGTTTCTAATCAAGCTAGTTATTAATTAAAAAAAAAAAAGATTTGACTCTTTTTGACTTTTCAAGAATTAATTTGAAATATATAGTTTATGTTGGCAGAGGATTCAATGAAGCTGCATTGCCGGAGTCAAGAACGTGGCGGTGCCACCGGCGGAGGGATGGCGGGCGGGGCCGGCCACAGTGTAAATCTGTACTGTCATTTTGCATGTGAACATTTCTTGTACGTAAATTTAAACCTCATATCAAAAGGGCCTCCTGTCTCCTTGTCTTAGCTAGCTAGGTAAAAATCATAAATTTTAGACCTTTTTTTAAAATATATAATTTATTCAAACAAATGTATTATTAATACATACATGTAATTATTATTATTTTTATAGAATTTAATATAATTATATTTTGCATAATATGGATAATTTAATAGAGCCTTTAATTTTTTTAAATTTTTTATATGCACTGAGTTTTTTTTGTATGTTAATTTTTTTTTTGCTTTTGGTTCTGAAGAGAATAAAAGATGCTATAAAGCACACATAAACCATTTTAATATTCAATTGTAAAAGATCTTTTTAGTGAAAATGATTATGAACATTTTATTAAATAATCTGTATCTAAAAAACAAGAAAAATAAATTTAATATAAATATTTTATACACGTAAACGTAAACAATTTTTTTTAAACTCGACCAGATATAAACTTTTAGTTTATTATCGACGGTCCTAATGCCGAATAAAAGGAGAATTTTTTTAAACATAACCTAAATGTGATAGAAGGCTCATGACTTTTTATTTCGCTTAATACTCCAAAAATAGCCAAGCCGATCTGCAATAGCTATTGTAAGGTGCTTATCTTCTATCTAAGAGAGAGAATGTTTAAATCCCATAAAGTGTGGATTTTTTTTTTCCTACAAAAAACATCTCAAAGTTGTTTTTTTTCTTTTTCTTTTTTAAACTTTCCCAAATCACCTGAGGTGTGATATTTCGAAGCTTAAATTAAAAATAAATTTGAGACCTATTCGATTAACAAAAACTTCTAAGCTAACTACCGCACTCCTTTGTCTTTAGTTGAGATCGATATGATAATTAATAAAGTTTATACTTTGCGAAATTAAAAATTATATTTTTTATCTTTATTTTATATACGTGGGTGTATATGCATACAAAAAGACCAAAATATATAATAAACAAGATATAAATAATAACAATATATTACAAAGAAAGATAATAATTTTTAAATATTAAAAGATATATCTGGGGCCTAACGAGGTACGGTCTTAAAGCAATTGTTTAAAATTCTATATATAAAGTCGGTCCCGTCCCAAATTTACTGCTTTGGCTAATTAATTTTGTTATAAAGTGATGCATTTAATACGATAAGAATGGGTTGTGAATTAAAAATGTAAACGTATCACTCTTATTTATAGACCGTTCTAAACTGCATATTGCTTGAGTTTGTAGCCTTTCATCTAACAAACAAGCTTTATCACGTGAACTAGTCATAAATTAGTCATAATATTTTAATTATTAAACAAAAAAACACATTTAAAAAAGTAAATATTATAAAAGAACAATATTTGTATCTATAATATATATTTTTTTATTTTAAAACTCATGGTTGCCACCAATGGCATGCCATGCCCCACACCCAGTCACTATTCATTTTGTGCATATGGACCCCCTTTTGTACGCTTCAGGTAAATTTGATCTTGTAAACCAATTATTGTAGAAACGAACGAATAACAACAAGTGCTTTTAATATGCATAGATATTTTATAAATGTCGTGAAATATGTGGAGTGAGAGAGACCAGATTTTAATATTTTATAAATTGATATTTTCTTTATTTAGTGGGCATAGTTAATTCAATTAATGAATTTCTATTAACTTATTTAATTTAAAACTAACAAACTTATTTTACTTGACACGTTTGTTACACCGTATATAAAATATATATAAGTATACGAATAACAAGATAGGCGATGAAGACTAAGACAACCAATCCTTGCTCAGTTTTATTAGTTATATCACTAAATAAAGAATTACAATTGCGAGTCGTGGACATATGTTAGTTTAGACAAAACCACATCAAATTCCCATTTTGTTAATTTACTTTAGATCATTTCATGTTTGTGTTCGTATGATACCTAACAAGTGGTATCAAAGTGACAGACTCTTGATCGATAACATGAGAAAATCACGAGTTGCTTATAGATCGCTGGTGTTATTTTGCCGTTGTAGCTGTCATAAGTCAACACCACTCGGCCAAGGTTTCTAGTTCTATCGTGGAGAACTTTTGTTTTGCATGTTAAGGTTTGACCTCCCAGCCACATTGATTAGATCACGATCTATTTGATAAGCCTACTTGGGTATTGAGTATTTATTTGTAAGAACTGAATTTTTTGCACTCGATAGTTTCAACTCATTAATTAGGGTTTTGTTTATAAGCAATTGACCATCGAGCACCGTCAATAGTTTAGTAACAAATGGTCACCAGACAATCACCAAAAGTCATAGTTTTACTATTATAATTAGTTTTCACAAGCAAATATATGCCGTGATAAAATCTAATTTTGGCAAAGAACATTTGTTAAATTAGAAGAGTCTGGTTTTTTAGACTATGAAACAACGCCAACAATGTTGTTAGGTTATATTGTGTCAGTTTGAAGTTTAAGTTTTTTTTTTTTTTTTATTAAATCTTTATTATGATGAAGTTTAAACATGTAGATTTGTTACACATGGTTCAGTAGAATAGCCATTAATTTCAAGCATGAGCCATTGTCATGTTTATCTTTCTTTTCTTTTTTTTTTATCTCGTTTTTCAATAACCTATTTTAATAGCATAATGCATAAAGTTATGATTGAGAAATTATATGAATAAGAATTCGGTTGGTTGAAAAAGTAGATTGAAGTACTATTATGTTAGAAAGATTTGGATGTGATGCTAACAAGGGAAAAGCCTGAAATTGTTTGTTTGTTTGTATTATTTAAAACGACAATTAATGCAAAGGCAAGATCGTTACCTCAGAGTGTAGTGACTGAAATTATAACACAAGTAGGTTAGGAAAAGTGAGATAAGAAAGTCTAGGCAGTGATTATGCTCTAACTGTCAAAAAGTGTGACTTTTAACATCATGAACGAAATCACATGTAATGGTACGATAAAAACACTATCGAAAAGTTATGGGAAGTTGTTTGCAACAATTAAGTTCTTTGTTTTACATGGACTAATGAATACAAAGATTTAAAGAGGGTGAATCAGAGTTACAATTCATATCAATAACCTCAACTTGGTTTTGTATTTGTTACTATTTAATGACATTAAGTTTGATGATAAGGTTCAAGCCCTATTGTTTTTATACTCATTGTTTGAGAGTGGTTGAGAATAGTGACAACATAAGTAGTACATGTGGGGAACTACTAAGCTTACAATAGTAGAAGCTCAATTTTTGATTCTAGGAGAAATGTTAGATGTAGAAATTTAAATGGATAATAAAATTCTATGTTGATCATAGAAGGTAGTAGAGTGAATAATCAACCTCTATGTTGATCATATCACTAATTCTTTATTATATTTTTGTATTCAACCCGTGTAATACACGGAGTACTAACATAGTTTAATAATAAAGAGATGTTATTCACTAAAAAATGGCACATGGCTTTGGCCTCAGAGTATTAGTGATCCTTCTATCTTATAATTAAGAATTAGATGCTCAAAATAGGGTGCTAGGTGCACATGGATTAAATAGGTGTACTTAAAAGATCGAGTTGCTAAAAAAGTAAACAAAGACTAAGAATTATATATAAGTATATTAAACTTTTTCTTTCAATAAAGTAATAGATGTTATACTTAAAATAGGGTCTTCTGATGAAAAGAATACTCATTGTTCTTCTTCTTTGCGTACGTATTATGTTTATTACTTTCACAAAAAAAGATTTTAATTAAGTGATTCACTTATTCTAAGTTCACAAAACTATAAAAATACGAACTTTATTTTTATTAACAAGTTAGATCTTTTATGTCGATTTCCAATTACGTAAGTTTTCCTTCACATCTTTGTTGTTATAATATTATCCCAATAATTTAATTTTTTTTTTCTTTCTTCTTAGTTTAACTGAGAAGAATTCACTTGGCTAAAAACATTGTATATGAATTATGATCACGCACAATTATGCTTTCCCATATCCCCTCCTGTGGGCATAATAAAGAATAATTTATCGTATGAGATATTTATAATAGATATTGAAGTTATTATAAATTATTACAAATCGTATATTAAAAATTACCAATTTTATTTTATTGTATAACAACAAGCCACCTACCCACCATATCACTTATGCGGTGGAACCAGGCTATTGTTGAATTTAGAAAAGCCGATATAATTATTTTGTATTGACTCAAATAAAAAAATATATACTGTTATGATACATTGATAATTGCTTAATTTGAATAACATTTAGCTTTTTAAAGAAATAACATAATTATAAAGAATTAGAAAATTAGGATCCCACCTACGTGTTTGAGCTTGTTATAACGACAAGCATTTTATTGTTGAGTTACACTAAACATACCCTCTTTGTATTTGTCATATCCTTCTCCCCTCAAATAATTTACTTTAATTTTCTGTTTATTTCTAGTATTTTGTTTAATATCTTTTACTTACTTTTAGAAAGTTTCAATAGAAATTAAAATGAATGTTTTATTAAATTATAAACACTGATAAAAATTAAAAACAAAAGTTATTAGAAGAATAAAGTTTCTTATTTTTGATTAAAATAATATTTTATAGAAGAACGCTTTTATAAAAAAATAAAAAATAAATTAAATATTAAAAAAGATCATTTATTAAAATCATAAAAATTGAATATATATATATATATATATATATATATATATAGAATGGACATTTTTTATAAAATATTTATGTGATGTAATTTACATCATATGCCACATATAATTTACTTGTTTTAACTTCTCACAAGTTGTTTGCATAATATGAACAAGTTTGTAAAAATCGTGACTATCAATTGATAATCAGAATCGTTGATCAAAAGTGGACTTAGAAATTTTCAATTAATCACTAGGCAGTTAATGTTATGTAACAACCCCACATCTCGTCACCTGAGATGATGTCATTCGTCACTCTGAAATGGTTGCGGAAGCATAGTGGTAATGTCTCAGAGATGAGGTGTGACTTACTTGATCCGGTATCACAACACACAGATTAATTTAATTTAAAGTAAATATATTACAAGGATTTCGTAATCAAAATCAACATCACAGTATATAACTAACTTTATTACATTATCTGTTTTATTTAATTACTAGTACATGAAGTGCATCCTCACCCGGTGGTCACTGTCTCCCTGCAAAAGGTTTAAGTTTGAAAAGTCAGCACAAAGCTGATGAGATCGTAAAGTTCATGTTCAACAATATGATATGATATGTAAGTTCTCAGAGTGTTCAATTCAAGATAACCATGGGACCCGTATCTAGTTCCTTTCGGACGAGACTCTACGATCTTTGAAGACACTACTCACTGGTAATATCTTACGCCTCATTGTCTTAATGCCTATCACAACGTTAAGAAGTTCTGGAAAAACAGGTAACAAACATTTACAGCAAGGGGAGTTGCAGCTCTTAGCAAATGGGTTGTCAGCTGATAGTACTATCATTGTTCCATGTTCGGCCCCACATGGGTTCACTAGATACAGTTTAGGACTGAGGATTTTTAAGTTCTGTGACAGAGTTATGTTCTAAAAACACAATCCCATAAAATCCTCAAGTTCTCAACAGATCACATGAAATCATATAGATAACAGTGATACATATCATATGTTCAAGAAAAGTTCTATAGTGTTACCCCGATGTTTGTAAAATATTAAAAAGAAAAGGGGTTGTACAAAACTCAACTGATAACTTACAAGTGGCAGAATGTCACACAACTGATAGTAATAGAGTGATTCTGCATTTATTTATGTTTAATGAGTTATCTATGTTTTAATTTACTGATTAGATCTTTCTGAACGTCCAATGTTAAAGACATTGCCTTAACAGTCATCAAACCGATATTAAATATTTAATTAGTTACTTAGGTGTTATATCATACAATGTATGATAATGTAGGAACCTACACTGATTCAGATTCCTAATGCAAGGTTGATGACACGTTAGATTAATCAAAATAATCTCAGATTAACCAAATAGTTAATGTTATGGATTATGATGCTAAACCAGTTTCTAGATGGATTTATGGCTTAGGAATGATCAATCTTTGTTATTGATTACCCAAATATCATGAAATATCACAATGTGATATTAGAATAGGTTTAAAAACCATGTTTAACATACTAATCTGACTGTTATCACAAACATCAGATAATCATTCCAATGAGTATGTTAATGATTGTGATTAGTTTGAAACACTTGGATTTAACCTTGCATTTCAAAGATTAATCAAACTAATCACATACATTGTCACAATCAAATGGTTTAAACCTTTATAAATGTGACATCCAGTACCTTATTGTCCGGCAAGTCCGTACAGTATGTGTACTTTCACTATTTACTGTGTGTAAATACAATATATGAACAGTGTTTGTGATAACAGAATTCAGAATACAGTAAACAGTTGTACATATTTATGTGAAAACTTAAATACTGTAAGTACAACTCACGATAAACAATAAGTTGTATGTATTTAGGTGAAAACCTAAGTACAATTAATACAACGAATCAAGAGAAACAACAGTGTACAAGTAAACAACAAGAACATGTCGGTTGCGATTGTCTGTTGCGATCTGATATCCATAAATGACAGGAATCAGATGGCCGATAAATCAATACGAAAACAATGCGAAAACAGGAAGTTAGTTGAGTCCGTCAGTGAGAAAACACAATTCAAACACAATTGCAGTGTTATTTCAGAATAACGAACTGACAGTGTGTTTACGCGGGTGACGACGCACACATACATATCTGTAAGTTTAATGTTCTTAAATGATGACTGAAAAGTTGAAAACAAAATTCAGAAAGCAAAGCCATCGTCATGTTCGTTCGGGTGACGATTCGAACGAATACGCGCGAAGGTGACGCGTTCTGACGAAGCGAAAACGACAACGACACGAACGATAATAAATTTAAGGAAATGTAATATTTTACGTTTTACAATTTTGAAACTCATCAAAATAATTAAAGTTAATTCTTTTTAATTTAAGTATGTAAAATTACGCGTAACATTCCGGAAACGCAACGAAAACGCGACCCGAGCCGCAAAAACGAACTCAAACACGCCCGGAGTATAAATATTCTAAATGAGGCCATTTTTCCTCATTTCCCTCTTCTTCTTCTCTCTCTCTAAAAACCCTAATCCGGCACCCACTCTCTCTCTAAGATTTTGACCTTCAATTCACCATAACTCACTCATTTCTTGATAAAATTGAGTGATTCTTGAGCCTAAACGAAGGTATTGATCTCCTCTACATGAAAGTACAACCGATTTAGAGCCAAATCCACTGAAAATCGACGTATCTAAGCTTGAATAGTCCGAAAACTAGGGTTTTCAGCCACATATTCGAACCACCTCACGAAAACGGCTCAAACTCTTCTCTTTTTTTCCCTATACCTTCGGAAAATAGTTCATTATACATTTAATCACTTGAGACCATCATGGAGTTTGGCTAGGCACATGGTTGGAACCACCCTAGTTGGCTGTCGAACCCAGTTAGCCGAATAGGGCCTTTCGGCCGAATGGCTAGGCCAGCCGACCAAACCAGCACCCTTCGGCCAAACCACTCATTCGACCGGTCACCCTTGGTTCGGCTACACACTCATTCGACCAAGTACTTCATTCAGCCAGGACATCCTCCTTCGGCAGCCAACTCATTCGGCCAACCCCCCCTATTCGTTCACCTAACTCTCATTCGCCCAAGGTACCATACACTCGGCCAAGACCCCATCTGGTGCTATCAGCCGTATGAGCTTCTCATTCGACCACCACATTTGCCCATAAGCTCTCATTCGACCAAGCAGAGTCAACAGGCCCAGAACTATTTGCAAAAGCCCATGTAATTCGACCCAACAGTTGGCTCACACGTCCACACAGCCCAATACATTCGGCCCAAGAGGCTTTTCGGCCCACAGCTTACAATTTCGACCCAACACCCTCACTCAGCCCATTAGTTCGGCCCAGGGCCCACTGGTTTGGCTCAAGGCCCACCGAGTCAGTCTAAGGCCTATTTATTTGGCCTAGAACATGGTTGATTCGGTCCACCCTGCTAAAGCCCATTTCGGCCCATTTGACATACACAATGGACCCATGTTATGGGATTCGGCCATGTAAAGCAATCGGCTCAAGGCCACCTATATTCAGCCCAATTAATTTCAGCTCACATTGTTAATGGTATAACTTAACACATTAAGGCTATAAATATTGGGTAATTATAAAATTCAAGTTTGAACAAGACAACAAGGCAAACCTTAAATTATAAACCTAAGCCATACTTATGACTTGGGTTAACTTACAAAGATCCTATTAATGTAAGGATTGACATATCATGACTTGGTTTTGAATTTTCAAGAATAGGTTAAAGACAAACAAAGGTAATAAAGGTCAAGTCATAACTCATAAACTACAGCCACATGCTAAACTCAACTTAATGAAATTAAATATTAGAAAATCTATGAAAATCAAACAAGGGCCGAATCAAGACCGAGACACATCAGTGTTAGCCAGCTTTATGGCTAACACATACACACACACACACACGAATCACTACAACTTATACTCACAAGTTACAAACAACGTGAAATCAATACAGGATTGTGAAAACAATATCAAGAACAACAGAGAGCGTGTGCAATTCTTGTCTAGGCTAAGTCAATTACAACCACTACAAGGTGAGTTCATACGCCCCTTTTCTAATCTTAACTGATTTTAACTCTCGGGGCTGAGAAACATGCTAAATCTTTTATTTACTTAAAAGCTTTAGCACAACATATTGCTTATATTATGATTTAGATAATATTGTCTATCTTTATTATCGCTTATCATTATATGTGTGTTTGGGTGAGAATAACATATCTTAAATGCCTAAGATGATCTATGATAATATAGCATCATGAGTTCATCAATACAAGGGAATAATATAATTATAAGATTAAAACTTATAATACTTTATTATTCATACAATGTGTAATCACGAGATGACTTGAGACAATTGCAAATAACAACACGAATGATCATCATGATAATATGCTTTCATGATGATGATATCATTCGTAACAATTATTAATGCCGTGTCATAAGACGAGTTCATATAACACGTTGTCAAAATCATAGATGGATACATAACACCAATACAACATATGAGACTATTATTTGTGATATCAAGGATGACATCATGATAACCTAGTTTCAAGATGTCATTCCCCGTACATATTAACATGGCATTATAAGACATGATCTGATAATAAAATGTTGAATACTAGAGTTCCTAGCATTTTGTTCATTTCATGATTATGACATGCCTAGAATGATATCATAACAACGTAAGTTCCTGATATCATCAAATTGTTAAGTAATATAAATGTATTAAGAATTGATCTTATAACACTATATGTATAATATGAAACTATGTGATTGTGTGACTACGTGAATAGGGAGTATACCTATATGAGCCTATGTGAGAGACTAAATGAGATTATATGAGACTATATGAGACTATTTGAGGCTATGTAATGAGACTATATGAAACTACGTTATGAGACTATATGAGACTACATGAGACCATGTGATGAGACTATATGAGACTATATGAGACTATATGAGACTACATGAGACTATGTGATGAGACTATGTGTGACTATATGAGACTACGTGATGAGACTATATGAGATTATATGAGACTATGTGATGAGACTATATGAGACTACATGAGACTATGTGATGAGACTATATGAGACTACATGAGACTATGTGATGAGACTATGTGTGACTATATGAGACTACGTGATGAGACTATATAAGACTATATGAGACTACGTGATAAGACTATATGAGACTATGTGATGAGACTACATGAGACTATATGAGACTATGTGAGACTATACGATGAGACAACGTGGAACCATGCGAGAGATAGATGGGTATCCATAGTTGTATTACAAGTAGTGTTTAATTCTATTGAGCATGTAGTGGGATGGCGTCTGGGCGGGTTGTAGGCTCGACCCTTTCGTATGCCCTATATATAAGCATGCTTGATAGGGCGTAACACTGTTTGTAGAATAACTATGGAGAGGCCATCGTGAGAGATAAACCAGACAGTTATCAACAAGACATGGTTGAAACATTTCGATTGTGACTAACACACTGGGGAATGAACAAAACCTTATGGGTGCATATCAGACAGGTTGAACACAAGGGATATGTGAATGGGCATCTATAGTTGTATTACAAGTGGTAGGGGTGTTCAAAAATTCCGAAATCCGAAAAAATCCGAAATCCGAATCATATCCGAAACCCAAAAAACCGATCCGAATTAAAGATTCGGATAGATTCGGATCAGATATCCGTTTTTCGAATTCGGATCGGATCGGATATCGGATATCCAAAATCCTGTTTATTCGGATCAGATATCCGAATTCAATCCGAATAAACCCTGTTTTTTCGGGTTATTCGGGTTGTTCGGATTATTCGGATGAAAAAATTGGTTTATTCGGGTTTTTCGGGTTATTCGGATCGGATAGAAAATTTTCGAATTCGGATCAGGTCGGGTTTCGGATAAGGTCCTAAAATTTTCAAATCCGAACAACCCGATCCGAATAACCCGAATAAACCGTTATCCGATCCGATGAACACCCCTAACAAGTGGTGTTGAATTCTATTGAGCATGTGGTGGGATGGCGTATGGGCGGGTTGTAGGCTCGACCCTTTCGTATGCTCTGTATATAAGCATGCTTGATAGAATGAAATATCACTTGTAAATATAACTATAGAGAGACTATCGGGTGAGATGGGTGAATCAAACAGTAACAATACATTTGTATGACATTGTGTGTGTAAATGTTAAGAAGCCAATGGTTTTCAATTACTAAACTTATGAACTCACCAACCTAGTGTTGACCTTGTTTAAATGCATGTTTTTCTCAGGTGACGAACATGTTTAGTCACCAACATTCAGGACTTAAGCTAGTGGACTTTTAGAAGACCTAGCTTCATTTTGTGATGAACATACTTTGAAATGACAAAACAGTGAATCAACTTTTGTACATCTGTGCAGTTGCAAGATAGAAAATACATTGATTCTTTTGACTAGATTTACTTAGTTAAATTATGAAGAAACAATGTAATTTAACTTTGTAATTCTATATCATGGTCATGTTAGCAGTTCTCATTTATATATCATGTGCTATGCAAACAATCTGATCATTTCGATTATCACAACGATATCGCGACCCGGGAACCTTCCGTCCGGCGGGAAAGTCGATCCAGCCCGCCGGCTCGGGGTGTGACAATAACCATTGTTATAATCTCATGCAAACCGGGCATTACAACGGATCAAAACAAGGATTTACACGTTAACATATCGAGTTCTTCGTTTATAATCAATTCTAGACATCATCTAGGCAATAATCAACAACCCTAACTATATCATTACGTTCAAAATCAAGATCTAATCAACCATTATCAAGCTAGAAGGTTAAAATGAACCGTTACCTGATCTGACGGAGTTTTGATTGCAAAACAACGATCAGGACTTGCAGAAACGTTCCCTAGCGCGATCCGTGGGTTTTGGCAGCTTCAAATTGGAGTTTGGATGATAGAAAGTCAAGACTTTTGGCTATGAAAGCAAGCAAGTTCAGGAAGAACTTAAATATAGCTTCTGCATGCATTCTGATGAAGAAAACCAACTTTTTCCACCGCCTCATCCGTCACGTACCGCCAAGAGGCCAAAAAGAGGCTCGGCTTACCACCAAGAAATCCGGAAGAATTTCAGATATTTTGATCCTTCGCGTAACGCCAAGAACTCTCAACCGATGCTTGGCGTACCGCGAAGACCCCCTGGGTTTAATACTTTAAAATTTTTCTTCGTTTTTCGATTTCGGAGAATCCGGAACTCCGTTTCGCGTACGGTTTTCGCCTACGTTGATCATTCCTTGCATACTTTCAACCTGTAATAATTACAATAGCTAAATCAACGTTGATTTTAAGTAGGGGTGTTCATCGGGTCGGATAACGAGTTATTCGGGTTGAGAAATTTTTTTGGTCTATCCGAAACCCGACCCGACCCGAAATTCGAAATATATTATCCGACCCGAAAAACCCGAAAAACCCGAATTCGTTCATCCGAATAACCCGAATAACCCTGTTTTTTTCGGGTTTTTCGGATATCCGACCCGAAAAAACCACTTTTTGCATATCCGAAACCCGACCCGACCCGAAACTAAAATCATATTATCCGACTCGAAAAACCCGAAAAAGATTTCGGATACGGTTTTTTCGGGTTTCGGATACGATTCGGATTTCGAATTTTTTCGAGTTTCGGATATTTTGAACACCCTAATTTTAAGCACGATCAAATGTGCCCACATCATTAATGACGTAATTCTCAATTGCAATTGTCACAGTCTCCTCCTGTTAGAGAAATTTCGTCTCGAAATTTAGTGAGGACTTACTTGATGACAATCATTTATGAGAATAGATTTGGGTATTTTGGTTTCATCCGATCTTCACGTTCCCACGTATACTCAGGTCCACGTTGTGAATTCCATATCCATCGAGCTTTAACGATTGGTATGCGACTACGTTTTAAAACTTTCACCTCTCGATCCATCACCTCTACTGGTTCTTCACTGAACTGAAGTTTTTCATCAATTTGAATCTCTTCGAGAGGTACGATCAATGATTCGTCAGCTAGACACTTTTTCAGATTTGACACATGAAAGACATCATGAATATTACTGAGTTCTAGAGGTAATTCATGTCTGTAGGCTACTGATCCAATTCGTTCTAGAATTTTGAATGGTCCTACAAATCTTGGTGAGAGCTTACCTCTCTTCCCAAATCTGAAAATTCCCTTCCAAGGTGAAACTTTCAGCATTACTCAATCACCTATTTGAAATTCTAAAGGTCTACGACGATTATCAACATAACTCTTTTGACGATCGCGAGAAGCTTTAATTCGTTCTTGAATGAGTGTGATCTTATCAGTTGTTTCTTGAATGGATTCTGGGCCTATAATTTGATTTTCACCTACCTCTAACCAACAGATGGATGATCTACACTTGCGTCCATAAAGTGCTTCGAATGGAGCGCATTGAATACTGGTATGGTAGCTATTATTGTACGAGAATTCAACAAGTGGAAAATGAACATCCCAGCTACCTCCAAAATCAATCACACAGCTTCTGAGCATGTCTTCAAGAGTTTGATTCGTTCGTTCAGTCTGCCCATCCGTTTGTGGATGATAAGCTGTGCTCATATCGATTTGGGTGCCCAGAGCATTCTGAAGAGTTTTCCAAAATCGTGACATAAATCGACTATCTCTGTCAGAAATGATAGAGATTGATACTCCATGTCGAAATACAATCTCATTAACATAGAGTTTAGCGAGTCGATCCATAAAGTAATCTTCTCTGATGGGTAAGAAATGTGCAGACTTAGTAAGGCAATCAACGATAACCCATATAGAGTCATGATTACGTGATGTTCTGGGTAATTTGGTAATAAAATCCATAGAGATCTGATCACATTTCCACATGGGAATCTTAGGTTGTTGTAGTAACCTAGAAGGTCGTTGATGTTCAGCCTTAACTTTGAGCCACGTTAAACATCGATCCACGTATTCTGCTATGTGCTTCTTCATTCCAGGCCACCCGTAAAAATCTCTAAGATCTTTATACATTTTATCAGCACATAAATGAATAGAATACCTGGATTTGTGCACCTTATCCAAGATAATTGTTCGGGAGTTACCGAATAAAGGAACCCAAATTCGGCTTTTGAAATACAGCACTCCGTCAGTCTTGGTTTCGAGTTGCTTGTCTAATCCCTTAGCTCCTCAGAAGGATACTTCGTTGCTTGTAAAGCTTGTCGCTGAGCTTCTCTGATTTGAGGAATTAGACTGGTTTGAATGGTCATTCCTAACGCTTTCTCACGTAAAGGTTTGACTCGTTCCATGCGACTTAATGCATCGGCTACGACATTTGCTTTACCTGGGTGATAACGAATTTCACAGTCATAGTCGTTTAAAAGTTCTACCCACCGTCTTTGTCGCATGTTCAACATTTTTTGATCTAGAATGTGTTGAAGACTTTTGTGATCAGTGTATACGATACACTTGGTTCCATATAGATAGTGTCTCCAAATCTTGAGTGCAAACACCACTGCACCAAGTTCTAAATCATGAGTGGTATAGTTCTTCTCATGTACTTTCAGTTGTCGAGAAGCGTAAGCAATTACCTTGTCATTCTGCATTAAAACACACACAAGACCTTGACGAGAAGCATCACAGTATACTGTGAAATTATCAGTACCTTCCGGTAATGCCAAGATAAGTGCATTGCAGAGTTTGTGTTTCAACAGTTGGAACGCCTCCTCCTGTTGGGAAATCAATATAAAAAGGTTGATTTTTCTGTGTCAATGTGGTCAGTGGCAAGGCTATCTTTGAAAAGTTCTTGATGAATAGGCGATAATAACATGCCAGTCCTAAGAATTGACGTATAAAAGTTGGGGTTCGTGGTGTTTCCGATTGTTTCACAGCTTTGATCTTACTGGGATCCACTTGAATACCGTTTTCATTTACTACGTGACCAAGGAATTGAACTTCTCGTAACCAAAACTCACACTTTAGGAATTTGGCATATAATTTCTCACGTGCCAAAAGTTCTAAGACCAGTTTTAAGTGTTGAGCATGTTCTTGTTGGTTCCGAAAATAAATAAGAATATCATCAATAAACACAATCACAAACTTATCCAAATAAGGCCTACATACTCGATTCATCAGATCCATGAAAACTGCAGGTACATTTGTTAATCCAAACGACATTACTAAAAATTCGTAATGCTTGTATCGAGTTCTGAAAGCAGTTTTAGGAACATCATCATCATGAATTCGTAACTGATGATATCCGGATCTTAAATCGATTTTTGAAAAATAAGTAGCGCCTTGGAGTTGATCAAACAAATCGTCTCTACGTGGTAATGGATAACGGTTTTTGATTGTAAGTTTATTGAGTTCCCTGTAGTCAATGCACATCCTGAATGAACCATCCTTCTTTTTCACAAAAAGAATAGGTGCTCTCCAGGGTGAGAAACTAGGTCTAATAAAACCTTTGTCTAATAGTTCCTGCAGTTGACCTGAAAGCTCTTGCATCTCTGAGGGTGCTAAACGATAAGGAGCTTTAGCTACAGGTGCTGCACCTGGAATGAGGTCAATTCGAAATTCAACTTGTCTCACTGGGGGTAATCCTGATATATCCTCAGGAAAAAATTCAGGAAAATCCTTGACTACTGGAATATCTTTAACACGTTTTTGTACAGAACAGTTCTCGATCACATGTGCTAGAAAGGCCTGACACCCTATCCGTAAGCATTTCTGAGTTTGGATACAAGATATGATATCAAGTTCTCTACCAGCACGTTCTCCTTGAACTATCAGTGTATTACCATTAGGTGATGGAATACGGATCGCCTTGTTTTGACACACAACTTCCGCTTGGTTATCAGAAAACCAGTCCATACCAACAACGACATCAAAGCTCCCAAGCTCAATAGGAAGTAGATTGATATTAAAAAGGTGATCATTTAGATTCAAGGAACACCCTTGAATGACACTGTTAGTTTTGATTAACTTGTCATTAGCAAGTTCAATGACATAAGGAGTTTCTAGATCTACCGTAGACAATGAGAGTAATGATGCAAATTCAGGAGAGATAAAGCTCTTATCTGCCCCTGTATCAAATAGAACTGATGCGTATAGATTATTAAGAAGAAACATACCAGTGACAATGTTAGCATCATGCCTTGCCTCGGTTGCACCAATCTGAAAAGCTCTCCCCTAGCTTCATTTCCTGGATTGGTGTTGTTATTATTCGGACAGTTTCTCATGAAGGGGTCAGGACTTCCACACTTGAAGCATGACCGGTTGGTTTGAGTGGTTTGTCGTGGTGCTTGATTTGGTTGACGAGCAGGGAAGTTACAATATCTGGTATAGTGTCCAACTCGATTACAGTTTGTACATTCAAGACATGGTCCTGTGTGATGATAAGGACACTTATTGCATTTGGGCGCCTGACCAATATAAGCCTTCCTCTCAAGAACAACCGCACCATAGTTTTTCGCATTTGGTTTGCTCTGGCTAGTCTCAACCGAAGCTTTGGTTTTACCAAACCACTTTCGTTTGGTACCTCTCACAGCACTAGAGGTACTAACATCACTACGGCCCACTGCCGTCTGTGTTTTTGAGGTCAAGGTATCACTCCTTACCGCCTCATTAGTAAGCTTAGTGGTCAACAAGATTGTACGTTTAAAAGTTGTTGGTTCAATTGTAGTCACCATTCCCCGAATCTGGGGAACCAGACCCTTAATGTACTTCTCAATCAAAGCTGCTTCCGTAGGAAACATATTGGGAAGTAATCAAGTAAGTTCATGAAACCGATCGGTGTAAGCTAAACAATCAGCACCGATCATCGAGTGATTCCAGAATTCCTCCTGGAGCTTTTGGATTTCAGTGATTGGGTAGTACTCTGACATAATCAAAGTTTTGAATTCATTCCAGCCCATAGAATCAACTGTAGCTGAGCCCAAAGTTTTAGCCTGGGTATTCCACCAGGTTAAAGCTTATTCTTTCAGAGAACAAGCAGCATAAGACACCTTATGCTCTGCCAAACATTGGTTGATTTTAAGTTTTGTATCTATCTCCTCAATCCACCTTATGAGCCCAGCCGCTCCTTCTTTTCCTGTAAAAGTAGGAGGATTGCAAAAAGCAAAGTCCTTATAAGTACATCCTTGTTGTGGTAGATCAGGAGCAGTTGTTTTTGTGGTTGTTGCTCCGGTGGTATTTTGAGTTTCTATGTGACCACCAGTAGCTTTATGTTCCATATGATCGTGGTCCCCACCAGAACCCATAATGATAGGAGGTTGGTGGTGTTGTGTCAAAACACTACAAACAGATAGTTGTTCTCTCACAATTCGTGCTATCATTCAGTTCAGATCCACTTTCCCCAACAGGTGGAACCGGGTTCACATCAGGGTTCACAGGTGAAACAATATTTGTTTCTAGATTTTCAGGTGGAACCATGTTCGCTTCCGGATTAACACGTGGATCCGGATTTGATTCTACGTTCACAGGTGGGATCTGTTCAAGTCCGGGGTTAACATTATTCCTGCCA
This sequence comes from Mikania micrantha, assembly GCA_009363875.1. Classification (NCBI taxonomy): domain Eukaryota; kingdom Viridiplantae; phylum Streptophyta; class Magnoliopsida; order Asterales; family Asteraceae; genus Mikania; species Mikania micrantha. The sequence continues at coordinate 14,794,049 of CM018682.1, read as the reverse complement.
GCTTTCTTGGCTGGTCGACCTCGTTTTGGAGCTATCGTTCTGCTCACATGCAGACAAACTCAGGTCAGTTCAAGGATAATAAAAATTATAACCCTTGTTCAATCACATTAGTTCAACATATTCAGTCATACTGAAAATTTTATGTTAAGATGTGATTATAAGAAACATAGTATAACTACATTGAAAAGATCAGATACGTTCTCCGCACACAATAATCATATAGATGTTGTAGTTATACTCAGTCCAGTTATTTCAAAAACATGTCAAAATATTACATAGCTCACAACATTGTAATATAGATATGTTGTTACACATGTTTCTGATATATTATCATACAGGACACTGATAAGTTCTCACACAAAATGTTCGCATACAGTTCTTTGATATATTGCCATAGATATGTTCGCACACAAAAATGTTCTCATAGTTCTGTGATACATTGCCATAGAGACAATAGATATGTTCGCACACAAAAATGTTCTCATAGTTCTGTGATACATTGCCATACAGACAATAGATATGTTCGCACACAGAAATGTTCTCATAGTTCTGTGATACATTGCCATACAGACAATAGATATGTTTGCACACAAAAATGTTCTCATAAAGTTCTTTGATATATTGCCACACCGGCAATAGATATGTTCGCACACGAAAATGTTCTCACACATAAGTTTACGTGATCTAGTTATTGTTCATACAAGTTTGTTATGAAAATATAGTTCACATATCACACACATAACTCATTACATAGATAGATATACAAAAACAACCATTTTATTATCACTGCCATAGTTTTGTACATCGAAAGTTTTGACACAACCAAAGTCGTAATACATCCACACTAACAACACCTTACCCTACATTTCACAACTTGGCATCTGTATACATCAAAATATCTCGCACTCACAACCAACTGATCTACCTATGTCACAAGATATGTACAATGAGATCCCAACCGATAGATCCCTCGATCACCCTTACCGCATAAAGTATGGTAAGCAAGCCATCACAATAGCTATAGTGGCTAGCACTATAGTCAAGCATAGTAGTCTAGCCTCCAGACTCATCCCCTCAACTATCCCCATCACTACCTCTCTCATCCACACCAATCTCTCCCTCATCACTGCCACTTGCTGCCAGAATGCAGCAATCACAATCTGCCCCCAGGTCCTCCTCAGTCTGTCCTCAACTGCAACTCTCCATGCTCGAGTGTTTGTATCTGCTAGGACAGTTAGTTTTTTTAGCAGCCACTTTTACACCAAATCATCTTCAATAGTAGTCGGACTCTTAACTTAAACTTCAAGAAGAATAACATAATAACTCAGGTGATTTTGTCATTTAAACTAAAACCTTAATTCACGCTGATATGTTTTTTAGTGACCCCATTTTTTTGTTTTATTATTATTCTCTAAACTTTTGATTTAGTTTTATCTTCCATTAATAAGATGTTTATTCTGACGTCTTTGTTTGTGGCCGGGTTCTCAATATTCATTTTTACTACCATGCATGCTTATTTTGTATTTTGTTGTTTAATGTTATGTTTTTAACTTATCTTTTATTTAGATTTACTCTATCTTTGTGTTTGTGTTTGTGTTTGCATTAAGATATTTTGATGTTCACTTACGACTAGACATGCTTTCACGTTTTACAACCAAATAACACTAATTTTTTTGTACGAAATACACTTATTTTTATATCTAGGATTGTGTTTTCGTTTTGATATTTTTGATCATCTCATAATGTCAGGAAAAAAAATGGGAGTGTAAACTCATTAGTTTGATACATTTCAAAAACTAGAACAATTCTTTCATTTTGGATCGGCCTCGTCTACTCTCCTATGTGACATCTTGTGAACTTCATATTCAAAGAAGAGTCTCCTTTTAATCTTTATAACTTGTGTTGTTATCCTAGGCATAAATTCTACCAGTGTTTTCCAAATGAAGTAATGGTGATTGGGTAAGTGGTATGACTTTCGAGACAAGCGAGCATAGTCTTATACATGAGAAAGTAAGCAAGAAATCGAAATTAAAATGTGTAGATCGATGCTTATCTTGTTTGTTTTTTTGCTTTCTTGAAGAGAGTATAAATGATCATTCTTGCTATCATCATGTTTGTTAGCTCTGTTATGTACTTAGGGATGAAAAGTGTAAATAAGAGAAATTGAGGGGTTAGAGTGTAATGTCAGTGTTAGTTACAAATTAGTTAGTTAATCATTGGATTAGTTGTTGTAATGACTATTAATACTTGTAAGAGAGTAATAAAGAAGGCTGGCTATGATTTGACGAATTTTTCTTTCCTCTGTTTTCTTAATTATATAATTGTAGCTAACAATTGGTATCAGAGCAGTCGATTCTCGGCTGACTTTGGATCCAATTCAAAATTCATACGTGATTGTGAAGATCTATGGTGGAATTAGTTTATCGTAATTGAAGATATGACGACTCGGAATCAAACTTTGGAGCAGAGAGTCCAGGAGCATGATCAATCGTTGATTCGTTTGGAATCGGCAGCGGAAAAACATTCATCGGAGTTGGAAGCCATTAAAACAACAGCGAAGAAAAGTGCAGAGAACATGGCGTCTATGAAGAATCAAATAGAAGTGCAAATGAATGAGAATCTTACCAGTTTACAAGCGATAAGCAGTAGATCTCCTTCATCTTCGCATAACTGTCACAATAATCATGGAATTAATAACAATCAGTGTAATAACAATCAGAATCGTTTTACAAAAATGGAGTTTCCAAAGTTTAATGGAGATAATGTGGAAGGATGGCTGTGTAGAGTTGAACACTTTTTCATTATTGATTCAACTCCAGAACACTTGAAGGTGCGTTATGCCATTGTACATTTAGAAGATATGGCTCTTCTTTGGCATCAATCGTTTGTGCAATCAAGAGGAGGATCTATTGAAGATATGTCTTGGAATGATTACAAAGGATTCATTAATGCAAGATTTGCAGAAGTTTTGGGGCAAGATGCAATGGGAGCGTTAGCTGCTTTAAAGCAAACAGGATCACTCAAGGATTTATGTCAAAAGTTTGATTTGGCATTAACGAAGGTATCCATTTGTGATGAGTATGCAGTAAGTTTGTTTCTAAGGGCTGTCAAACCAGAAATAGGGTATCCAGTGAGATTGTTGAGGCCTAAGAATCTGCCTGAGGCTTATTTGTTAGCAAGAATACAAGAAGAAGCTATTGCTGTGAATCAGTCTGTGAGTAAGACAACCAAATTACCTTTTACAAGTTATTCTAATTCTGCTAATTCAACTCAAAGTAAAACCTATAATTCTACTGCTAATATTCCTTTATTACCTGCTCCACCACTTAAACCTAAACCTTTAAATGCAAGAAGATTATCTCATAAGGAAATAGAAGAAAAAAGGGCTAAAGGGGAGTGTTTTGGATGCACTGAAAAATATACTCCTGGTCACCAATGTAAAAATAAGCAATTGTTTTCTATAGAATTGATTGAAGAGGAAGAAGTGGTAGATACTGATTCTAATGATTTTCAATTGCAAAATGAATGTGAGCCTTTCATTTCATTAAATGCAATTATGAGAGTACCATCCTTTTCAACTATGCGGGTAAAGGGATCTATTGGTACTAAACCACTTCAAATTTTGATTGATTCGGGCTCAACACATAATTTTCTAGATTTAGAGTTGGCTGTTAGAATGAGATGCCCTGTAAAAGAAGTAAATGAGTTGAATATAACTATTGCTGATGGCAATAAAGTGTCTTGCACCCAATTATGTGAAAATTTTAGATGGATGATGCAGAATAATTGGTTTTCTACTGATGTTATGTTAGTTCCTCTTACTAACTATGACATGATTTTGGGAGTACAATGGTTGCAAAATTTAAATGATATAGTTTGGAATTTTAAGGAAGTGACAATGAAATTTAAGGTTGGAGAACAAGTGTTTGAGTTAAAAGGAGTGGGATCTAACACTATGTCTTTATGTTCTTCCAAAAAAATGAATCAACTATTACAAGGTAATGCCAACCTAGCTTCTGCACATCTGTTTAGTTTACAAGCTGTGAATACCTGTTATCAGCATGAAGCTGTGGTCAATCAGGGGCAGGAGGTGGAAGAATTAAAGGTTCTATTGGAAGATTTTAAAGATGTTTTTGCTATTCCTACAGCTTTACCTCCAAAACGAGATTGTGATCATAGAATCATTTTAAAAGATGAGAATGTTGCTATTAATCAAAGAGCTTATAGATATCCAGCTGGGCAAAAGGATGTGTTAGAAAAATTGACACAAGAGTTGTTAGATTCGGGTGTGGTTCGAAACAGTAAAAGCACCTTTGCTTCTCCTGTTGTGTTAGTTAAAAAGAAAGATGGCACATGGAGGTTTTGTGTAGATTACAGACAATTAAATGAAGCCACTGTGAAGGATCGATTTCCAATTCCTTTGATTGAGGAGTTATTGGATGAATTGGGAGGTGCAAGTGTATTTTCTAAATTGGATCTAAGGGCTGGTTATCATCAGGTGAGAATGGCTGATGATGACATTCACAAAACAGCCTTTAGGACTCATCAAGGTTTGTTTGAATTTGTAGTGATGCCTTTTGGGCTCACTAATGCTCCGGCTACATTCCAAGCTCTTATGAATGCTACATTCAAACAATTGTTAAGAAAGAATACTTTGGTCTTCTTTGATGATATTTTAGTCTATAGTCCTAATTTGTAGCAGCATCTGTTGGACTTGAAAGAGGTATTATTACTTCTTAGGAAACATACTTTATTTGCCAAGATGTCTAAGTGTTTATTTGCTGGTGATAGTGTTGAATACTTAGGGCATATTATTTCAGGCAAAGGGGTACAAACTGATCCAAATAAAATTGCTGCTATAAAGCAATGGCCAGTTCCTACAACCCTGAAACAGTTGAGGGGTTTTCTTGGTCTTGCAGGGTATTATAGAAGATTTATTAAATCTTTTGGAGTTATTGCTAAACCCCTAACTGACTTGTTACGAAAAGAAGCTTTTGGTTGGAATGAGGCTGCTCAAGAATCATTTGAAACACTTAAGATAGCTCTAAGTACTTCACCAGTATTGAGTCTTCCTGATTTTTCAAAAACTTTTGTGATTGAAACGGATGCATCAACAAAAGGATTGGGAGCTGTGTTAATGCAGGAAGGCCATCCTATTGCTTTTATTAGTAAAGCATTATCTGTTAAGCAGCAAGCCTTATCAGTTTATGAGAAGGAGTTATTAGCAATTATAATGGCAGTGAAACATTGGCATCATTATCTTATCAGTAAACGATTTCTGATTAAAACAGATCAAAAAAGTTTGAAATTTTTGCTTACACAGAAGATCACTACTCCATTACAGCAGACTTGGTTGGCTAAACCGATGGGTTATACTTATGATATTGATTATAAGAAAGGAAGTGAGAATATGGTGGCTGATGGTTTATCTAGAGTTCATGGCTTAGCTTTGTTTGAAATGGGTCTAAGCTCTATTGATTCTTTGTTGTTAACAAGAATTAAACAGTCATGGGAACAAGATCCTAAGATCAACTCTATGTTGCAGCAATTAAAGTCAGGTCAGCAATTTCCAAATGTTACTTGGGATGGGCAGTTACTGAAGTACAAGAATAAATTGTGGATAGGCAATGTTCCACAACTGAAACAAGATATTCTTAAGCTATTTCATGCTTCTCCTATGGGTGGTCATTCTGGGTTTATGCCTACTTTAAAGAAAATTAAAGCTTTGTGTTATTGGAAGGGCTGTTCTAAACAGGTTCATGCTTTTATAAAGGAATGTGTTCCATGTCAGCAGGCTAAGTATGAGCCAATGGCATTACCTGGTAGATTGGAACCCTTACCTGTTCCCACTCATGTTTTCACAGATATCTCTATGGATTTTATATCCGAGTTGCCTAAATCTCAGGGTAAAGATACAATTTGGGTAATAATAGATCGTCTAACTAAATATGCCCATTTCATTTCTTTGAAACATCCTTTCACAGCTGCTCATTTGGCTCAACAATTTTTGGATACTATTTTTAAATTGCATGGCTGCCCTATGAATATTGTTTCGGATAGAGATCCCATTTTTCTTAGTAATTTTTGGAAGGAGTTTATGAGGTTACAAGGCGTCCAATTGGCATATTCAACAGCCTATCACCCTCAAAGTGATGGTCAAACTGAAGTTTTGAATAGATGTTTGGAAACTTATCTACGATGTATGTGTATGCAATCGCCTGATTCATGGATGAAGTGGTTAAGTTTGGCAGAATGGTGGTATAATACCACTTATCATTCTTCAATAAAGATGTCTCCTTTTCAAGATTTATATGGGTTTCCTCCACCTATTCATATTCCCTATTTTCCTGATGATACTTCTGTGGATGCTGTTGAAAGTTTATATAAAGAAAGAGAAGTGATGATTAGCAGTTTAAAAGATAATATCCAAGGTGCTCGTAATAGGATGAAACAGTTTGCAGATCGGAAAAGAAGTGAGCGAACTTTTGAATTAGGAGATTGGGTTTATTTGAAGTTGAGACCTTATGTACAAACAACTTTGAGAGGACAGTCATATTCCAAGTTGGGTCCTAAATATTTTGGCCCATTTCTAATCATTGCTAAAATTGGTAAGGTTGCCTACAAATTGGATTTGCCATCTGAATCACAATTGCATCCAGTCTTTCATGTTTCTTTGTTGAAACGAGCATATGGTTCTCACGCTCCTTTGGTTCCCTTGCCCAAGCTTCCTCGATTTTCTTTTCAACCTCGTGCAGTAATTGACAGAAGATTGGTTCGAAGAGGGGAACAATTTGCCTCTAAATGAAGCCACTTGGAGTATTTGGGATGATTTTCAATTGAGATTTCCACACTTTCATTCTTGAGGTCAAGAATTCATTGGGGGGGGGGGGGAAGTATTGTTAGCTCTATTATGTACTCAGGGATGAAAAGTGTAAATAAGAGAAATTGAGGGGTTAGAGTGTAATGTCAGTGTTAGTTACAAATTAGTTAGTTAATCATTGGATTAGTTGTTGTAATGACTATTAATACTTGTAAGAGAGTAATAAAGAAGGCTGGCTATGATTTGACGAATTTTCTTTCCTCTGTTTTCTTAATTCTATAATTGTAGCTAACAATGTTGATTCATGGAAACATAGAAGGTTAATGGGGGTGTCGATGAGTCATAACGTTCTATCACGAAAGGTATTCTTCGTTTTTCTCTTTCTTGAGCTTTGAAGATAGTTGGGTTTGGGCTTTAAATGGAGACGTTGATTCGTCGGTTAAAGGTGTTTGTAATGCATCCTTTCGACTAGTTCAAGACCTACTACATATATGGAATTTATATGTTACCGGGAAGGTGCATTGTTGTAGCTTTGAAAATGTATCAGTGTTTGAGTGTTTCAACTACAGATTGAAACAATGGAAGGGATCGATTTTTGATATTATTGTTGATTTTTCCTACTTCGAAAATAGGAAGCGAAAGGGCAACTTTAAATAGGTTAATTTGGTAAAAGATGGCCCTCATGTTTGTGTAATGTTTCTTTCTTTCCTAGTCTAGCTTCTTAATTGCTAGTCGTGTGGGATATAAATTTTCCTCTACTCTAAATAAGACATGTTACTTTAAGTGTTTAAATAGAGAACTAAAGGAAACACAATAAAACATACTTTTTTTTTTCCTTTTATCAAAAAACACTAATTTATTGAATGATGAAAAAACTGTCAATGTGTGTAGAATTAAGTCTACATAAATTATAGTTTGGACCACAATATTGTTCAATTATTTCAAGGATGTTTATTCCTTAAAAAATTGCACTGATATTCTTCTAGAGATGAAATAGGTAAATCTTTCAACTCTATATCTGACTATAAAAGTTTGTTTTATACCCATTGGATATATCCAACCCAAAACCAGTCTAACATAATTATTGGGTGATTATATAGATTTCAAATATGCAAAACAAAAAAGTTTAGACAAATAACTACAACTTATGTGCTTATTAATTTGTAAGTTTTGAATTTGTTTACAAGTTTCATAAAACACAAAATAAATTCTGAATAACGTTGATGATTGGTGTTATGGAATTAAACTGAAAATTGAGATTGAAAACATGTATATCAACAAAAAAAATCATGTATATAATAAAGGAATTGATATTAGGACACGATTCTTAAACTAATTCGTTATATCCTTAAAATGCATAGTATATGCTGAAAATAATTTTGGTACATATTCAGATGAAAAGTTAATGTTGGGTATATAATTGGGTAAATAGGTATATTTATCCATGATAAATTTAAAATCAATCTTGGTCACATACTTGATTACATAATTTAAAGCACAATGTATCACATTTAATATCAAATGGTGATGTGTTTGGATGGCATAGATTCTAATAGACATACATTTCTGGTCCCGGCGGTGGTGGTGATTGGTTGCCGTCAGCAATTTTTAGCCACCCCTAGTTCACATTGGAGTTAGTTTTATTTTAACATCATACACTTATTTTATTTCTCACATAATAAAATCACTAGCTACAAGCTAATATCTAGAACTCACATGTTACAACCATTTAGTTACTTACTACACTTTTAACCGTCAAGATGTTTAAATGGAAGCTCGGGAGAAGTTGATGGATCACATATTCTTAAATTATCAATGATCCTCAGCTTCACTAGTTAAGAGAAGGTATCATGTGACTTTAATACTGAAAAGGTCACGGATTCAAGTCCTAACATGAACAAAATAGGGGTTTTATGTTGTGTTAGAAGATTTTTTCTCACACATGGTGGGGGTTTCCTCATATTGAATGTGAATATGATCGGGTGGGTCTGTGGCTCGTCAATGATCAAAATTACCTTTAAAAAAACATATTCTTAAATTATTTTTTTTCCAACATTAACCAATTTTAAACCTAATGTTAAATCATGGAATTGAAAATGAAAAACAAAAAATCAATACACACACACTCAATACCATTAAAATAATATCCTTTGATACACATGTTCCAGAATTATATTTTTACATTATATGATGAAACTTAAGTAGAAACTATTAATCCAAATCCCTAATCAAAACTTAGAAAAAAGATTGAATTAAATCGAAAGTAGAATTGGAAGATGCCTTGTGATTCTATGGGAAAAAAGAAAAACGTGTAAGACTTTTAAAAAAGTCTTCGTGCCAAAATGTTTACACTTATCACGTAAAAGTAATTATTAAATTAATTATCAACGGTGTGGCTATTTTACGAATTATTGTTTTTTCTCACAACTTTTGGTATATGTCTGTTTATGTATAGTACTTATGTCTGTCAACATTTACGTACCACATATATATAAACCTTACCTTTTTTTTCTCGAAAAACTGCTACCAAATTAAATAAAAACATAAAAAGAATTTTGGGTTATAACTTATTTCATTAGAACTAAATTTTCATAATAATTTTTTTAATCCTAATAGAGATTAGTTTATTTAATGACATTGTTGACCTTTATTAATTAGTTTACCCGTTTTTCTTTTTTGGTAAACACAAGACACACAAAGACCCATCAAATCATACTCTTAAACTACATCTTTGATCAAAAACAAACTTGAAGTTACAATCAACCTTCCTTCCTACTCAACCTCGCGAAGAGAGGACACCTTCTTAACAATTTCTTAAATATCATTGATATATACTTTGCCCATAATTAACGAAACTTGAATTCTAAACTTTTAAAAGAGAGACACCAGTTTAACGTCTTTAGTATTATGAATTATTAGGCTACAAACGCTTTGGTATTTACTAGCTTTACTTACCTTATTTTTTTTAAAACCAAAAAAGTTCTCATTAAATTAATAAAATGCCACCAGGAACAAGACTCTATAATGCGACCAAGATTCAAGATAAAATCGACCAAACCCACACCTAAGATACAACATTTTACATAAGACTATGGAAGGGGTAAAATACCATTTAATTTGCACAAATTGCATGTAACTCCATCCATTCGATTATGGACCCATAAGAACGACCAACTTAAAGTCTTATGCCTTTCGCCTTAAATAGCTTCACATTAAGAAAGCACAAGAGGGGAAAAATACAGTGCAAGGACACTTATATTTGCCACGTGTTAGCGTATTCAATAGAAAAAAAAATCAAAAGTTATTCAATAAATTACAATACACCTCGACCAATTTTTATGACATAAAGTCATCGGCATAAGTATCCGGCCTTTAGTGACGACAAATCATTGGACAAAGTTTTTACATGTTTTTTTTGATAACCTATCGAGACGACAAGTCATCAAACATTATTTGTGCGGCATAATACTCATTCTTCAATGGTAATTATGAAACATTTCTCCTTTAAAGAATTAAAATTCTTGTACCAACAATTTGTCTTTTATGACACAGTTAATTAATTTCCTCCTTTTCTTTTGTATACTAAATAAAATTTAAAAAAAAAAAAAGCTTTATGTAGTTTTTCCCCGATAACATGCTATTGTAAATAGGTTAAGTATTTTCTTTGTCACTTTTAAATGTTCAGCAAACAAGATCACATCGTTGTAGTTTACCCTGTCTCGATGACATGTCGTCGACGTAGACAATTAATATTGATTCGTCAAATGAATGAAAATATGAAACGAATGTATGACGAGATCTATATACTCAAAGCAAATAAAGATGACAAATCATCAAATAAAGAAAATAAAGATTAAGATATTTGCTAATTTGTTTAAGATATGTGATGGTTTGTATTACAATTTACATTATTATATAATTTGATAGTTTGTGTTTTTAATTACTTGTCATTTTGTAGGTATGTTATAGTTTGTGAATTTACAATTTTGCATGTTTAATATCGTTGTTATAATAGTCTTTGAAATAAGCCGGAAAAAATATAAATTTTTTTTTGTAAAGTCCACTTTTCAATTCTCATTAATTGCATGTTGTCAAAAAAAGTTTATAATTTTTTATATTTATTTTCAATGATTTTAAAAGAAGAAATTAAAAAAATACTTTTACGTGTCGTCAGGACAAATAATTATTTATTTTTTTGTTCAGCTTTTTAGAAAAAAAAATTGCAACGAGATTTATGTATATATGATTTTTGTACGTATAATCAGTGCTGACTAAATCTAAGGCAACAACATTTTTCTTAGTTGTGTCAAAGCAATTGCGTCGCGTTTTTCTTTTTTTTTTGACAAACGACGTATATATATATAGCCAATGCCAACAACATATTATTGGCACATGTTGATGTTAGAAAAATTTTGTGTTGTGAAAATTTTTACTAGTTTTACTTTAGAAGAAAGATGTAAAATCAAGAGAATGATCAATACTATAATACTACTATTTAATTATGAAACAAGAAACCAAGTCGAAAAAGAATCAAATATTTTTCAAAAAAATCGAGTATGCCAACAATAGTGTTAAATTACTTCCGATGTACATTTTCTGTTTTAAATACTTTGTATATAATTAAGAAAATACCATTAAACCTAAAGTAACATTTGAGACCGAAATACTTGTCGCTAAAATAGTCATTCAACCGGTCATAAATTGATTGTAAATTATTTCCCGACGAGTGTTTATAATACCATCTTTTAAATTTGATTATAAATTACCATCATTGAAGAAATGAGAATTTCATTATTTCATTTCTTTGACAAGTTTTCAGGACAATTAGTCTTTATCTAATACTTTATACATTCCTTTTTAAAATTATCAACAACAATAATCAATATAGTGTAATCAATATATAGAGGTACTCAAATCGGTTTTTTGATTCGAATCAGTTAGGGGTGAAACGACTTTGGGAACATGTCAACAAAAATAATCAATATATAGAGGTGCTCAGCTCAAATCGGTTTTTTGATTCGAATCAGTAAGAGGTGAAACCACTTTGGGAACGGGTCAACAAAAGTTCAATCTTTTAATAGTTCTAGTTATAAGACGGCTATGAAAACAACCAAAGTGTTACATATGAATCCGCTTAACGAGGTAATATTTCTTAATCAAGAAATTTTTTTTAATTATTTTCTTTTAGTGATGATATTGGCTATTTGAAAACTAAAAACATATTTAATTAAACTACCCAAATTTGGATTTGTTTAAGGTTTCAATTTTGTTTGCAAAAAGACTTTGAAATATTATATGTATATATAGGAGACGGATATAATAAAAAGGGGATAAACGGTACTAAGCGTAGGAAGGATCCAGAACGTGACATGTGTCATCTATGAGAAGGGTATTATCGTCATACAAAATCACATACCACATTATACAAAATCACATACCGTGGCACTGGAAAATTACAGACCAATAATCACGGACCAAGTGAAACACACTGTATAAAATTACAAACCGTCATTTGACACCTATAATCAAAGGAATTAGTTGGATAAATTACGGACCAGTAATCACGGACTGTAATTTAACACTAATAATCAAAGACAAAATGTGTAATCACGTATCAAGTAATTACAGATCGTCATTTGACACCCATAATCAAAAGGAATAACCTGGATAAATTACGGACCAATAATCACGGACTGTAATCTAACACTAATAATCAAAGACAAACTGCATAATCACGTACCAAGTAGTTACAGACCATATTATATAAAAATCACGTACTGTCAATTTAAATGCATAATCAAGTACCACCTTCATAATTACAGAACAATAATGACGGACCGCGTAAAAAAAGGGAAAAAAAACTATAGTAATATCATACTCAAATTAAAGACAATAAAATTCTCAATTTTATGATGTAATTTTTTTTAGAAAATGATCAATCGTTTAAAAGTTATTCGATTTTTAAAAAATTGGAGGAACTTGATTTTATCCAGAAAAAAGTCAACAAGTGTAGGTTATTCATTTTTTGCCCTTTTAATTTTAATTCACGTAAGTTTTTAGGGGAAAATGGGGACCATAAAATCTTAACCATTTATTAATTTGATCAAAGGCTAGGAATCCTTCTTATCATTCTCACAAAAAAACCACTTTGTATTATATCTGTCTCCTATATATAGGAGACGGATATATATATATAGGATTTGGTTCAAATAAGAACCCACCATAATTGTGTTAACCAAATAACTCAAATCCAATAGTTTTAAATTTCCAGATTTAATAATATTTTGCCAAGTGTCACCTAACCTTTTTAAATTAAAAAGGGTATCCAAGTCATTTCACTTAATATAAAAAAGTCATATTTAATAAGAAAGTGACACGTGTCACACTCTTAAAAATCTGTCCATTTTCCTTTTTTTAAATAAAAGTTTCCCCCTTGATTTTTTATACACTTATAACTTTTTATACTATGTTATTTTTTATAAAAATTACACAATTAAACATTTAAACTCGTTATATTTTTCTCGTTAATTCCATAATAGTCATGCCAAATTTTTTTTAATTTTTTTCGAGGTTTCGTAATTACACCAACGTAACGAACAACAAATACAATAATTTTCACTCATTTTTTCAAAATATATCCATCTTTAAAATGTTTTACAAATTATTTTGAGCGTTCATAATTTTCTCTCATTTTTTCGAGCGTTTGTAATTACACCAACGTAAAATTTTTCCATCTCGTTACAAATTATTTTTTATTACAAAAATTAGTTCATTAATATTTTAAAAAATTAAGAACACTTTGAAAAAATCCAGCTCCTTACATCAATGTAATTACGAAAACTTTGTAAAAATTCAGCTCGTTTTATCAGTGTAATTACATCAGTGTGCAAAAATTCAGCTCGTTACGTCAGTGCAAAACGTCGTTGCATCAGTATAAAACGTCGTTGCATCAGTGTAAAACATCGCTGCATCAGTGCAAATTACGAAAATTTTAAAAAAATTTCACAAAATTATATTTGAATTAAAGATAAAAAAGTAACAAATTTAATGGTGAAATTTTTATAAAAAAATAATAATATATATAAAAGTTATGAGGGTTTAAAAAAATTGGGAGGTAAACTTTTTTAAAAAAAAAATCAAGTACACCCACCAAATGTCAAAAATACTCTTAAACAAATCTCATCAACTTGTTTTTTTCTATATTTAATATGGACCACTCATGTTAAAACACATTATTTTAAGAACCAATCAAAATTAGTTAAAGGGTTACCACACTTTGAGTGGGTTATCAATTGAACCATCCCCTAAATATATATATATAGGGAAGGGTATAAAAAATAACCCTCTTTTTTTGTTACAACTACATAACCCATTTCAACCAATAAAAAACTTACACATAAGGTTTTTATTAAAATATTAAAAAGGGCATTCTAGTCATTTTAATTTTATAAGTTTCCCCCCACTCTTTTTTAAACATTAATAACTTTTGTATAATATATTATTTTTTTAAAAAAATTGCACCATTATATTCGTCTCATTTTTCTCTTTAATTCCGTTATAGTCTCGACTAATTTTTTTTACCTTTTTTCGATGCCATATATTTACATCATTGTAACGAGCTTAAAATATAACAAATTTATTTGAAATTTTTTCTAACAATGATAAATTACAGTGATGTAATTTTACATTGACGTAATTTACCGTGATGTAATTTACATTGATACAAAATTATGTTTCGGTTTTTTTCGGTTAATTCGGTTACGGTTTGGTTTTTTCGGTTAATTTGGTTCTGGTTCGGTTTTTTCGGTTAATTTGGTTCCGGTTCGGTTTTTCGGTAAATTCGGTTTCGGTTCGGTTTTTTTTGGCTTTTTGTTCATCCTAATTTGTAACGAGCATAAATACAACAAACTAGTTTAAATTTTTTTCGAACAATGATAAATTACATCACTATAATTATCATTGTTAGATAAAAAAATCAAAATAATGTGTTCTATTACATCACTGTAATTTATCATTGTAATTATCATTGTTAGAGTAAAAAAATAAAATAATGTGTTATATTACATCACTGTAATTTATCATTGTTAGAAAAATTCAAAATAATGTGATATATTTATGCTCGTTACATCAATGTAAATAATGGACAATGGGAAATAAAAAATAAAAAAGGTAGTCAACATTATAATGGGCAATAAAGAGAAACTTACATCATTCCTAATCATCGTAAACTCATAAAAATTAAAAGAAAATTTTCGCTATTTTTAACCTTCCCAACACATAAGTCATTATCTTTATGCTAAAACATTTCATGAAGCATGATTCTCTAACGTTCTTGAAAGAACAAGGGTAGTAACTAGCAAACCCTAACAATTAAATTCATTTTAATTATCCGTGTACTCATAAATCTTTACATTCTTTCTATTGAAGTATACATTGGTGATTAAATACACTATATGATAAAATTTTTGAAGGTATTGACACACAACTCCAAAACAAAGACAAAAAAAAAGCGGTAACCAAATTCATTTCAAAACAAATCACTAAAATTTATTTTTTATAAATATATCATTTCTTTTGATAACAATCTCATTCAGATAAATTTCGGGTCGAAATTTCTTAAAGTGTGGGAGAATGTAACCTTTCGGGTTTTTTTTTTCTTTCGTTAAAAAAAAATCGAATTTTTCTCAATTAGAATGAAACCACGTTCATGGCATCCTTTGATTATTAGGATACATAAACACCCATATATATAAATATGCACAACGATGAATTTTTATGTAAATAAAATACAACAATTTTATTTTTAAGATTTAATAAACTAATTTAATGTTTAAAAAAAAATCTTGAAAAGATTAAATAGAAGTTATTACGTGTCTATCTATATGTGTGTTCAAATGATAACATTTCACTATGATTATTTCATAACTTAGATCTTAATAAGATTTTAAAATAAAATTTATTATATAAAAGAAATATATGTGTGTGTGTATTTATATTATAAAGCTATATATGTATATATACAGATATTGATGTTGATATAAACAATTCAAATATAAATTGATAAGAAATTTTATAAATATATTTTGCCATAATAACTCATTTAAAAAGAGTTTCCCATCAAAATGATAAGTTTGCAAACTTAAAGTGGCAAAGCAGTAATTTTTCGAAACATTATCCTCTTCTATACCCGTTCAAAAGGTGACCCGCCCAAGTACCCTCAAGTGACCCGATTTCAAGAGACGGCTCAATTTACGCTTTCCGTTTGAGTCTTTGTAAATTTGGCAATCTCTGTGATTGCGTAAATGATTCTAAGCAGCAAATTATAAAGATTTACAACTGTAAATGCGTTATTTACTTAACAAAAATACGAAACTTGGACCGTATTCAAATTCTGTGTTTATGGGAATAAAATTCACGATTAATTGGTAGATTATATTCTTTCACCTTCTAAGAAACTCTCTGAACAAATAAAACACTATCGTTAACATCGTCGATCGCGAATCAAGAACTGCAAGCTCGTTGGAGATACGTCTCGTGTACCTGTTCCAAAATCTAAGAATCAACAACTTATTGTAAGTTTATACTATATCTATCTGTTCGCTTTACAACCACGAACAAAAGCCCCATGGTATCTTAAACGATCGAATCTGTAATCAAGAGTGGTTCGAGGGAAATAGGATTAGTGCTCGTTGACCGGCAAAAACATTTGTTAAAGCACAATTACGATTGTTATTTAAATATGTGAACATAATTTAAAGTGTTTTATATAAAACTGGAATTTAATAAACTTTGTACGTTCAAACCAATTATTTAATAATTCATTTTTTTTATTTTACATTAACACCTAAAACTATATGATCTAAGATCATTCTTTTGTTTATGATTAAAAGGTTTAAGATTTCTATTTAAATGGGGATTGAATCATTACAAGTTATGCACAAATATTTGTTAAAACACAACTACGATTTTTATGACCAATAAACTATTGAATTTGATTATACCAGCTTTAAATTTCTTTTACTAAATTTAAAGTTTTGTAAATATGAACGAATATTGATAAATCAATTATGAGTCTTGTTTGACAATTCTAAATCAATTATGATTCTTTTTAAAGTCATAATTGATAAAAATATTATTAATATTTAACGAGTCGAGCAAAACACGAACTCTATCTTTTAGTAAAACTTTAAACTCTTTAATAATAGTAAAATCAACTAGCTCATAATCGTTAAACAATTTAGGTTGATTTTGTATTGTTGGATATTGCTTGAGCTATCACCTAACTTTGGATGGAAAAGCTATCAAACTCATTAATGTGAGTTAATTCGTACTCCCTTTTACTTTTGTAAACTTTTTGGGATGTTACATATGTCATATACACAAACATGTTCTTAGAGTCAAAACATATACATGATGCAAACCTTTAAACTTAGTAGACATGATTTAGAGGCTATGTGAACTTATGTGCTAATTGCTATGTGGGATTTAGGTTAGAAGACGTTCCATACAAAAACAAAACAGTATTTAGTAGCCTAAGAATGTAGCGACGTTCTTCGCATTGACTTATGTCTTGTGTGAAAAAGGTGAAAAATACACATACATAAACATTATGATTTACATTGTTTAAGTTAGGACCTAGCTAGTCTTGATTTAAACTTTGTAAGATCATTTATTTGAATTCTTGCTTTGTGTAACTTGCAAATTTACATATGCTTTAGATCTAATCTATTTAGTTTAATCGTTTTGCATCCTTTTATGTATTATATTAAACTATAGAATTGCTCACCAACTATGCAAATAGTTGACCTTTATTTTACATATGTAACAGGATAAGATGAAGATCAAGAAAGGAGAATTAGTGATGGACCTAGTTTAATTTAATCAACGTTATTTGTTTCTTGTATTTGAATTTTGAACAATTGTACTTGAATCTTTATTGGTTGAATGAATGGATGTTTGCTTTTATTTAAAATGGATTGTGTAATTACTTAAACTTAATCATAGCACCATGAGCTTTTGAGCATTCACAATCGCGCCCCGACGTGTTCCGCCGTCAGTCGGGGTCTATAAATGTTCTTTATATTAAAAAAATGAAAAAAAAGGAATCTGACACGTGTCATGATCCTATACACTTTTCTTTTTAAAGTAACCATTGGATGATGGTTATGTAGTTGTAACAATATTTAAGGGTTATAAAAAATTCCATGCCCTATATATATATATAGGGTAAGGATCAATTGGTAACCCATGATAATTGAGATAACTTATTAACTCAATTTGATTGATTCTCTAATTTAATGAATTTGAAATATGTGGTCCATATTAAATTGAGAAAAATGAATGGTTGAGATTTTTTAAGGGTATTTTGGAGATTTATTAGTTATACTTGATTTGATTTTTAAAATAAAAGTTTACCCCGTAATTTTTTAAACTTTCATAACTTTTATATATATACATTATTATTTTTTTAAATAAATTACACCATTTAATTTGTCACATTTTTATCTTTAATTCAAATATAGTTTTGTCAAATTTTTTTAAAGTTTTCGAAATTACACTAATGTAACGAGCTGAATTTTTTCAAAGTGTTCGTAATTACACTAATGTAACGAGCTGAATTTTTTAAAGTGTTCCTAACTACACTGATGTAACGAGCTGAATTTTTTCAAAGTGTTCATAATTACACTGATGTAACGAGCTGTAATTTTTTATTTTTTTACGTTACAATTATCTAACTTTCTATCTTATTTGATATAAATTTATTTAATTAACTAAAATTTATAATAAAAAATAAGTTTGTAATATATATTTAAGATGACAGAAAAAAAAAATTGATGGAAAATTTTTGGAAAAAAAAGGAAATTATTGTACTTATGTTTTTTTATGTTAGTGTAATTACGAATGCCCGAAAAAAATTTGGCATGGCTATTATAAAATTAACGAGAAAAATATGACGAGTTTAATGATATAATTTTTATAAAAGAAATAACATAATATAAAAAAGTTATAAGTGTATAAAAATCAAGGCGGAAAACTTTAATTTAAAAATAGGAAAATAGATGGTTTTTTAAGAGTGTGACACTTATCACTCTTATATTAAATCTGATTTTTTGTAATTAACACAAAAGACCATAATGTCCTTTTGTATTAAAAATTAATTAGTAACACATGTCCCCATTATATTAAATCTAGAAAATTTGAACCATTAGATTTGAGTTATAAAGTTTTCTCAATTAGAGTAAGTTATTATATAATCCCTTTCCTATATGTATACTAAAAGACAAGTGAAAGGAATAGTAATGTTTAATTAATTATTTATAGTTTTATCCATATTATGTGTGTAAGGAATTCTTGCATATAGTGTTCTTCCATGTCATTTATTATGTGAAAGGATAACTAGCATAGAGTAATGTGACATTTTGTTCACCTGTGTCATTCATTATATATAAAAGAAAAGTGACCATTTGGCAATTTAGATCCTTTTGTTATTTGTTTTTCTAACCTTTTGAACCCACTTACATTGTAAACCTTCGAATCCACACAATACTTGACTTATCAAGAGGAACAAGTAAAAAGCAACTGCAAGCAATCGGGTTAGTGACCTCTTAAGAAAATTAGTCTTAGTGGAGATTGAACTTTAAACTTTTCAAAGGCAGTAAAAAGGGATGGAAGCATCAATGACTCTACTATCTTTCATGTAAAGAAGAAAGAAAGCTAGAAAGAAGTATACCTAGCGAAAGACGGGGATTTTTTGCATTAAAAATTGTGATCAAGGCGCCAACAATCACCAGAGACGAGAATATGTACTACATGCCTTGCTTGCGACCAAATTCTAGGGTTTCGGAGGTGTTCGGTGAAGTTATGGTAATTTTTTTGTTCCCTAGAAAATTGATTTTTGCTTAGAGATTCGAATTTTTGTTTTGATTCAATCGATTGGTTTATGGTGAGAATTTTCTATTAACTTCCTAACAAATTTGAATGAGTTTTTTCTGATTTTCTTTTTCTATAAGAAATTCATGTGGACATCATGATGTGAGATTTGACTTTGTTATTTAATTTATGCTTATATAAATGATATATATAATTTTATGCTACTTATTCTAGACAATTTACTGTGATAACCCGACGCATCGGTGGCGTGAAAAGACCTAGTTTAAGATTATTTACTAAAGCTAATAGAATAATATGAAAAAATATTTATTAATATAATCATTATATGATGTATAAAAATAGTATAATATAGAATGTCTTTGAATAGCTTTAATGTATGCATGATCTTACAAATTAAAGAAAGCGAACACCACATATAAATATTTCTTATCTTTTACAGCAAACATCATTCAAAAAGAAAAACTTTAAAGTAATAACAAAGAAAGAGAATGAAGATTATGGCTTTATCATTATCATTAAAGAATTTCATCCCTAACTATCGGTATGTCTTTATAAATTATTTACGTTTATATGGTTGAATTAATTTAACGATCCATTCGCGATTTAAATCTAACTCATGATATACTTAACATCTTTAATGATAAATAATATTTTTTTAATAAAAGTGTTTGATAACCTGGATTTAGCGGTAAATAAATATCCTGGTGGTGCAACTTTGTATATGTTTAATTAGACAAATCAACGTCTTCTCAGTTGAGAATTAATGGCGCAAAACATGCTATCAGGTTTTAGATTTTTCCTAATTAATATATAATACTATTTGCATTTCAAAGTGTTTGTGGTATGTCAATGTGGGATGCCGTTACTCCTAACTCCTAAGGGTTTGATAGGATAAAATTTGATTTTAAACAAACAATCAAAGGCACATGCAAGTTAACCTAATACAAGTTCTGCATAAGAAATGTTTAATTAAAAATATATATTAACAAAAGTTGTAACATGATAATTATGAAATTGTCTAAGAAGAATAATATATATAGTTATAAAAAAACTAGTTGAAAAAAAACTAATTCTACTCCTAATAAAAGATTCTAAAGAATGACACATGACTTCCTTAATGTTCAAAATATTTCAAACAGTAAATCATTTATCTCATTTGATATTTACTTTTTCTATTTAGAGTAAAATTAAACTTTTCTTTATTTATAAAATTATCAAATAAAATTAAGTAATACTAATATTAATTTTACTAGTGATTGCCCGGGCGATGCGGCGGAAAACAAAAAAATTAGGCTGCTGATTTGGGCTCGTAAAAAGCTTAAAGCACCTAATTTTTGTCAAATCAACTCTTTTAACTAAAAAATTTATTATGATAAAATTCATAATTTAAAATGTCAAATATAATAAGATAAAAGTGTCAAGAAGTAATTTATTTGATTTTAGAGGGTTTTCTTTTATAGGTATTATATGACACTTTATTTTTTAAATATATCAATGTGGGACAAACTAAAAAACAAAAGAAAACAATTTACTTTATGGTTCATAAAACTTTGTTTGTTGTAGTTTATGTTATAAGAGTTGTAAAACTCTTAATTTTAAGAGTTTTTGGTAAAAACCACTGTGTCCATCCTATATGTAATATATAGTAGTATAGATTAACAATTCAATACAAAATTTATCAATTGATAACAACTTAATTTTTAAAACTAATAATATTATAAGATTAAATGTGTTAAAAAATTTAGTAATTTCAAACAAAATTTCAACCACATAAAAACATGTTTAAAAATAAAAATTGTAATTAAACTTTTCTCTTATTGCATTTTATGTAATTTAACTCTAACAATTATGTAAATTTATAAACTTATTATAAAATTACATAATTTGTATTCATAAACATGTGAAATACATGAGTTTATAACATACTATGATCAAATATAATACAATAAATCTGCCATTTATAGATAAGTAACAATAAATATACAAATGTCCTTTCTAATTTACATACACATATATATGAAAAGGATAATTTGAAAACCTACTTTTATTGTGAAAACTATGAAAACAATGGTAAAAACATGTAAAATGGTTTTTTTTGAAACTTTTTTAATGTTTTGTAACATTATTTGACACATCGTTATAAAAAGATTAAAAAAGGTTTGAAAGGTTTTCTATAAAAAAAATATTTTGCAAAACCATGTAAAAATATGTAACGTCATGTAAAAAAATTTCGTATCTAGACACAGTGTTACATATATTTTACATGTTTTTACAAAATATATTCTTTAAAAAAACCTCTCGGTGCTTTTTTTAAATCTTTTTTTTTAATAAAAATGTGTCATATAATGATACAAACTTGTAACAAAATTTTATAAAATAAAATTTTTACATGATTTTTACTTGGTTTTCACAACAAAAGAGAGTTTTTTTTTTATTAATTTCCTATATATATGAAGATGTGAAAAAAAAAAACATTTTTTTTCAACCAATTGATGATTTTGAAAAACCTGAGAAACCTCGTCTTAAGTATGGTCTAGTGGTTAAAGTTTAGCCCTTTCTTCTTGGAGACCAGCGTTCAAATCTCACTGATGATCAACACTTTAATAGATATCAGGTGAGGAGAAGAACCTTGAGCTTAATCTGGTGATCGACACTTTAATAGATATCAGGTGAGAGGAAGAATCTTGAGCTTAATCTCGGGTTATAAACAAATGGGGGGGACAAAGGTTTACCTATTCCACGGTGTTCCCGCGCATTAGTGGGTTTGATCTCCCGGTCAACGATCGATGAATTAATCTTAATTACCAACCGTCACGGTAATCGAAGATAGCACGATGGAACACTATACTTCTAAAAAAAAGTACGGTCTATGGGAATCACGATTAATTCCTTCTTGTGATCAAAACTAAGAAGGTCAACTTTATAATTAATGTCCACGTGTGAAATCTCCTTGTTATATGCTAAATAAAAATATTGATTTCTTTTTTTAATATTTCAAAAGATGAATATAGTAAAACAAACAGGATTACTTTATATACGTTAATATAAAAAGACGTAGCAAATAGAGTGGTTTCTGAGGTTGTTTGATACTCCGAACTCCGAAGCATAAGATCTTCCCTTAATAGGGTAATAGGGTGTTTAAGCGTTTATTTATATCTTGACGGCCAATTTGTCAATAGTTAAAACGAACATAAAATATTTATAATATGGTTCATTGTCAAAAGCTGAAAATACATTTCTAAGAATGAAAAAAATAGTTATTCATCTACAACTATAACAAAAACGATCATATGATTAACAAAAACCTTGTTTTGTAAGGTGTTGCTATTAGGTTGTGTGTAACATTGTAACCATCACCTACTCTTTATTGCATGTAGTCGTCACATAAACAACTACTCTTATCACTCACAAGTTGCATACACGTGTGTAACGATCACTCAATTATCTCACCATCACGTGACCTCCATCACGCCCCACTAACATCGTGTGTGTAATCGACACATGAGTGTACCATGGCGTGACCCCTCTTTCACACGGATGATCACGTCTTGTAAAAAATGCATCATGTTTTTCTTATGAGAATCATTTCAATACACAGAGACATTAATATATAACAAAGTACATTCAAATCAATACATCTACATCTTCTTTATATAGCAATTTAAAATTGTGTATGCAAGATTGTTGTAAAAAGAATTTATAAGATATAAATAGTTATTATTTTTTATCAACACCTAATTTACTTCTAAATCCACCTATCTTGACAACTATAGGATTTGAATTCCTAACCTTCAAAAGAGGATCACCTACTACACAATCAGGATAATATTGGGCTAAATGTCATTCAATAGCATTAATAGTTATCGAAAGTAATTATAGAATGGAAAATGTAACCAAAAATAGAAATTTTATAAAATTGAGAAAATTACATGTATCCTTATAATATAAGTTTTTAAAATATAACATGCAATACTTATCAACAATACAAGAAAAGGAGCATGCTTCCTACGAAACTTAGTGAGAAACATATTTGTATTGCAAATTGTTACACAATTGCGACGAAAAGTAATATCCTATTTTTGTGAAAAGTTAAATAAATGATGCATGAAATTACTCGTATAAAAATATTATTAGTTCCGTAAGATCATAAAAAGCTGGTGACTACTAAAACACTAACTCCCTTGGCCAAACCCATCACCCACAAGTCTAGAAGGCATCAGAATGATATAATTATTAATAGAAAGTCATTAGTATTCGTAAGGAAAAATAAACCTACAGAAGAATGAATGCTTCCGAAGAAAAACTCTATTCTTCCGATGGTCAGACAAAATACAAAGCTTCCGAAGAGTGCAACACATCGGAAGACATTTATATTCCAATAATCAAGGCAACTAGACTTTCTTATGCTTTACCAATGTTCTCCTTAAGATCAAGATTGAAGATTGCTCAACAGCTTTCGATGCAATGGCTTTCGAAGACTTTCAACTGTTGATGTTGATTTTCAATGGAAGAAAGATTCAAAGTTGCTTTCTACACTCTAAACTAGACCAGTATACATTCTTGTGATAGTCAGCAACATGGTACAACTATCAGATCATCAAAAGATTTTCTATAAATATTTTCAATGTAAAAGTCAATAAAATTATTTGTATTAATTGTAATTAATGTTGCTTGGCATGTCAAGCCATAATAAAATGCTAAAATTACCTTTAGTTTGTTATCATTGTTTTGTCCAGACTTATATTCCAATCAGAATACAACTGTAGCTTATATATATAATTTCTAACTTGTAACCCGCCAACTCATGCAAGTTTGCTAAGAGTCTTATACGCTTTTCTTACGAGAGAAATATACATTGAGCTTATATGAATTTTCTTGTGTGAACTTCTTTCTTTTGCCATTGTGTTCAAGTGTAATTGAGATCCCGTTAATAGATTATTCCGTATCTATTAGGGGCGTCAGAAAAATTTCGTATTCGAAACATCCGAAAATTTGAGCTCGAAATAACCGAAAAATCGGATATCCGAAAGTTCGGTTATCCGGAAATTCGGATTCAAATACCTATTTTGAAAACTTTCGGATAGTTCAGATATTTGATACAGAAATAGTTTTTTCGGATAATTTTTCGGATACTTGGATAATTTTTCGGATAGTTTTCGGATATTCGAAATATAGTGTTTTTTACATTTTCGATTTTTTTTCCTTATTCAAATATCCGAATCACCGGATATTCGATAATGAGCACTCCTAGTATCTATCAACTTGTAAGAAGAAACATTCATCAAGTTTTGTGCAAAGTTCATAAATCTAATCCAACATGTTCTATATATGTATTCTTTATCAAAGTGTCTCAACTTTCTCTAAAGCACTTTCTATCAGAAAAGCTTAAAAAAAGCAACTCATATATTGTATTTAGCACATTATTCAGTTATGTCCATTTAAGACTTTACAACACTTAGACATGTTTTTCATCGTTATATTATATTACTCTGATATTGATCGATCACTGTTATCGTCATTGCTATTTTTAGGCAGGGGCGGTCCTGAGGTTTTTAGTGCTGTGAACAAGCTGGGATAAAAAGACCCCTTCTAAATTGTAAATTTCTGTTTTTTCATTTTTTATATTCTCAAATATAAATAAATATATATAATTTATAAAAGATTTTTAAAATTTTTGTGCACCTAAAAAATTGGGACCTGAACGGAGGTCGAGTTTGCCCCTCCTCAGTGCCTCCCACCTAAAAAATTGGGACCTGAACGGAGGTCGAGTTTGCCCCTCCTCAGTGCCTCCCATGTTTTTAGGACCATAGTGGATGTGAGCAAAGCAAAATTGTTAATTAGAAAGATAAAAAAAAAAGTTCCTAATATTCGCACACCACAACCATCATCTATAGTTCTATACATTACACTTATGTTAAATCAATCACATCATATATACATAACTTTTTTAATACATATATTTTAAATAATTTAAAAAATAAAAAAAAAACAAAAAGTAATGTTAATTATATAGTGGTGTACCAATACAATAGCTTAAAAAAATCAACGTATTTACAATATTTAAAGAAAGAAAATTTATTTGCGGCACAATTCTAATTAATTCATCATAATACACATATTTTCCTAGTCTTGTGACAAATATCAATTAATTTGTATGTCACGGCTAGCCTACTCGTCTCTACAAACTCATTTGAATACATTTTTCAACAAATCACCAATTTTATACTTATTAACAGAAAAATTTTTAGTTTCAAAACATTTGAGAATGAATGTGCCATAGACAATTCGAAACCATATGTGACCACCAAAACTAATAAATTCACTAAAAATATTTAACGAAGGTATTTAATTTTTAACAATTAGACCGGAAAATTTTTTTTGCTGAGATTACCAAACCATGTATATTTTCTTCTTAACATTGTTATACTCAATGGCAGATCGATGAATTTTTTTCAGTGGGTTCACTATTTTTAGACGTTTCAATTAAATAGAATCAAAGAAAAAAAAATTTCAGGTCGAGTTGACGGTTTGGGTCTTGTAATGTTCATCACGTAATAATAGTGTAATATATTAAGTTAATGATTAAAATTAGAAAATATTGTCATTAAAGAGTTCAGATGCACAGAGTGCACTTTCGTTTAAGATTTATGAGCTGTAGATCAAGCGGGAGTCAAGGGAGTCACACACCCTTGCGGATCCAAGGTGGCGGTCCCGCTAGCTAGTTAGCAGGCATGTATCAAGGGGACAACACCTCTTGTAGTGTTCAGGGCAACGCGCCGAAATATAAACGAAATTTGCTAAGTTTGTATGACCAAAATGAATTTGACTCGAGGGTTTAACTACCAATCCATGTTGTTTGCTAAGTTTATATGACCTGAAAATGATTTTAACACGATCATATAAAAAAATAAACATTGATGATCGATATTTCTCTAACAAATAGCACTTAACTCAATCAAGTTGACAAATTGCTGTGAAAATTACATTAAGGATTCGCTCTTAAAATTCTTTATGGGTTCACCTAACCTTTGAGGCAAAATCGTACTTAGGACTCACCCAAAAAATATTGGGAAAATTACCAATTTGATCAATGTTGACCAAAAAATTACCAAAATGATCACACAGATTCCGGCGTCTAAGACTCTCATTTAGACGCCCCTTTAGACGCCCATTTTGTGTACTTTTTTACAACATACGGGCCCACATGTCGGTAGCTTTGTGTAAGCCCCATAACTTCCACATGTATGACATGTGTTTAAAACGACATCAAAGTTTAGGTCCCAGATTTTTTATCAAACCGACAAATGTAATTAACACCATAAACACCTCATTTACACACAACTTTACAAAATAATTGATGTTAGTTAAACATTCAATAACAAAAATTACATTTGAGTTATCACCAAAAACCTTTGTTTAACACCAACAAAGAAAAACCACAAAAAGTGTTTGATCCGAATCCCTGCGAGGCAAACCGATCACGACCCCGTTCACCCCTTCCGTTCACCTGAAACACCATAATTAAGTCACCATTAGTTCATTAGAACTAAGTAAGATCACCATGCCCGACCACACGAGCTTACATGACCCAAAAAGTCAATTTTGGTCAAATTTTACTCGGGGCGTATGGTTTAGGCGTATCTGGGGCGTATCACAGACAAAATCCAAATGTTGAGCTGAAGGAGGCGTATGATACGCCCCCCCCAGGCGTATCATACGCCGGGCACCACCTGCACGGCTATTTTTGCTGTTTTAAGCCATCTTAACCCCTTTCGCTCAAATACGACCGTTCCAATACCCCCATAAACATTATATAACACCATATAATCATATTAAACACCTTAATTCACCAAATTATAACCATCATAGTCATAATATCAAACGATTTACTAACGGGTCGTTTGCACCCAAAACTCCATTGAAATCTTATTCCACAAGATTTCTCAAGTTAAGTAAACCACACCACTTGTGTTTTACTAACTTGATTACACCCAACAAAGAACATTCACACACCATGTGAATAATTCAATGTTATGATCACACCACTTGTGATTCAAAACACCAATTTTAGTTGAATTCAATTACAATTCACACACCTTGTGAATTAAGTTAAATCATTCAACACACATACAAATTAACACCAAGTAAATCATGAACTAGCATTAAAACACCATACCAACAAAAATCAAGCAACATATATCACCTATTGCTTATCATTGTCTATCAACAAACACCAAAATCATCAATTCACCAGAAAGTCAATCTTCCACAACATATTCATTATTGCATAACACCATTACACATAACAAATAGAAGATTGGGTGACTTACCTTGTTCCAACGTGCTATCCTCTATAACCAATTCCTTCCCGGGTCGTTTGGTTTCACCCACACCTTCACTATCAATTCCTATTATCACAACTAATAGGTTTAATATAAAGTTTGACCACAATTAGTCAACATACACCCCAATGTCAACATTTTCAATCTAATTTGTTTCCAATTGACCCTTAACCATATCAATTCACCATTGTTGATGTTATAAACCCACATAATTCACATCACCATTGGTTTAAACCAATTTTAAGTTAAATACCCTACTTGGCATTTCATCAAACACCTTGTATGCACAAATTCATGTGCTAATGATCATTCATCATTAAAACACCTATGTAGCTCCATTATTATGTTTAAAAATGATCAATCTCAACAATTTCACCACAAACTACAATAATATAGTGAATATCATCAAATCCCCACCTTTAAACACTACTTTACACACCATGTTCATCAACTCCATGAAAACCCCAATTCCCCCATTTTCATAACATGTAAATCATGAAAGAAAACAATCAAAAGTTGTTCCTATATGATTATCAACATCATTAACAACATTTGACACTCTCAAAACACCAAATTTGAGAGTTTTACCCATCAAACCCACACCCCCTATGGAAACCCACGAAAATCCCATCAAAAACACCCAAAAATCTTACCTAGATGTTGTTTGATGCAAGAGGAACTCCAATTTATACTTGCATTCAAGATCAAGCTATGAATCATGCACCAATTTGAAGGATTTCCAGAATTTTAAGCTTTCTCCTTGTCTTCCCTTCTCTTTCACGTTTTCCAGCACACACACACACACATAAAAGTGTGAAATGTTGACCAAGTCAACATTTAACCCCTCTTTTAAGCCAAGTTTCATCTATTGGCAGTTTTGGTCCCTCTATTACTAGTTAAAACTAACTAGTTACAACTAACTAAGTTAAGTTAGTAAACACCCAACATATTGTTAAAATAAACAAACACTCTTAAAACACCCACCAATTTGTTATAATTAACAAATATTAATAAAACACCCATCAAATTAAATAAACACAATCATACACCAATTATGCTTAATTTATAATATTTCACCAAAATGGGATGTTACAAATTCTCCCCTCCTTAATAAGGTTTCGTCCCCGAAACCTCATCACACCTCAAACAGTAAAGGATAAATTTTCCGCATTTCATCCTTCGACTCCCACGTATCATCAGGACCCTGCATGTTCTTCCATTATACCATCTCCTGGTTAATCGTCTTATTCCGAAGTTGCTTGACTTTCCTATCCAATACAGCAACCGGTTTCTCAATATAATTGAGCTTATCATCATTCACCAAATCTTTCAATCTCACATAAACCGATTCGTCCGCCAAGCACTTTCGCAGATAAGACACGTGGAACGTATTGTGAATTCCACTCAACTCCTCTGGTAGCTCTAAGCGATAGGCAGCCTCGCCAATCCGAGCTATAATCTTAAATTGCCCAATAAACCGTGGACTAAATTTCCCCCGCTTCCGAAAACAAATAAATCCCTTCTAAGGAGAGACCTTTAGTAACACAAAGTCTCCCACTTGGAATTCGATCGGTCTCCCGTACACATCCCATTCCTAAGGTCTTAAACCGCCTTCAAATGAATTTGGATTACATCAATCCATTCATTTATCATTTTAACCACCTACTTAACTACATGTTCTTATTATCCACCCTCTTCCCAACTCCTGGAATATACTATATACTCCATATAGTATTTCTTACAGGATCATTATACACCTGGAATGATAATCGTTCTTAAACAAGAACTCCTTCAAGGGTAGACAGTCATCGCAACTACCCCCAATCACCAACTATGCACACCCATAACATATCCTCACAGGCCTGAATGGTTCTTTATCTTTGACCATCAGTGTGAAGATAATACGTCATGCACAACAACAGTTTCGTGTACATTCTTAATATAATAGAATTCCTGGGTAAACACGAAACGAACGCTTTTAGTCAACCTGCCCACGATGAACAAATAATACCAAATAACACCATTAAGCATTGATAAGGTTCACACCACATGTGAATTCTCATCAAGTCACCCTTCTAATTTAATCGTCTAAACATGCTAATAACACCTTTCTTTCACCAAAATCCTCACATTAAGGAATCACACTACTTGTGATTACCCACATAAATCCACCCACAATAAGTTAACATCTTAACCATCAACTCTAGATATGGTTATTCTTTCATTTGCACCTAAACTCCTCTTACTTATAATTACCACAAACACATCTGCTACTTAGATATCACACGCCCTTGTAATTTATCTAATAGCACACGATGTTATAGAGTTTCACACCACTTGTGAATTATCTACATCGATTTACACCCGACAATAATTATAATTTATGTTCGAATCTAGTTTACAAACTAACAGATTCATTTCTCCCAACCATAAACTCCTAAATAATGTCCATAATCTTATGGATCATCCCCAAGCGTTCTCCTATCTTTTTAAAAGATAAACTCAACCATCTGTAATATCAACACACGCATACAGATCATTTTTACCTCTTTCTGTTCAAACATCACAACACATACACATCTATATATAATCATAGATGTTCACACCAATCTATAAACATATATCATTTACCACATATTTCAAACAGGCACACCAGTTAACATAATCAAATGTTTATAGTCACCACTCCCTAGTTAAGACACTCTTGTCAAAACCTTTAACATTTCATAACGACACTATGTGTCAAAACCCTAGACATCATGTCTAAACCGTTAAACTTTTATAAATGACAGCTTGTCATTACCAAGTTTTATTCTCCCCATGGCATTCATGCCAAATTGTTTACAATTCTTTTCTCACCATCCCCCGTCCTTTGCCCAAGTCTATACACCTTCACTTTCTTGTTGCATCGAAGAAGCTTATATATAGGGTATACGTAAGGCATACACCCAGCCACCAACCCAACACCTCTTCAGTACAACATGATCATGGCATTGTTAGTTTCTTGGTTTTAGAGAAATATATTCCTCCTAACCATACAATTTGTCCAAAGTTTTCACTCACATGAAACGTATTCATTAACTTAGGACTAAACTCCACCCCATGTACTTCACACCCATAGTACACGCATATAAGAAATTATGACACATCATACAATACATACTTGTAGAGTGTACACTTTCTTAACAATTTAATTAAGGATAATCAACATATCCTATTACGCCTATCTTTCATTATTTACACCAAACAACATATGACTCGTATTTTCAACAAGTCATCACACACATGTGATTCAATTTACGACCACCAAATTCGCACGACATGCGGTTTTTAACACCACACCAAACACAAACACGCCTTTCTGGCTCAATATAACATACACAAGTGTGGTCATACATTCTCCTATTGTCAATCAATATACTAATTTCACCTAGTATTAACTTGATTAACTACACATTTTAACACCACATTCATATAAAAATGTCTACACCACTTGTAGATCATCTAAATCAGAATTTAATTTTACAAGGTTTATACAACAAACCATTGCCAACATAAAAACCACCCAAATTTTATAGTTTCACCCAAAATTAGCTCCCACCCGCATGTGAATTACCCTTTATGCCACATGAATGTGAAATTATACGCCAAACCCAATGCCATTCCAAATGGTCTTACATGCCACACTCAAATTCACATAATAATGCATATTCCACATGCGTAATAACAACTACCTTTTTTTTTAACACCATTTACTCCATATCATTACTACCAAGACTCACAAATTTATGGTCTTACACGATAATTTCAATGCCCCTCACCAGTGATCTTAAATAATATTCCACACGAATGTGGTTTTCCCCAATGCCACACAACTGTGGACTTACATGTAATTCCACACATCTGTGGATTCACCCCAATTCTAGTGTCAGTTATCAATTAACATACAATGACACTAATTCTAGTTACGCATACAACACATAACAATAAACTACCACGACACATGAAAATCATATTCATAGCTCTTTAAAACACCAATAAAGTGTTAGAACATAAAATCACCAAGTAAAAGTCAAATTTCACCCAATTTCTTTGAGACCTCCTTTTTTTTTTTCCAAATATTCTCAAGGTAGGTAATCACACCACTTGTGATTTACCTAAACACCATAAAATTCACCATGGGAAGTTCACACCACTTGTGAATCAACCCATCTCCAAATTCACACCCGTTGTGAATTGTTTGACTAATCTTAGTCAAATTTCAAATAAGAAGTTCACACCACTTGTGAATCATTCTTATTTCTCCGCACCAATGGAAAACATACAAATTTACAATAACTAAGAAAAATGTAAAACCTATTGCACGTTATTGACAAACAACAAATACACAAACACCAATTTTGAATTGTTTGACCATTTTCAGTCAAACTTCTAATAAGAAGTTCACACCCCTTGTGAATCAATCTTATTTCACCACACCACTTGTAAACTGACTCCATAACAATAACTAAGTAAATATAACACTTATTGCATGTTATTGTCATACACCCAAAATGCAAACACCCATTCACTGATTTCAACATCTAATGTATATTCCACATACATTACTTACACATACACACCTATATGCATAAAACCAAATAATCATATCAAGTATAATAGGTGGGTGACTTACATGACAATCCCACACCACATAACCATGGACTTGTAAATTTTCACCCGCAAGTGAATTCTCCCCAATGCCACACACATGTGGACTTTCATAAGTTTTCACCCGAAAGTGAATTCTCACCAATGCCACACATCTGTGGACTTACATAAATTTTCACCCGAAAGTGAAAGTCTCCCAATGCCACACACCCGTGGACTTACAAGAATTTTCACCCGAAAGTGAAATCTCCCAATGCCACACACCCGTGGACTTACAAGAATTTTCACCCGAAGGTGAATTTTCACCAATTCCACACACCAGTGGACTTGCATGAATTTTCACCCGAAGGTGAAGTCTCCCAATGCCACACACCCGTGGACTTACATGAAAATTTCACCCGAAAGTGAAGTCCTCCTAATGCCACACACCTGTGGACTTATATGAAAAATTCACACAACATATCTCATACCACATATCTCAACTAATAAATTTCAGAGACCATTATAAGTATTTACAACATACTTATACATTCTCTGGTTGATTAGTAAACAATTTACTACTCCCGTACCTCCTATTCCATAGCCAGATTTGAGTTGACTCTGTTAAAGTCATGTTCATGTAATGAGGGTAATATTATACTGGCCAGGCATAATAATACAATCATCCCATGCTCATTTCCATAACTTCATCAACCCACATCATGATCAAGATTGTTATTAACACAAAATAATTACAACAAAACACCAATGTTAAAAATATTAAGGTAATCATATCACCTAATATTACCTTAACTCCATCTCACCATATTATATCTAAAAATTTTGGTTTAGCAACAAATTCACACCAATCACCATTAAACATAACAACTAAGGTAAACAAACCACAAACTTGTTACCTTAATCCCCCGGCTTCGTGATCGGATCTCGGATCAAACAATACTCCCCATATCAAAAGCACAACGATTTGAGTTCAAGTGTTCGCGACACCCTTGAATCCCTCAAATCAATGGCTCTGATGCCAACTTGTAAGCCCCATAAC
The DNA here is from genome assembly GCA_009363875.1 of Mikania micrantha. Classification (NCBI taxonomy): domain Eukaryota; kingdom Viridiplantae; phylum Streptophyta; class Magnoliopsida; order Asterales; family Asteraceae; genus Mikania; species Mikania micrantha. The sequence continues at coordinate 14,760,307 of CM018682.1, read as the reverse complement.
TTCCACATGTATGACATGTGTTTAAAACGACATCAAAGTTTAGGTCCCAGATTTTTTATCAAACCGACAAATGTAATTAACACCATAAACACCTCATTTACACACAACTTTACAAAATAATTGATGTTAGTTAAACATTCAATAACAAAAATTACATTTGAGTTATCACCAAAAACCTTTGTTTAACACCAACAAAGAAAAACCACAAAAAGTGTTTGATCCGAATCCCTGCGAGGCAAACCGATCACGACCCCGTTCACCCCTTCCGTTCACCTGAAACACCATAATTAAGTCACCATTAGTTCATTAGAACTAAGTAAGATCACCATGCCCGACCACACGAGCTTACATGACCCAAAAAGTCAATTTTGGTCAAATTTTACTCGGGGCGTATGGTTTAGGCGTATCTGGGGCGTATCACAGACAAAATCCAAATGTTGAGCTGAAGGAGGCGTATGATACGCCCCCCCCAGGCGTATCATACGCCGGGCACCACCTGCACGGCTATTTTTGCTGTTTTAAGCCATCTTAACCCCTTTCGCTCAAATACGACCGTTCCAATACCCCCATAAACATTATATAACACCATATAATCATATTAAACACCTTAATTCACCAAATTATAACCATCATAGTCATAATATCAAACGATTTACTAACGGGTCGTTTGCACCCAAAACTCCATTGAAATCTTATTCCACAAGATTTCTCAAGTTAAGTAAACCACACCACTTGTGTTTTACTAACTTGATTACACCCAACAAAGAACATTCACACACCATGTGAATAATTCAATGTTATGATCACACCACTTGTGATTCAAAACACCAATTTTAGTTGAATTCAATTACAATTCACACACCTTGTGAATTAAGTTAAATCATTCAACACACATACAAATTAACACCAAGTAAATCATGAACTAGCATTAAAACACCATACCAACAAAATCAAGCAACATATATCACCTATTGCTTATCATTGTCTATCAACAAACACCAAAATCATCAATTCACCAGAAAGTCAATCTTCCACAACATATTCATTATTGCATAACACCATTACACATAACAAATAGAAGATTGGGTGACTTACCTTGTTCCAACGTGCTATCCTCTATAACCAATTCCTTCCCGGGTCGTTTGGTTTCACCCACACCTTCACTATCAATTCCTATTATCACAACTAATAGGTTTAATATAAAGTTTGACCACAATTAGTCAACATACACCCCAATGTCAACATTTTCAATCTAATTTGTTTCCAATTGACCCTTAACCATATCAATTCACCATTGTTGATGTTATAAACCCACATAATTCACATCACCATTGGTTTAAACCAATTTTAAGTTAAATACCCTACTTGGCATTTCATCAAACACCTTGTATGCACAAATTCATGTGCTAATGATCATTCATCATTAAAACACCTATGTAGCTCCATTATTATGTTTAAAAATGATCAATCTCAACAATTTCACCACAAACTACAATAATATAGTGAATATCATCAAATCCCCACCTTTAAACACTACTTTACACACCATGTTCATCAACTCCATGAAAACCCCAATTCCCCCATTTTCATAACATGTAAATCATGAAAGAAAACAATCAAAAGTTGTTCCTATATGATTATCAACATCATTAACAACATTTGACACTCTCAAAACACCAAATTTGAGAGTTTTACCCATCAAACCCACACCCCCTATGGAAACCCACGAAAATCCCATCAAAAACACCCAAAAATCTTACCTAGATGTTGTTTGATGCAAGAGGAACTCCAATTTATACTTGCATTCAAGATCAAGCTATGAATCATGCACCAATTTGAAGGATTTCCAGAATTTTAAGCTTTCTCCTTGTCTTCCCTTCTCTTTCACGTTTTCCAGCACACACACACACACATAAAAGTGTGAAATGTTGACCAAGTCAACATTTAACCCCTCTTTTAAGCCAAGTTTCATCTATTGGCAGTTTTGGTCCCTCTATTACTAGTTAAAACTAACTAGTTACAACTAACTAAGTTAAGTTAGTAAACACCCAACATATTGTTAAAATAAACAAACACTCTTAAAACACCCACCAATTTGTTATAATTAACAAATATTAATAAAACACCCATCAAATTAAATAAACACAATCATACACCAATTATGCTTAATTTATAATATTTCACCAAAATGGGATGTTACACTTTGTCGGGGTGTCTAAAACTCCTTTTCTACCGGCGTCTTAGACGCCAACTTAGACGCCGAATTAGACGCCTTTAGACACCCTTTTTCTGTAATTATTACAAAAAAAGAGCGTTTAAAGCTGCTAAGTCGGCGTCTAAGACGCCGGTAGAAAAGGAGTCTTAGACACCCCGACAAAGCCGCCGACATGTGGGCCCGTATGTTGTAAAAAAGTATACAAATGGGCGTCTAAAGGGGCGTCTAAATGGGCGTCTTAGACGCCGGAATCAGTGTGATCATTTTGGTAAACATGTGGTCAACAATGATCATTATGGCAATTTTCCAAAAAATATTAATGGGTTCACCTTATTGTTTAACTCTTTCGAAAAAAATTTTTCCTACTAACGAGTCGAAACGCTGCCTTGTACCTAGATCCGCCCATAATTATGTTCGTTTTAACATAATTATATTTGTTTAAAATTTAAATGTGTTTTTAATTAATAATCTACTTTGTATCATTAACTATTCAAATATCATCCGATTTTTGAATCCGATCAAACCTATTCAACTAGTAACCAATAAGATGTCTGATTTAACGTACCATCAAGTTAAAAAAAACATTAATTTAGAGTTATAAAGAAAATTTTAAACTGGAATATAGAGGATCGAAGCAATTAAGTGGGTCAGGGCCCAGGTGGGAACCTAACACTTGTCCGATGAAACTCTTTGTGGTAATAAATATTTCTACGTTTTTTGCTATTAAAAAGAATTGATTAAATTGTAAATTAAATATACACACGTAAAACTATGTGTAATGCAGTTTGATCATCAAATGATCATTTGAGATAACATAAATAAGTTTCTAACATATCGCATAAGAGCTTCATCAACAAGTGAAAAACACAAGTTATCATGATCATTTGGTTGACCACAAGTTATATATATGTAATTTTGTAAGTTACATATGTAGTTTCGTGATTTACATATGTTTATTAAAAAATTTTTTTACTTATAATATTTTCTAACCTTATAATATACAATCATGAAAAAAAATAAAAAGTTGATTAATTAGTAAAAGTTTTCTTAGTTCTTTTTAAAACGATGAGTTTTATTTTGAACTCTCCTGAACTAAAACAATATAATGAATCCACATTACCATTTTGCGTGCAGTTTCTCCTGCTAGATCTTTTAGTTATACATATATTTACTTAACCAAGGGCTTCTAGCCTAATGGTTACCCCTTTGGCTTCCCTGTGAGAGGTCACGGGTTCAAATCCCTCCCAAGGCGAAATAGGGGTCCTTGGGAGGTCAGGGGGTTTTCCGGTGCGGTTTCCTCCTGGGTGGTGGTGGGGTCTCAACGGAGGTCATGGTAACTAGACCTTGGTGACGTGCCTGGAAATCAGTGGTTCACACGTTGAGATCAAATGCCGTTCAAAAAAAAAACATATATTTACTTGCATCTGATAGCCAACTATCAAGATCTCATTGATTCCTTATGTTGGAGTCAGATGCCGAGTTAAGGATACCAGTCACATAATCGCATAACATATCGTGGAATCAACTCTAACTAAATAAAAATATTAAACGTTTTGGTTATATCAACAATGTTTTCTTTAATTTAATATCATTGTATCAATCATATTTTACACAGGGCTGCCAAAAAACTCGAAGCTCGGATTCGGCTCGTAGCTCGTTCGGATAAAGCTCACCTCGGATAAAGCTCGTTTGTAACTGAGTAGAACCGAGCCAGCTCGTTTTGTAACCGAGTCCGAGCCAAGGCTGGCGCGGCTCGTAGCTCGCTCGTTGCTCGGCTCGTGGCTCAGCTCGTTTGTACAACATGCTATACGAAAATATAAAACGATAGGGTTACTTTCAATAATAAATATACTTTGGTGTTATTTTATAATTATGTTAAAAAAGGAAAAAGAAAAAAAAAAGAAAAGATGACGTAAATACGAAATAAATCTCAATTCTCACATGCTCCACTAATTTGTAATTCTTATATAATATTCTTAATTCTTAGTTCCACATATTCATGTCTCTTATCTTATGTAAAAAAAACGAGCCAAAAACGAACTGCGCCGAGATGATGTGAATGCAATTCAAATATTAAATTTCTTATGTAAAAACCGAGCCAAAAACGAGCCGAGCCAAGTTGATGTGAATGCAATTCAAATATTAAATTTCTTATGTAAAAACCGAGCCAAAAACGAGCAAAGCCGAGTCAGCTCGGTTAAAAACGAACTGAGTGCGAGCCAAGCTTTCAGGCTCGGTTTACAATTCGAGCCGAGTTAGGCTCGGTTGAAATCCGAGCCGAGTCCGAACTGACCCTTGGCTCGGCTCGATTCGTCTAATGAACACCCTTAATTTTACATGATCAAACGGCTAAAATGAATTTTCTTACTTGGCTAAAAATTTGTTAATTAATTGTTTATTTGGGTGATATTCCCTAAAAAGAAACACCAACTAACGAGTCAATTAGTTTTCATTTATAAATATGATACTTTTAATTGTCAACGAATATATATCATCATGCATTATTTTAGCATGGCGAAACATTTGTCCTACAACTTGATTGTGGGTGCCATTATTATTAGTTGAACTTAGTTTTTGTGAGTTTTTAAAAATGTTTTAAACCAGTAGTCGTTTATCAAATAATTATCAAATGGAAACCAAATATAACTTTTTCATAAAAGATGAAATATCTTTTATCGTTTCCTCTTTTAGTAGGAACCAAGAACGAACTTCGAAGAGTTGTGGCTTTTTAGCTACGTGCCAAAAAAAGAAAAGGCTTCAATATTTTCCTGTCTCTGAAAGGCAACAAAAAGTAGTCTTTATGTTTGTGGTTCCTATAACAATTTTATTTTCGTGAAAATAAAACAAGTGCTACATATTCATATTACATTATTTAGGAATATATATACATAAATTAACGTAAAAGAATAATCACTATGAGGCATCAAATCGTACTACGGATCAAATTTTATATATAACCATATGCATATATCTGAATAATCAATTAAGATCAGAGTCATGTATATGTTTTTACCTTTTAGAAAATAATTTTGTTAGGTAATTAATGACTAAAGAAGAATATTTATCATATATTCAACTTATAATTAAACTTATTTTTGCTGTTTGATTTTACAATATATATATATATCTGTGTGTGTACGCTCGCGTGTGTTACTAGAAACTCGTGTTTTACACGAAGTGGCGGACCTAGAAAACTTTTTCATGGGACGAAAATTTTTAAGTTTGTATGATTATCGTTATATAAATATTTTTCCTCTTATGTTCAAGTCGGGTTGTATCCTATCAGGTCGGGATGTTAATAAAAGACAATCAAATTAAATTTCATAAAAAAAACATAATAAAAACACAATAAACGTAAAGTCGTATTCAATAAAGTTTTATTTTTTAAAATATATCCAAAACAACGTATAAAAAGATTTTCTAAGTAAATTTTTCTTCTAAAAACAAATATAAATATCTCTTGTATTCTCATCACCAATCAGATTACGCTAATATGACATGAAGTATTATGTTAATAGGTTATTAAAGTTAATAATGAAGTTGTTTAAAATAGGCTAGTGATGGTTTAGTCTATTAAAATTAACACTAAACTTAGTTTTAAATTGGGTTTAAATTATTAATAGAGTTTTTGACTAATTTGTTTTATTAATTATAACTTAAAATTTAAAGTTAAAGTTTAAGGGGGTGATTACAAATTTTTTGGAGGGCAATCGAAATTTCAACTTATATATACTATTAAAAAAATTTCTTTCAAGGTGGGTGGTTGTCCCCATTTTCCCTAAGTGGGTACGCCACTATTTACACGGCTTGATTAATTAAAACTGTATAATTCATTAATATCAAATAATATTAATAAATATTTAATAATTATAAAATTGTATTTTAAAATAAGATATAATAGAGAAATTTTTATGGTTTACTAAATTTTAATAAATTAGTAATTTATTATAATAAAAGGATCCATATTTTTATTAAATTATATAATTTAATTATTAAAATTTATTAATATTTATCAAGCAAGAGGGATAGGAAAAAAAATTTAGACTTTACCGGAAAGCAACACGTGTTTCATAAAAATACTTATTTATTAGAGTAAGGTACATGTATTTTGCAAGCTACCAATTTTTTAACAGATTTCACTCATCCAAATATAATATATCTCAAAATAACTCATTTACTTGAGTCAAAAACAAACACTAAATTGCCTTCAATCTTTCGTTCTAAAGGGGGAAAAAATAAAGATAGAACTTGAGATTAAATAACAAGTATTATATTAAACAAAGAAATACCCAAACAAAATCTTAATAAAAGAAAAAGAAAAGCACACAAACCAACTTTTCTTTTTTGAGTTTTTATTAATTTTGCCATAATAACGCATCAAAGAAGAACCCACCGGAGCCGGAGGAAACAAGATTGCCGGAAGTAGACGGTGGCTCTCCGCCGAAGTATCCCACGTCATAATCCGACGGCCACGGTGGCGATGAGTAGTAGTCCCAAACTGAGTCCACAAACACGAAATCGTCTCTCGATTCGGTTGACTCGTAACACGCTCCCAATCTCGGCAATTCAACTATCTCACTCAGTTCCTCACCCGGTGCCGACGGCGAGCCCGTCGACACTTCCTCCGATGTAACAAACGACGTAGTCGATGAAGATGACGTCAGTGTGGACGCTGCAGAGTACGATGAAGATGATGATGTGGATGGTGTCGCCGGTTGGGTTGCTGAGGTGGCGTTCGAGGGGCTGAGCTGGTCCATTGCAGCGGCTTTGGTGGCGGCAGCTTGAATGTCACGTGGCGCACATGATTCGGGTCGGGGCAAAAGATGTACCAGTTCTGGAAAATTAAGGATGGCCGACTTACCTTTGATGGAAAGCGCGGCGACGTCGTGTGCACGTGCGGCCATTTCCGGGTTTGCGAAGGTACCGAGCCAGATCCTAGATTTTTTCTTGGGTTCACGGATTTCGGATACCCATTTCCCCCATGCTCGCATCCGGACCCCTCTGTAAACCGGGTGCTTACTGTTGTTTGCTTTGTTGCAACTATTGGTATTTGAGTTTTCATCGTCATCCGGATCTTCTCGGGCTCTCTTCATCCTTTTTGGGTTCGGTTCGACCGAATTAGTTACTTTGACAAACGGGTCCGGTACTTGCTCCGTCATTGTGGGTTGGAGTTTAGCCGGTTCGTATTCCTTATGATCAAGAATTATTGAATGGTCACCCGACCCGAACCACTTACAAGTCGTTTAGAGAAAGAAGAACAAGAGGAGGAGGTTAAAAGCATAAATGCAACTACAAGTTTTAGAAGTGTGTGGTGTGAGAGGTGTTTATATATACTGCATATATAGATATACGTGTGTGTGTCTATATATACATATATATATATATCTATAGAGAGAGAGAGAAGAGAGTTTTAGAAAGAGACGGAGTAGCAATCAGAAACCGACAGAGGGGGTGAAGGGAACCCATAAAATAACAAAGGGGTAGCTACACAGAAATAAAGGGCATGTGAAAGGGAATTAAAAGAAAATAAAATATACAACGAAAATTAATACGTATTTACAATAATAATATTTTTAAAATTTATCTTTTTTTTTAACGGCGAAGGTCTCAATCGTGTGAATCAACTGTTTTCAGGTCATGTCACCAAGGTCTAGTTACCTGGACCTCCCATGATTCACCACAATCACCTCAGGAGGAAACCCCACAGGAAAAACCCCTAACCACCTCAGGCCACTTTTTCGCTGTGGGAGGGATTTGAACCCATGACCTCCCATTTAGAAGAATCATGAGGTACCCTTGAGGGAATGCCTCTTTCGGTTTTAAAATTTATCTATTTTAATAAATAAAGGTTTTATTAGAACACATGTAAATTTTTAGAGCACCTTAACTTTAGTTTCATGTCTCTCTCTCTTATTAAATACATCTTATATTAAATAATAATTTTAAATATTAAATATACTATTTTAAATTTAATAAAATTTTTTTAATACATTAAAAATATATTAATATCAAAAATATTTGAAAATCAAATTATTATAAAATATAAAATTTCAAAAACAATTTTTTAAAATGAAATTTTAAAGAAACAAATTTTAAATATATAAAATTTTAATCAAATGTTATATTTAAATATTATCTTATACTGTTTAAACTTAATTGTAACTATTTATCATATTTTTTTCTTATTCATCCCGTATAATACACATGATACTCACCTAATATTTTTATAAATCATTAGACCATCTTCAAGGAACCGTCCCATTTTTCATCCGATGACAACTATAATACAATAGTGCCCTTTTCTATAAACACAACTATGACGCATTTTACTGCCGGACACTAAAGGAAAAACCACGTTTAAAGACGACAATAATCGTCGCATTAGCTCCACGAAATCGTTGCTATAATCGTCGCTATACCCTTAGCGACAAAATGCCGTTGCCACTATGTCGTCTCTACTAATTCCTCACAATTGCCCGGAAAATTCGTCGCAATATATTGAATAATAACGACGAGAAGTCGTCGTTATTGGGTGAAATTTAAAATTGAATTTCTCTTTTCTTTTATTGATACAAATGATTTTTCACGTAAAAAGAATAAAAAAAAAACCAAACCCGTCAAAAATATTATATAATATGTATTTATTTTAAATTTATTCATACAGGATATAGCGACGACTTGTCATTCCAAAACATCATAGTGTAAAACTAACCTTAAAATTGCAAAGATTCGAAGAAAATGCCCCAAAATCGCCCCTCTAGCCGAGAGAAACGTCTTTGCATAAAATGAAAGACATCTAGGCAAAAACCCTACAACAACCCCTATAGCGATGTAATGTTATCGGTATAGAGTTAACCCATACGATGTTTTCCTTTACTGTTTTTGTGATAAATAAAAAAAAATAAAATTCTCTATAGCAACAACTCTTTGTCGCTACCGATTTTTTAAATTATTATATCATTATTATTGATTTGTAATCATCATTAATAATTAAAGAAAAAGAATTAAAAAAGAAGTTAACCTATGGCGATGACTGGTCGTGGTTATAGGGTTTCCCACAACCAGGAAGTTTGCCCGCCTAGTCTATTGCGACGATTACTCATCGCTATGTCAAAAGCAAAAAAAATTCGAGGTTGCTTTGCGACGCCTTGTCGTCGCTATAGGTCAAAAATAGAGACGACACTTATCGACACTATATGTGTCGTCTCTATAGCCCTTTATTGTTGTAGTGGGAGTTGCATCAAATTCTTCATTTCAACTATGAGAAAAATGTACAAGTCCAAGAATTGTCTAGTTAATGATACATTTCCTTAATTAGTTGATGCTTATTAAATCTTCTGCTTGCCCGATAGGTGAAAAGCGTACAATTTTGCAACAACTTAAGAAGGAGCAAAGGAAAGACATCAAGTAAGCATTTGATGATTTTAACAAACCAAAGGCACATAATAAAAAATCCAACTCGAACTTGGGCATCAATAAAACCAATGGAATGTAATGTATGCTGGTATCATATTGCACAATATGATTTTAAAAAATAAAGGAAAGATAACATGTACATGTATTAAAACCAATTAGCAACAAGATGAAGTTGATGATGCACAATAAGCGTTAATCAATCATGAAATTCGTGACATATATCACAACACAAGCTTAAATTATAATTGATTTAATAAGTTTTTTATATTTTTATGTTTTTAAAATTTTATTTAAGTTGTATTATATTTTTAATGTAAGTTTATTTTTTATCTTATTTTAATGTTTTTAAAATTAAACATAATATATAAAAATTGTAAGAAACATAGAATGATCCATTTGTATGTTTAAATAGAAGAGAGTAGGATGCAAAGTAGTGTACGTGATGTGTCACTGACGTGACAAAGAGTTATAATTTAACATGAATTTTAAATGAAAATTTAACACAATTTTGTGTGAAGAACAAAAAGAGTTATAAACTTTCTAAAGAATGTTCAACATAATTAATCAGTTTTAAGAAATAAGATGCGATAGATTTTCGAAAATGTAGAGTAATTTATATTCGATTAGTATTTTTTTTAGTTAAATTATTGATGTATTAGTTAGTCAAAGCTTGATGAAATGTAGTTGTGTATAAACCTTGGATGACTAACAAGGAGGAAGTATTTATACTACACTTATTTACAAATTATACCATGAACTATGATGTTCTAGCATTTCATGCAAGATAAGAGCGGGAAACGACCTGCAACTTGGAACGTAAGGAAAACAGCCTCTGAGTTGGTAAGGTCATTGTGAAAATGTGTAATTTGATCTTCTCTTGGTGTGAAATGAATTGCAAGTTTTCCTTGTACATTTTTTCCCATACAAAGTGATAGTCAATTTCCAAGTGTTTTGCTTATGCATGAAAGACTAGATTAACATCTAGGCATGTGCCTCCATGTAACAACCGGTTTTTAATAATGAAATGTAATTTGAAATAATCGTTAATTGAACGATTGTGATTTTTGTAATTTGAAAATATGTGAAAAATTATGAACGTGGGAGAAAAACCGTGCGCGAAACGGAGTTACGGATTCTCCAGAATTGCAAAACGAAGAAAATTACAAAGATATTATGCTTTGGGACTCTTCGCGGTACGCCAAGGTGGTTCTGAGATTCCTTGGCGGTACGCGAAGAACCCTAAAGATCTGAGGACTCCGAAATTCTTCGCGGTACGCCAAGGATCTATAAGCCCTCCTCGGCGGTACGCGACGAGTGTGGCGGTTTAGAAACACCTCAAATTCATCATATTTCAAGCAGAAAGAATTATAATTTCTTTCTTTCAAGTTCTAAACATCCACAAACGATATTTGGGCTGCAAAACTCAGATTTGAAGCCATTTAAACCCACGGATCGTACCAGGGAACATATCTGCAACATCGGATTGTTGTTTTGCGAATGAACATCCGTTCGATTGGGTAACGATTCGTTTTATCCTACTGGTTTAATATTGTATGGATTAAATTTAGTTTTGAATGTAATACTATGATTATGGGTATTGATTATTACCTAGTTGATAACTAGGGATTGTTAGAAACGAATAAATTGATATTTTGACGGTGAAATTTTCGTTTTAAAGCCGGTATAATGTCCGGTTGTTATAAAACCCATATCATGGTATGATAACTAGTAGGATGGGTAGATTATGATTTTGAAATGAATTATGGATTATAATCCATGGGTTAAATGATGATTGTGAGAAATTGATGTTAAAAATATTAACGGTTATGATCATAAATAATTTTTGAATAATAAAAGTGATTAAAGATCGTAACTAATATAATGAACATCAATTATTTGGTGAAATGCCTAAGGGAGGCATGAATTATGATAAATTGTAACAATTGACTAAAACTTGCTAAATATAGTAAGTTATAGTCAATTCTGTGATAAATGGACTTTAAGGAGTCAAATCAGTCAAGTGTGTTGAATTTGATTGTATGTGCTATATGTGTTGAAACTAGTTGTGTATATATTTTGCAATTAGGTGGTGGTAGTGGAAGTCAAACCACTAGCCACAGAGCAGGAAAGGAGCCCGCAATTGAAAATCCCTTATCTGATTAAGGTAAGTAATCCCACCACTATGACATCACATAATAAACATTGAATTTGTTGTTGAATAAATTATATGATCAATATGGCATTGGTGATAGGGGAATGTTGAATAAAAAAAGCTCAACAACCTATGATAAATCCAATACCTTGGTGAATAAAATTGTAGCAATTTGTCTTAGATGGAAGTACCGGTGGATGAACATCTTAAGACTTGAATTATTTATGACTCCACAAATCGTGGATAGCTAGAGGTGCTAGAAATTTGTCTTAGATGGAAGTACCGGTGGGTGAACATCTTAAGACTTGAATTATTTATGACTCCACAATGGTGGATAGCTAGAGGTGCTAGCAATTTGTCTTAGATGGAAGTACCGGTGGGTGAACATCTCAAAACTTGAATTAATTATGATACCACAAATGTGTGAATAGTCAGAGGTGCTGACGAATAGCTATGGTGGAAGTACAGGAATGTGAATACCATAGTGTAATTTTGCTTAAACTATTGTGACAATAGTTGATGATTGATAATATGATAATATTATATTGTTAGAGTCAACTCAAATAGAAATGACTCAGTTTGAATTTTAATTGTGAAAAAAGTATTTTTACAATTTGGTTGTGCAAAACCATTAGGGTTTACTTACTTAATTCTTATAAACTAATGTGAATTATTGTGTGATGTTTGTAGGTCAAACATGACAGACACGGCTGTAAGGATCGAGGTGGATCGGGAATCGAACGAACAAACCTTGTTGCAAATTTTCTAACTTTTGGTTTAAACGTACTTATGTAAATAAGTACTGTAAAATGTGTGACATGTTTATGTTTGTTTTAAACTTTGTTTAATATTATTAAATAAAGAAGGTCAAACAATGTTTTGAAAACGAAAAATTTGCTGGGAACAACTCTGATATAATGAGAAAATGTTGAATAGTAACTGGGGGTTACACTCCAAGCTTTTCACACCAAAGGGTAGGATCAACTTTGGATTTTATTCCTAGTAATGTGAGAAGAGCTTCTAACCAGATGAGTTTAGCTATCGTGTCTGTCATTTATTTATATTATGATGTAGTAGACAGAGAAATTGTCTTTTTGTTGAGATAAGGATAGCAATCAACTTTTGATCGGTTCTTGTTGTCTATTGTTCTTTATATTATGGTGGCGTTCACCATTTTTTGTTGTTGTTGTTTGTTGTTGATGACTAAGATGAGGGTGTCGACTATTGGTATGATGGAGGATCTGGGTTGTGCGACTATGTGGAGAAGCCGAGTTGCATGTGGTGTGGTAGAGGAGGCAGGTTGTATGGCTATGAGGTGAAGGCGAGTTGTGCGGCTGCCGGCGACAATGTGTACTCGGTGGAGCCAGGAACGGCCCATTATGTAAATAAAAAAGCCCTTGCTTCGGGCCTCCCTCCTAATAGGGCCCCATATTTTTAAAAAAAAATTACCACCTACCCATGATCCATAATCCATTAGAAAAAGAGAGGTGACTAGTTGAGATTAAAAGCCTAGAAATAAGAGAGCCGGCTGTTGGATACCATCAAAAACACAAAAGTCGGATAACGCCTCAATTCTAGGGCTCCACCGCACCAAAGGCCAAAGGGACGAATTAGTGATGAAGACGAAACGACGACTCATGATCGATGGTAAAGACGAAGCGGCGACGGGCGATGTAACGGTCTTATGGTCCGAACTCCTAACGGACGATTACGAACAATACTTCTGACCTTTTTCCTTTAAGAATCTAAGATCAACCATTGTAAACTAAACAACAATCGACTGATTTGGTGATTTGATTTCGTATTTTGTTCAGACTTTCAATCATTCAAAGCTTTGAGTTTGAATCAAAGTTTCAATCGTTTATTGTTCAGTCAACAATCTCAATTCTCAGTCTCAGATTCTTAGGACCGATGGTGAATTGGTGATGATTTCGTTCAGTCAACAATCTCAATTCTCAGATTCTTAGGTGGACTGTTGTAGTAAGATTGAGTTTGTTCAGGTGAACCCTCACTGCCCTAATTCTTAGTCGCTTGCTTGTATTTACAATTAGTCATTTACTCATTTAGCCAATTAGGATATTAGGGCTAACTGCTTGCTTATCTTGTTTAGTTGTTTTGTGTTCTGCAATTACGAATTACCATAGCCCATAGTTTGTTTGCTTTTATTTTGAAATTTGCTCGTTTGCTTCATTGCTTGTATTCTGCAATTACCATTGCCCATAGTGATAGACTGATAGTTGTTTGATGAATATTCAGCCAAGCAAAGCTGAGGACTGCAATCTGGCTCTGCAGGTTGGTTTTTTTTCTTTTGTTTTTAAGGAAGGGCCTCAATTTTATCTTTTGTTTTGATCCTCTAGAAAGCTAGAGACGGCCCTGGGTGGAGCTTTGTGGCTTTGATACCAAGCCAAAGCTTGATGAAATGTAATTGTTTATTAACTTTTATCTTGAACTGCCAACGAATATATTTTAAGCTTGATCATCCGGTTAATCTATTGGCGAAAGGCCACCAATGCACAAGAAATATAGACAACGCGCGTGACTCGGCTTGCCCACCATTATAAAGGAAACCCATCGTGCAGAGACCCTCTGTGGTAAAATCTCTGGCCCACCTGAAACATATTATTACAAGTGAGACTTGAAACCATAACTTTTATATTAAGATGCCATGGCACGTGAGATTGTCTTCTACAAACCAATTGATCTACAACTTATTTTTTACATGAAATGAGTTACATGGAGGAATTATTTATACTACACTTTTTACTTATGAAATAATATCATATATCCCCTTATTAAACATTAAAATTACATATATCCCCAATGTTAAACTAAAATTACAAATATCCCTATATTCCAAAAGTGCTCCTTAGCAAGGAGAAATATGTAAGTTGTTTTTAGTTAGTTCATTAAGGGTAAAATAGAAAATACATAATTTGTTTTTTAATGAAATGGATAAATATGTAATATAATTGGTTTAGAAAGGGGAAATATGTAATTTAGTTTTATGATTGGGTAAATATGTAATAAATGAGTTTAGCAAGAGGATATATGTAATTGATCCTTACTTGTTACTCCCTGAAAGATTATTGTTATGAGTTTCAATTAAATTTATTTGGTGATATTACTTTTTTAGTTATGATATTTTAAGTGATTTAAATATAGTCTTCGTCACGAATTAATATTCAGTTCCCGCAATTCAAACAAAACAAACACATAAGTTTTTATTAATATCTCAATCGTTATCGTATACGGTTCTATTATGAGTTAAATTTTGGACCAATGGTCCCAATAATTGAAGTCAAATATCGGTCCCACGTACGTATTACTAAATTTTGGGTAATTTTGTTTTTGAAAAAAAAAGTTTTTTTTTTATTTAACCTTTTAAAAAATAGGATATCGTATAACTGTTAATGAAATTTCTATCTTAAAATCTTAATTTGTTTCGTTTGGCTTTCAAAATATTATATTTTAATTTTGGTTTCTAATATCATTACAACTACTATTTTTATATTTTGACAGCAATCTAATATGATCTTATAACTACATTCTTGACCTCATAGTAAGTACGTTTCAGGTGATAGTAAAATTGTGCAAATTTAAAAGTATGTTTAAAAAGTAAATAATTTCCTACTTTAAAATAAATAAATAAATCTTTGCAACTTATCATGACTACTCATTGAAAAATGGCTGACTCAAGTACTCAACTTCCAACTCAGCTGATCTAACCATTCCAATTATGCCCTAATTATGTGTCAATTAATTATTTAATCGGTCTAATGTGCAATGGTTGTCTGTAAGCAATGTTTTAAAAAACTAGTATTTTAGGTGTACCGGATTTGGTTCAGAAATGGTTACCGGACACACTAGTTAACCATAGAATTACATAGAAATACAAATTATATTCAAATAAGTTTTCAAAATATATCCAAATTCATTCAAAAACAATTCAAAAACTACTCAAATCCATCTAAAAAGTATCCAAATTCATCCAAAAACTCAAAAACTACTCAAGTCCATCCAAAACAATCTAAAAAGGACTCAAAATCTTAATAATTTTTTTTTAAATAAAAGTGTATAATAGAATTATAACATTGACGTGTTAAACGCATCAAGTTCACAATCACTTAGAAGCCGAAATTCACGATCATCGCCGTCTTCATCAACAAGAGAATAATTACTTTCGTTTCCTACAAATTTAAATAAGTTTTAGACATTTACTAAAGTCATTAGTCATAAATCATAATATATTACAATTACATAAGACGTTACCTTGTGTTTGAGTAAGTGGCTCATGCTCTTCCTCGCCAAACATGTTATCTATGTCATCATTATGAAGTTCTCCTTCCAGCTGCTCTTCAACCATCCAAAATTCTGTCTGATTAATACTTTCATAATCAACCGGATCATAGGATCTCTTAGCATGTTTGAGTCTTGCAAAACAATCACCCATATGTTAACACTTAAAAACTAAATTGCGATCTAATATAAGAATTTGAAATAACTAAAAGATATTGTACCTATTTTGTAAACGCCAGTTGTAATGAACAAACACAAGGTCATTTAGTCTTTCATGATCCAACCTATTTCTTCTTTTAGTGTGAATCATTTCAAAGACACTCTAGTTTCGTTCACAACCAGAGGAAGATGCGGTTTGTGTCACACCCCCAAATTTCCACGCACAGTGTCAGACCGCGCGGGTGTGACGTGGCCAGGATCACAGCTTATGGTCATATAGAACGACTCTATATGATATACACAGTCATACAATTTTGTAAACCAGACAAGTTTTGTGACAATTGCGTACGAAAAATTCGGCATTAATGACGTGAGCACATTTGGTCGTGCTTGAAATCCACGATGATTTAGCAATTTTAATCATTACAAGTTGATAGTATGTGAAAAATGATAAACGTGGGCGAAAACCGTGCGCGAAACGGAGTTACGGATTGCCCGGAATCGCGAAACGAAGATTAACTCAAAATTGAACAAAAGTCACGTGGGGCGGTACGCCCCAACTCGGTGCTCTAGTTGGGGCGATGCGCCCAGGTCACTATGTCGGCAAAAATTTGTTTAAGCAATCAGATTGCATGGGGAGCCTCAAAACACAATCCTTTCGACCTTAATCGACCTCCAGGCGAAAAAGATCAACTTTTTATCATCCTAACTCCATTTTTGAACCATCAGAAGTCATAAATCGCACCAACAATCATAACTGCAAGTCCCGATCGTTGTTTTAACCGCAGAACTTCGTTAGATCAGGTAATGGTTCGTTTTAATCTTCTAGTTTGAGGTTGATTGATTAGATCTTTTTCTTGAACGTAATGAGATAGTTAGGGTTGTTGATTATTGCCTAGATGATGGCTAGGATTGATTATAAACGAAGAACACGATGTTTTTAACGGGTAAATCCTTGTTTTGATCTGTTGTAATGCCCGGTTTGCATGAAATCATACTCATGATTAAAATGGTTTAAACCATTTGATTATGACAATGTAGGTGAATAGTTTGATTAATCTTTGAAATGCAAAGGTTAAATCTAAAGTGTTTCAAACTAATCACAATCATTAACATACTCATTGGAACGATTATCTGATGTTTAGGATAACAGTCAGATTAGTATGTTAAATATGGTTATTAAACCTATCCTAATGCTACATTGTGATATTTCATGACATTTGGGTAATCAATAACAAGGATTGATCATTTTCTAAGCCATTAAACCATCTAAAACTGTTTTAGCATTATAATCAATAACATTAACTATTTGGTTAATCCTAGATTATTCTGATTAATCAAGAGTGTCAGCAACCTTGTATTAGGAATCTAATTCAATGTAGGTTCCTACATTATCATACATTGTATGATATGATAACAAATAACAAATTAAAACCTAATATCGGTTTGATGACTTTCAAGGCAATGTCTTTGACATTGAATGTTCAGAAAGTCTAATCAGTGAGTTAAAACCTAAATAACTCATTAAATATAAATAAATGCAGAATCACCCTTTATTATCAGTTTGGGAGATACTATGCTACCTTAAATATTATCAGGTGAGTTTCGTACAACCCCTTTTCTTTTTAATCTTTTATAAACATCGGGGAACACTGTTGAACTTTTTGGAACTATATGATATGTATCACTGTTATCTGAGTGATTTCATGTGATTTTTGAATGTTGAATCAAATCCGGATCCACGTGTTTATCCGGAAGTGAACATGGTTCCACCTGGGAATTTGGGAACAAATACTGCTCCACCACCATTGAATCCTAGAGCAAGCACTGTTCCACCTGCAGGTACAAATGGATCTGAAACAAACGAAGCTATGATAGCACGATTGTGCGAGAACAGCTATCTGCTTGTGGTTTTTGACACCACACCACCACATATCACTGCAGGTTCTGGTG